>CM031237.1:838769952-838924554 GCA_018340775.1 Taxus wallichiana var. yunnanensis | reverse complement strand
GCCAAGGTATTGCCTCAAATTCATGAGTTTAGTTGAACAGTTCACATGCTAGCGCATGCTTCCACGTTTGTTTTGCAACGCCTATCTACCAGAGCACCTCAACTACAACATCTGATAAAAATTCTCATTTTGGCGCACAGGCTGGGAGGAAGCTGACAATTGTAAACTGATCAGGGTTGAGACCTATTTTTTTCCATAGGTGAAACAAAGTGATTTTCCCATGAAGAAACTTGAGTCCTTTGTACACAGTCGTAGTCATGGGCATTAAAAAAAGAACCCTGCCCTTTTGGCATTCTATTCGAGTAGGTCACATGGCTAGCAATGTGCCTCTCAACATTCTTCTTCTTTCTGTATACAACAAACAAAATAATAGCAGACATAAGAGTTTCTTTTCCTCTCTAGAGATCATTAAACATGCTTTAGTAGAAATACAGACCCAAATCCATCAATATGCATATAGTGAGATTAGAATATATTTGTTATAGTTTTATCCCTATGTGCGGCATTGAAAGACTACATTTGGCGCAAATATAGGGACAACTAGAGATTGAGCTCCATTTGGCACAGCTCCACGCACAGTTTTTGAGTCACTGCAACTAACAAATTACTACCAGAAATTATAATGTTAGCTTGTGTCTCAGTGTAGGTAATGCCTCTACACCGCAACTGAAGTGGTTGTATTATTATGCAAGGAAGATGGCCATTCTGAAAAAAAATTCATGGCACCAATACGTTGTCAGAGAGTCCATGTAGCTTCACATGGCAAAATTTACTACGTTCACCCACCTTCCTTTTACACGCGTTCTCAAAACTCATTTCTTAACTAATTTATTTATTTATTCCTTTTCATTTGATGTGGCATTACAGATTCCATTAAACAAATGGACCATTGATTCTAAAATTCAATACTAATTATATAAACATCGAAAATGTTTTTAAGCTTATATTGTGAACTTGGACGAATAAAAATTTAGAAGAATTATTGGCATGAGATTTTCAATATGTGACGAATAAAACCAAAAATATCTCAAAAATATTTCGAGGGAAAGCTTATTGATATTGTTATGATCATTGCGTACTTGAGATAAAAATCATGTGAATGTGGAAACATTACTAGAAATTATGTATATGATTAGACTAAAATATCAATTAAATTGAAAAGACTATTTGAAGTTTAGTGTGCTAATGTACACGATGCCATTTTTCTAGATTATGCTAATTTATCTTTTTTTGGGAAAAAGTACTATAGCTATAATGTTTGCATTTAAATGATGCTACATTATTAATATATTTATATATTTATTATATTTTCTATGTACATGTAATTGTTTAGATATTGGCTATATATGTGCAAGAAATTTTGTAATAGTAATTGCATAGGAAGAAAATTAAGAAAAATAAATAACATTTATTTCAATGCATAAAAATGAAGTAAAATTTTCTATAGTTATAAATGATTTAAGATAGTTATATCTCATGTGTGATTCCCATGGAGCTTCCCATCACTCCCCCATCACATGACATGCCACCTGGAAAGAAACCCGGCACCGGAAGCAGTCAAATCACAGACCCACGGACCTGCATAAATGCACGGAGGATAATTTATCAATTTTGTTGGCTTTGTTCAGTGTGTCACCGCCACTCGCGAGGGGTGCATTTAAGGAGGCAGGTGAAAGCCTAACCAAACCACTTAACAGTGAACATATAAAACATTGACTCCAAATGCAACCACTTAACCCCAAACGTCGTTTTAACAGTAAACATATACACTTCACTTTCATAGAACGTAGGAAGAAGAGGGAAGGCCGAATTGGGTTCTCCATTATTCTGCACCATCTATGCAAAGAAAATCATCAGTCCTCTATTTCACATTTGTGGCCACATTTGTTAGGAAGGGACGTTCCACAACACATAGACAACCTTAGTCACAGGTAATTTGACACCCAAAAACATTGGATCTTAAGGAATATACAATTTGGTTTTTTTTCATTATTTTTCTGTATATACAACCATGACAAAGGGAAAGATTTTTCATTTTTCTCTGTTGTCACTTTAAATATGGATCTACAACTAATTTGATTTAAAATAAAACTATGTTTATTAATTTTTCAATCGATTGTTAAATTTGGTTAATGTAATTCATCACCAAATTTGCAGTTGTGAATCAAAATGTAAATCAAAATATTCTTTCAAATTTTTTTTTATCTACATTTTTACTATTCCCCCCAATTTCACCCTAATATCTCTATTATATTCGTCATAGATAAATAAACACACCTGCTAAATACTAATACTTTGTTAATAATGTATTGTCCTTATCTAAAAATGTTTCTAACCAACATTCTGGTTTTCTTCACGAGTCAATATTATTGATGAATTCCCTAGCAAAGAGGGATAAGGGTCTGAAGAAAACCAATATATAATCATTCTTACACCGGTCCTTTTCGGTTGTATGCAACCTTAGGTTTTTTGAGATCCCTTGTCCTCACCTAATTTATCTTCTTTTCTACAAACTAACCAAGAATCCTCATTTCTCGCTTGAAACTATTATCACTTTTAGCCATTGTGAAGACATGAACTGATGAAAGAAAATGAGAAAGACCATCACTAAAACAAGGGAAAGAGAGCTCCAAAAATTGATATTATTTGGAAGCCAAGTAATGGTGCAATTACATTCAACAAGTGAGAGGGTGAGAGAGTGATGGTAAAAGGAAAGACAAAAGACAACAATACCACCTTTACGACTATTTTACCACTCTTTGGGAAGAGACGCGTTTGAATCAAGGCATGTTATTTTAATATAAATGTTAAGAATATTACATACAAGGGAGAGTAGATTTGTCATGATTGATTAGGTCGATGACTAACACGAGGAAATCACAGCTTGTTCTCCATCTTGATGAAAAACACAGTGTGTTTTTTAACATGTTGAAAAACACAGTGTATTTTTAACATGTTGAAAAACACAATGTATTTTTAACATGTTGAAAAACACGATGGTTTTCCACACAGTTTCATTTACGAAATTGAATTTTATGTATTATAGGCACATATTTATAGGCACAAGAAGTAACTCCAACCATCATATTTATAGGCACAAGAAGTAACTACAATAGTTGAAGTGGGTCACCTTCATAATCCTCTTAACTATTTGGATGTGACCCATCACATTTTGATCGTTGTGTGTTCTCAACCATCATGGTCTTCCTTGTGTGACATACAACATTTAACCAACACAAAATATGACACTTACATGTCACTTCATCTCATATCTGCTCAAGTTTGTGCAAGTAACCAAAGTTGCACTTAAGGCTTTCTAACCCATTGCATGCCCCATTTTGTAAGATGTTGTAAGTGCATAATACTCCCATTATGATGCACACACTGGACCTTTGTGCCATGCTTCAACACTTCTACACCTAGGGAGTAACTCCAACCTTTATGCAAGATGACTACTATTTATAAGAACAAAAGTATTTATTCTATGACACTACATTGTGCATGCACTATGTTGCATAAAACACTTGTCCCTAAGTTTTTTGTGTGATGTGCATTGCTTGCACATTCTTATGCTCATACATCATACAACTTAGGTAAGAGAAATGAACCATGAAATCTTCCTCGTGCATTCCATGAGGTCTTCAATAGATCCTTTATGTTTAGCAGGTTTGCATACACTTAACCATGTTACACCTTCAACTTACCTTCCTTTCCACTTATCTAGATACTCTTGATATTCCCTTCTACACGTTTTCTTACAAGTTTGAATCACACGAAAGACACTTTATACAAAGTGGTCACATGTAATATAAAATATCTTCTATATACCAAAAATACAAAATATAGACTCTTATATATACCAAAAATACAAAATATAGACTTAAATACTAAAAATAAGAAATAGTCTCATATACTCTTAATGACCTTATAAACCTTGACACTGAAAGTATATATTAATTTCATATACTATAAACTATCTTACAATTTCAAAACAAGATACACCACATCAATCTTTAGGGTATTGTATCAGTCTTTAGGGTGTTAAATTAATGTTTAGTGTATCCCAATTATTTTATGTGGGGTGACTAATTAGTGTCAAAGGTGTCGTATAAGTGTTTAAAGTGTCCTAAATTAATTTAATGTGGGTGACTTAATATTATTTATGGTGAGAGAATTAGAATAATTATAGCTAATATTATGTTTCCATTCATCATTAGAATTAGAATTCTTTTAGCTAATACTTCTAGAGATGTTATGTTAATGTTATAAACAATTTGTAAATTTATTGTTCGTTTTATATAAACAAACATGCAAAAAAATTAAATGTTTTGTTATGTGGAAGGAATACAAATCAAATCTACAATATTATCTAAATGAAGTTAGTGATCATATAATCTTTCCAAGAATAAGTAGGAATTACACTTGTATGTTAATAAGTGGGATCGATGAAAAATATCTATTACCTAATACAGTGAAAATAGGAACAAATTTATGTTCTCGATATACACATGGATGGCTTAAGAAAACACTTGTGGAAAATTTTTACATAGTTTCTTGGGAATGCGTGGAGGATGGCCCTAGATAATGGTCTAGAAAGATGGCACAAACAACCTGTGAGGCTATGTTCTATGGTTAGTAGATTTAAATAAGTTACATCAGCTCAACATGTGATGTCGATATATTCTGCTCCACATGTCTTGAACTCTATAGTGTCATGTGACATGCGCATGTGAAATCTTGGTAAATTATTGTGTTCCAAGTAACTGCAAAACACTAGGAGTGACATTGCAAAAAACAACTACATAAACGCTAAATAATATTGTGAACTATTTTATTATTGTAATATTTTGTTTAGTATATAGACACTAAATAATAGTGTGAACTAGTTTATTATTATGGTATTATTGTATTCAACCCATTTGTTAATAAATGATAGAGGATTCGATAATTTCTACAATTTGTGTTTATTAATCATTGGTATGAGACTAGTTAACTATGTTGATATTATGTTGGTATTGGTTAAATATGCATGTGATCTTCAAGCTGTTAGTTGTGATTTCATTGCTCTTAGCTGTTTTAAATTAAATACATTAGGAAAAGTTTTATTTCTTGGATGCATTATAGATGTAAATATTGTGAATGTGGGACTCATTTGTGTGTGTGTGTGTGTGTGTGTCTATTTTTATTATTAGTTGTTAAATATTGGTAATTGTAATGTTGTGAATGTTTAATGAAAGTTGAAGCTATAAAAATTATGTGATATCATACTCTGACTCTCAATTTGGCATATGGGGGCAAGTGCCTCTGCTGCAAAGACAAAGAACAATGCAGTGTCAAGGGGCTTTCCCCTTAGGATGCCACATCAATACGCCCAACTATCATTGCGTGATGAAGGGGCTTGCCCTTAGGATTCCACATCGATAGATGGGCGGTAGACTATGTTGAGAAGAGGTTTTTAAAGTCACCCACCGACCTTCCACTCAGAAATGCACCATCCCGTAATATCACAACCATCCCTTTTGCAATGGACGGTTGTGATATTATGGGAGGGTGCATCTTGGGTGAAGGATAGCCATTGGCATTTATCGATACTTCAATTTTTCATGGTTATTGTGATTACTTTATCATATTGGATGACATATATTTGATTTGACATGTACCGTACTAACGTTAATTGTATTTTTTTTTATACTAGTTACTCTTTTCTGCAATGAATATGAATACCATGAGCGTAATATCTCACAATCATGTTTGTAAAATTGAGAGATAAGAAAATATGAGTTTCCGCGTTAATTGAAGATGAAGGGTGTTCACATAAAAAGTTTGATAGTTTTTAGCTAAATGTCACATTCTTTGTCACATTATAGATGACCATATTGTGATATAGTTGTGCACTGGAAGCAGGAGGTAGCCGTATAAATAGTTATTTTCCTTTCATTTCAATACTGTCTTTTATACATGTTGCTTTTGAATTAGAAAAAAATTTGAATGCTTCAAATGTTTTAAGATGGTATTCATGTTGATGATGAATCACAAGTCAAAATTTATTTTGGTAAGTATGAAATAAGTATTTCATTAACGATACAAAACTGCATATAATAATTTTTAGGATGGGAAGGAGGCCCAAATGGTAGAGCATGATAGATCTTCCTATCCAAGAGATTACAAAGGAAAAGATTCAGTTTTCATATGATGACCTAGAATGGACACCAATAGGGGATGAGCCGAGCATCGACATTTGTGCCACCATACCGCTCGCAAGAGTACATGCATTTCTAAAGGGGGAAGGTTCTAATGAAATTTTTGAGACTACCTTCACCCGCACACATCACATGTCAACAAATATAGAAAATCCAAAACCACAAACAACCAAGTCATATTCTAGGTTTGGAAATTCGCTAACAAAATTTTTTTTGTACGTTCTTTTCGTAAATAGTTGTATAACATTTGATGTTACCATTTTTAATGCAGCTATTGGTGTTCGTATGATCCAAGCGACAATAGAAATAAGTTAGTAACAAGTGACAAAGAGAGTAGGTGTATAATTAAAAGGGGTTGCCAATGCCATTTCATTGTGAAGGTTTTTTATGAGATACCGACAACGGAAATAATATTATACAACCAACCATTTCATTGTGATGTAAATGGTGAGTGTTGTCATGGGAAGAATGAAAATACCATTAATGATCCTCATCTAAATGTTGCCCCGTACTTATCTGATGAATGCAAAACTTATATTGAGAGTCTTTTGTTAATGGGAGTCACCGTGGACATGGTGTACGATAAATATATAGAGGATCCATCAAACATGGGTATATCGAGCAGGAGAGATGAATACATGACAAGAAAGGATGTGGTGAACGCGTGGAAAAGAGTTCAGTTGTAGAAGGTCTCAAAAGAATTCCGATGATGCCATGAGCGTGAATTTATGGCATGCGGAGGAAAGAGACATATTTTTCTACTAGCAACACCCAAATGGAACCTCCGTTCCATTCATCATGGGGTTGCAAACACCGTGGATGTGTGAGAGAATAGTTCAACATTCGCACAATTTCATAATCTTCATGGACTCGACGCATTTTCTACCAACAAATATGGTGTAAGTAATTGGAATGAATTTTGAAATGATGTGTAATTTATGTATCATTAATATTATTCTTTTTCTGTTATATTAAACTCTATGTTACCATTTGATGTCATATTTCTTGCAGTACATATCATACACATTGCTTGTTTTTGATGAGCAAGAAGAGGGGTTGCCTGTAGCATGGGCCATCTCTTCGAGGAATAAAATCAAATATATTTACGGATGGTTGGTGGAAGTCCAAAAAAGAGGAAACCGCCTTCATGCTGATTAGCAGATCAATGCATTCATTATATATGATGCGTCGGCTGAAATCCAAGCCATTAGGTGTGTTTTTTGTTGTCATGTAGTGGTATGCTTACGGCACGTGCGAAGGGCATGGTTGAAAAATGTGCACAAGTATTGTAGAAAAGAGACTAGGTGGAAGATTTTTGAGAGACTAGGTACCATCATGTATGGTTCAGAAATTCATCACGAGCACACATTTCAAATCATTGAAGACTTATTTAATGAATTCAAAGAGGAAACTAAGTTCCTCGAGTACTTCAGGAATACATGGTGTGAGAGCAAAGAACGTGTTGTTGAGTGTGATCCTTTGTGTGTTTCCTTATTAATTATCATCAATTATAATTCTTGGTTTATAATGTCACCAATTTTCAATCTGTGTCACTTGATATCTATGTGGGAAACAAATTTTAGAAACTTCTCCCATGCGAATCAAGAAACAAACGCATCTATCAAGTCCTACCATTTTTTTTAAGACTAAATACTTGTGTGATAGACAAAAGAAATGTACTCGCCAGATGGACTATTTTTTCTACACACTTGTGTACAAGGTGTAGCCATTTTACAAACATGAGAGGAAGTTACAAAAATTTGGCTTCTTGACCAATTTAAAAAAAGAAAGACATCTATTGACAGTGGTTGAGAGAGCAAAGAGTATTCCTGATACTGATTGCCTTGCAATTGCACCTGATTGTAATCAATTGTGGGTTAGGAGCCAAATAACTAGAATCTCATGGTATTTTGTAATGAAATGTAGAGCCTTGGATGTTTGCGAATGTGCTTGGGCTATCAGAGGAAACACATGTAAGCACGTGTTGAAGGCATTGGATTTTTGCATGAAATATGTGTCGATGTCATCATATCAAGCACCAAAAGTGATAGGTAATTCAATGCCATCATATGTTACTATTGTATATTGCTAAGAATAATTTGTAATGAAATAAGCATCGTGTTAAATTTCTTTTCATTTCACCAATACATATAATAGGCAATACATATATGGGATATAGCAACATGGGTAAATGAAGACACGATTTCGACATAAGCCCCTCTTCATCATATCCAACATGAAAAAATTTGAAGGTAATTTAATGTCATCGTATGTGGCAAGTAGTCATATAGATTGCTAAGAATAAGTTGTAATGAAATAATCATCGTGTTGAATTTCTTTTCATTTCCGTGCAAGGCAATACCTATGGGGAGACAAAGGGGTAAATGAAGACATGTTCCGACATGGCCCCTCTTCATCGTATCCAACATCAGAAGTTGAAGGTAATTTAATGTCATCGTATGTGGCAAGTAGTCATATAGATTGCTAAGAATAAGTTGTAATGAAATAAGCATCGTGTTGAATTTCTTTTCATTGCCCATGCAACAGCCAATACCTATACAGAGACAAGCAGGGTAAATGAAGACATGTTCCGACACGGCCCCTCTTCATCGTATCCAACATCAGAAGTTGAAGGTAATTTAATGTCATCATATGTGGCAAGTAGTCATATAATTGCTAAGAATAAGTTGCAACGAAATAAATGAATTTATTTTCATTGCCCGTGCAAAGACAATACCTATACAGACAACAGGGTAAATGAAGACATGTTTCGACACGGCCCCTCTTCGTCATATCCAACATCAGAAGTTGAAGGTAATTTAATGTCATCATATGTGGCAATTAGTCATATAGATTACTAAGAATAAGTTGTAACGAAATAAGCATCGTGTTGAATTTCTTTTCATTACTCGTGCAAACCCAATACCTATACATAACTAGTATGATGAAGACACATTCCGACACGGCCCTCTTCATCATATCCAACATCAGAAATTGAAGGTAATTTAATGTCAATGTGGCAAGTAGTCATATTATTGCTAAGAATAAGGAATTTAAATAATCATCGTGTTGAATTTCCTCCTCATCACCTACAGACACTCACCGTAAATGATGCCATGTTATGGGATGGCCCTCCTCACCACCTTGAAACTCACCGACATTTGATGGTTAGTTGTGTATAAATAAATAATTTTCTATAATGTCTTATACATCACAGGAACTCCTAAAACAGTTGGGGTTGGTGGTTTGATGATAGAAAGTAAACCAGATTTTATGGAACACACATCCAAAGAATTCTTGAAGTCAATCTTCGATACATGACATCGAGTATATATGAATAGAAAAAACATTATTTTAATGTGTTCAAAGGTTTAGGAGAGACTTAGAAGCATCAAATATGTTGGATGTTTCTTTCAAAGGAGATGTCAATGAGATTTCCACCACCCGCATGCATCCATGGTTTAGTGCGAGTAAAAAATGCCACCGCAGTGTGAGTAAGAGGCCAGTCATTGTAGAAAATTTGAACAATCACGCTGAAGACTATGAATGCTTCCAATTTCCCAATGAAAATCATGCAAAGAGGAGACAAACCACACAAATGGATCATACATGTTAAAACATTGAACTATTAGTGTGAACTATTCACAAGAAATTTTAATTGTGGAGGTGAAGACTAACATATTGATCATTTATTTTTCAGGTGGTTCAAATGCAGCTAAAACATCTCCCCGCCACCGCTTATCTTTCATAAATTTAGCATCTACGCAAGGTGTGTATTGAATGTCCTTAATATCATAACATTTTTTTACTATATGTAAGGTAAAAATATTTTGATACCTTGTCTAATATTTAATTCATTGTGTTGCAGATGCAACGGATATGCAAATGGTGTATCTTATAGAATGAGAAGGTTGAGCTTTGGAAAGTAAATGTATGGCATGTTCGAGTGGGCCTAAATTATAATTGTAAACATTGCCAATTCATGTATAGGAGATTGTACATTGCGTATATTTAAAATACATAAATATGGAACATGTACAACTGACCTACTCTTTGACTATTTTTAGAGTGTTTTAAAAAAGTGCTTGGTGGTGTTAGCCAACGTAGAACCGGTCACGTAATATATGGATAGTAAAACAATATTTTAACAAATAGAAAGTTGATGTAATTACGATGAAAATATGTAATCAACAGTACAAAATTATCATGTTGAAATTTAATTGCTACTATCAAAGTGCTGAAAAATAAACCTTTTTCAACACTATATAAAATAATTCAAAACGTTGAAAACACACGTCCTTTTTAAAGCACTTTGAAAAACACGATCCCATTCACCAAAAGGAGCAACCCACGGTGTTCTTCCTTTTTTGTTGTAAACATTGAATCCACATCAACTATTGTAAAGAAGGGTTGAATCCACATCAACTACTTGTCATGTGGAGAAGGGTTCAATTTTTTGATGGAAAAATGGGTTCTTCCTTCTACGATTTCCACATCACTACACGTTGAAAAAGTTCAATTTTTCCAGTGATGGAAAATGGGTGCAATTTTTTTCGTTGAAAAAATGCGGTGTTTTTCAAAGCACTAAAAACCCCACCACGTTCGCCAAAGGAGCAACCTATGGTGTTCTTCATATTTGTAAACATTGAATCCACATCAACTACTTGGTGGAGAAGGGTTCAATTTTTCCAAAGTGATGGAAAAATGGGTGTGATTTCGCCACGTTGAAAAATGCAATGTTTTTCATCACTTTCAAAAACCCCCACCACGTTCTCCAAAAGGAGTAACCCATAGTTTTCTTCCTTCTCATTGTAAATCATTGAATCCACATCAACTACTTATCATGTGGAGAAGGGTTCAATTTTTCCAAAGTGATGGAAAAATGGGTGATTTTCACATTGAAAATGCAGATATTCACATTTGAAAAAATGAAATATCAATCCACATGGTGTTTTTAAAAACGCATGGTATTTTTCACTTTGAAAAACCCCACCACGCTCATGCGTCGCAGAAATATTTTCGTATTGGTTCCAAAGTGATGGAAAAATGGGTTTTATAAGTCACTTTGAAAAACATGAAGGGTTCAATTTTCCCCTCGTTAAATTCTCCAAAAGGCACAACCCACAATGCTCTTCCTTCTCATTGAAACATGAATCCACATCAACTACTTGTTAGGTGGAGAAGGGTTCAATTTTTCCAAAGAAATGGAAAATGGGTGTGATTTCGCCACGTTGAAAAACGCACGGTTTTTTTTGTTCACCAAAAGACTCTTGAAAAACTCCACAACACCATGTTTTCCAAAAGGAAAAATGGCAACCCGTGGTGTTCTTCCTTCTTGTTGTAAACATTAAATACACATTGAACATCATACTTGTTAGGTGGAGAAGGGTTCAATTTTTCCAAAGAGATGGAAAATGGGTGCGATTTCCGCCACGTTGAAAAATGCACGTGTTTTTTAAGACTTCAAAACCCCACCACCCATTAACCAAAAGGCGCAACCCAGCGGTGTTCTTCCTTCTTGTAAACATTGAATCCACATCAACTACCTTCAGGTGGAGAAGGGTTCAATTTTTCCAAAGCGATGGAAAAATGGGTGCATTTTCGCCACGTTGAAAAATGCACTAGTGTTTTTCAAACACTTGAAACCCCCACCACGTTCTCCAAAAGGCACAACCCATGGTGCTCTTCCTTCTCATTGTAAACATTGAATCCACATCAACTACTTGTTAGGTGGAGAAGGGTTCAATTTTTCCAAAGTGATGGAAAAATGGGGTGATTTCGCCACGTTGAAAAACACATGGTGTTTTTAAAGACTTTGAAAAAACCCCCACCACATTCTCCAAAAGGCGCAACCCGCGGTGCTCTTCCTTCTCTTGTTGTAAACATGAATCCACATCAACAACTTGTCGTCAAGTGGAGAAGGGTTCAATTTTTCCAAAGCGATGGAAAAATGGGTGCGTTTTTCCGCCACGTTGAAAAAAATGCATGTGTTTTTCAAAGACTTCACAAAACCCCCACCACGTTCTCCAAAAGGTCCAACCCGCGGTGCTCTTCCTCTTCCTTCTCATCATTGTCCAAAAACATTGAATCCACATCAACTAATTTTCAAGTGGAGAAGGGTTCAATTTTTCGAAAGTGATGGAAAATGGGTGCGATTTCCGCCATGTTGAAAAATGCACGGTGTTTTTCAAAAGCACTTCTCGTTGAAAAAACCCCACCCACGTTCACCAAAAAGGTGCAACCCACACGTGGTGCTCTTCCTTCTCATTGGAAACATGGAATCCACATCAAACTACTTCAAAGGTGGAGAAGGGTTCAATTTTTCCAAAGTGATGGAAAAATGGGTGTGATTTTCATACACATTTGAAAAATGCACGGTGTTTTTCAAGACTTTCAAAACCCCACCACGTTCTCCAAAAGGCAACCACGGTGTGCTCTTCCTTCTCATTGTAAACATGAATCCACATCAACTACTTGTCAAGTGGAGAAGGGTTAAATTTTTCCAAAGCGATGGAAAAATGGGTGCAATTTCGCCACGTTGAAAAATGCATGGTTTTTCAAAGACTTTAAAAACCCCCACCATGTTCTCCAAAAGGCTGCAACCCGTGGTGTTCTTCCTTCTCATCAGTAAACATTGACTCCACATCAACTACTTATCAGTGAGAAGGGTTCAATTTTTCCAAAGCGATGGAAAATGGGTGCGATTTCGCCACGTTGAAAAAGCATGGTTTTTCAAGACTTTCAAAACCCCCACCACACCTCGTTCTCCAAAAGGTGCAACCCGCGGTGCTCTTCCTTCTCGTCAGAAACATGAATCCACATCAACAACTTGTTGTGTGGAGAAGGGTTCAATTTTTCCAAAGTGATGGAAAAATGGGTGCGATTTCCGCCACGTTTTTCAAAAAAATGCATGGTGTTTTTCAAAATTTCAGAAAAACCCCCACCACGTTCTCCAAAAGGCGCAACCCACGGTGTTCTTCCTTCTGTTGTAAACATTGAATCCACATCAACAACTTTTCAGTGGAGAAGGGTTCAATTTTTCCAAAGCGATGGAAAATGGGTGCGATTTTGCCACATGTTGAAAAATGCATGGTGTTTTTCAGCACTTCAAAACCCCCACCACGTTCTCCAAAAGGTGCAACCCGAGGTGCTCTTCCTCCTTCGTTCAGAAACATGAATCCACATCAACTACTTGTTCAAGGTGGAGAAGGGTTCAATTTTTCCAAAAGATGGAAAAATGGGTGTGATTTCGCCACGTTGAAAAATGCATGGTGTTTTTCAAAGCATTACAAAACCCCACCTCGTTTCCAAAAGGCGCAACCCACGGTGCTCTTCTCTTCCTTCTCATTGAAACATGTAATCCACATCAAACACTTGTAAGGTGGAGAAGGGTTCAATTTTTCCAAAGTGATAGAAAAATGGGTGCAATTTCCACCACGTTGAAAAATGCACGGTGTTTTTTAGCACTTCAAAAACCCCCACCACGTTCTCCAAAAGGTGCAACCCGCGGTGCTCTTCCTTCTCGTTGTAAAAATTGAATCCACATCAACTACTTGTCAGTGGAGAAGGGTTCAATTTTTCCAAAGTGATGGAAAAATGGGTGTGTTTTTCGCCACGTTGAAAATGCATGGTGTTTTTCAAAGAGTTCGAAAAACCCCCACCACTTTTCTAAAAAGGAGCAACCACACGGTGTTCTTCCTTCTCATTGAAAACATTGACTCCACATCAACTACTTGTCAGGTGGAGAAGGGTTCAATTTTTCCAAAGCGATGGAAAAATGGGTGTGATTTCCGCCACGTTGAAAAACACATGGTGTTTTTCTTTAAAAAATTTCTCCTTCAAAAATCCACCACATTCTCCAAAAGGTGCAACCTGACGTGGTGCTCTTCCTCCTCATGTTTTGTCAGAAACATGGAATCCACATCAACAACTTTTCAGGTGGAGAAGGGTTCAATTTTTCCAAAGCGATGGAAAAATGGGTGCGATTTCCGCCACGTTGAAAAATGCACGGTGTTTTTCAGCAGTTCGAAAACCCCCACCACATTCTCCAAAAGGCGCAACCCACGATGCTCTTCCTTCTCATCATAAACATTGAATCCACATCAACTACTTTTAAGGTGGAGAAGGGTTCAATTTTTCCAAAGTGATGGAAAAATGGGTGTGATTTCCGCCACGTTGAAAAACGCACAAGGTTTTTAAGCTTGAAAACCCCCACCACGTTCTCCAAAAGGCACAACTTGTGGTGCTCTTCCTCCTCATTGGAAACATGAAATCCACATCAACAACTTGTCAGTTGGAGAAGGGTTCACTTTTTCCAAAGTGATGGAAAAATGGGTGTGATTTCCGCCACGTTGAAAAACGCATGATGTTTTTTAACACTTCAAAACCCCCACCACGTTCTCCAAAAGGTGCAACCCGCGGTGCTCTTCCTTCTCATTGTAAACATTGAATCCACATCAACTAAACTTTTTAAGTGGAGAAGGGTTCAATTTTTCCAAAGCGATGGAAAAATGGGTGCCATTTTTCGCCACGTTGTTTTTCAAAGCACTTCAAAAAAAATGCATGGTGTTTTTCATTGTAAAACACTTCAAAACCCCCACCACGTTCTCCAAAAGCGCAACCCCATGGTGTTCTTCCTTCTCCTTATCACAAACATGGAATCCACATCAACTACTTTTCAGGTGGAGAAGGGTTCAATTTTTCCAAAGCGATGGAAAAATGGGTGCAATGCCACCACGTTGAAAAATGCACAATGTTTTTTTCAAAGTTTGAAAAACTCAAAAACCCCCCACCACATTCTCAAAAGGCGCAACCCATGGTGCTCTTCCTTCTCGTTCAGAAACATTGAATCCACATCAACAACTTGTTAGGTGGAGAAGGGTTGAATTTTTCCAAAGCGATGGAAAGTGGGTGATTTTACACACGTTGAAAACACATGGTGTTTTTCAGCACTTTGAAAACCCCCACCACGTTCTCCAAAAGGTACAACCCATGGTGATCTTCCTTCTTTAAAAACATTGAATCTACATCAACTACTTTTTAGGTGGAGAAGGGTTCAATTTTTCCAAAGATGGATGGAAAAATGGGTGCGATTTCTCGCCATGTTGAAAAATGCAACATATGGTGTTTTTCAACACTTTCAAGTGAAGAAAAACCCCACCACGTTTTTCCAAAAGTGCAAAATCCCCAACAACGGTGTTCTTCCTTCTCATGTAGAAACATTGAATCCACATCAACTACTTTTCAGTGGAGAAGGGTTCAATTTTTCCAAAGCGATGAAAAATGGGTGCGATTTCCACCACGTTGAAAAAATGCACGGTGTTTTTTTCGAAAAGCACTTTTCAAAACCCCCACCACACTCATCAACGAAAAGGCGCAACCCGCGAAAAATGCTCTTCTTCCTTGTTTTTGTCAAAAACATGAAAAATCCACATCAATATCAACTTGTAAGTGGAGAAGGGTTTAATTTTTCCAAAGCGATGGAAAAATGGGCGTGATTTCCGCCACGTTGAAAAAATGCACGGTGTTTTTCAAAGACTTCAAAACCCCCACCACATTCTCCAAAAGGCACAACCGTGGTGTTCTTCCTTCTCATTGTAAACATTGACTCCACATCAACTACTTGTCAGGTGGAGAAGGGTTCAATTTTTTCCAAAGTGATGGAAAAATGGGTGTGATTTTCGACACGTTGAAAAATGCATGGTGTTTTTCAACACTTCGAAAACCCCCACCACGTTCTCCAAAAGGCACAACCCATGGTGCTCTTCCTTCTCATTGTAAACATTGAATCCACATCAACTACTTTTCAGGTGGAGAAGGGTTCAATTTTTCCAAAGTGATGGAAAAATGGGTGTGATTTCCGCCACGTTGAAAAGCACACGGTGTTTTTTTAGTAGTTCAAAACCCCCACCACATTCTCCAAAAGGGCAACCCGTGTGCTCTTCCTTCCTCGTTGTAAACATTGAATCCACATCAAAACTTTTCAAGTGGAGAAGGGTTCAATTTTTTCCAAAGTGATGGAAAAATGGGTGTGTTTTCCGCCACGTTGAAAAACACATGGTGTTTTTGAAAAAGAGCACTTGAAAACCCCCACCACGTTCTCCAAAAAGGTGCAACCCGTGGTGCTCTTCCTCCTCTAGTTGAAACATGAATCCACATCAACTACTTTTCAAGTGGAGAAGGGTTCAATTTTTCCAAAGTGATGGAAAAATGGGTGTGATTTCCACCACGTTGAAAAACGCATATGTTTTTTAGCAAAACTTTGAAAACCCCACCACATTCTCCAAAAGGCACAACCCATGGTGCTCTTCCTCCTCATTGTCAAACAATGAATCCACATTAATAAACTTTTTTTGGTGGAGAAGGGTTCAATTTTTCCAAGCGTGATGGAAAAATGGGTGTGATTTTCGCCACGTTGAAAAAATGCATGGTGTTTTTCAACACTTCAAAACCCCCACCACACATTCTCCAAAAGGCGCAACCCATGTGCTCTTCCTTCCTTCATCATTGTAAACATGGAACTCCACATCAACTACTTTTCAGGTGGAGAAGGGTTCAATTTTTCCAAAGTGATGGAAAAATGGGTGTGATTTTCGCCACGTTGAAAAAACACGATGTTTTTAAGACTTCAAAACCCCACCACATTCTCGCCAAAAGGTGCAACCCGTGGTGCTCTTCCTTCCTTGTTAGAAACATGGAATCCACATCAACTACTTGTTAGGTGGAGAAGGGTTCAATTTTTTCCAAAGAGATGGAAAATGGGTGTGATTTCACCACGTTGAAAAAACACTCGTTGTTTTTTTTCTAGTTTAAAAAACCCCACCACATTCAAAGTGATGGAAAAAAAGCGCAACCCATGCTCTTCCTCCTTTTCAAAAACATGAATCCACATCAACTCTTTTTCAGGTGGAGAAGGGTTCAATTTTTCCAAAGAGATGGAAAAATGGGTGCATTTTTCGCCACGTTGAAAAACACATGGTGTTTTTCAAAGCACTTGAAAAACCCCACCACTTTCTCCAAAAGTCTGCAAACCCGTGGTGCTCTTCCTTCTCATGTAGAAACATGGAATCCACATAAACTAATTTTCAGGTGGAGAAGGGTTCAATTTTTCCAAAGTGATGGAAAAATGGGTGTGATTTCCGCCACGTTGAAAAAAACACACATGTGTTTTTCAAACCACTTCAAAACCCCCACCACTTTCTCAAAAAGCGCAACCCGCGATGCTCTTTCCTTCTCGCAATTTCAGAAAAACAAATCCACATCAACATACTTGTCAAGTGGAGAAGGGTTAAATTTTTCCAAAGCGATGGAAAATGGGTGTGATTTCCACCACGTTGAAAAATGCATGGTGTTTTTCAGCACTTTGAAAATCGTAACTCCGTTCACCAAAAGGCACAACCCACTGTGCTCTTCCTTCTTGTTGTAAACATCGAATACACATCAAAAATTGTTCTAGTGGAGAAGGGTTCAATTTTTTCAATGTGACGGAAAGTGGGGTGCATTTTCCGCCACGTTGAAAAACACACAGTGTTTTTAAGCAGTTTGAAAACCCCAACCACGTTCTCCAAAAGGTGCAACCTGTTGTGCTCTTCCTCCTCATTTTAAACATTAACTCCACATCAACTACTTGTCAGGTGGAGAAAGGTTCAATTTTTTCAAAGTGATAGAAAGTGGGGTGTGATTTACGCCACGTTGAAAAATGCATGGTATTTTTCAGCAGTTCGATAACCCCGACCACGTTCTCCAAAAGGCATAACCCACCGTGCTCTTCCTCCTCGTTGTAAACATTGACTCCACATCAACTACTTGTCAGGTGGAGAAAGGTTCAATTTTTTCAAAGCGATAGAAAGTGGGGTGTGATTTCCACCACGTTGAAAAATGCACGGTGTTTTTCAACAGTTCGAAAACCCCCACCATGTTCTCCAAAAGGTGCAACCCGTCGTGCTCTTCCTCCTTATCACAAACATGGAATCCACATAAACAACTATTTAGGTGGAGAAGGGTTATTTTTTTAGAATGTGATGGAAAGTGGGGTGTGTTTTCTGCCACATTGAAAAACAACACATGGTGTTTTTCAATAGTTTCAAAACCCTGACCACGTTCTCCAAAAGGTGCAACCCACCGTGCTCTTCCTCCTTGTCACAAACATGGAATCCACATCAACAACTTGTCAGGTGGAGAAGGGTTGAGTTTTTTTTAATGCGATGAAAAATAGGGTTTGTTTTCCACCACATTGAAAAATGCATGGTCTTTTTTAGTAGTTGCAAAACCTCGACCTCGTTCTCCAAAAGGCACAACCAACGGTGCTCTTTCTCCTTATCGCAAACATCGAATCCACATCAACAACTTGTCAGGTGGAGAAGGGTTTAGATTTTTCCAATGCAATGGAAAGTGGGGTGTGATTTCCGCCATGTTGAAAAATGCATAGTGTTTTTCAGTAGTTTGAAAATCCCGACCACGTTCTCCAAAAGGCGTAACCCACGGTGCTCTTCCTCCTTGTTGCAAACATCGAATCCACATCAACTCCTTTTCAAGTGGAGAAGGGTTCAATTTTTCCAAAGGGATGGAAAAATGGGTGCGATTTCTGCCACGTTGAAAAATGCATAGTGTTTTTCAGCAGTTTGAAAAACCATTTATACATTTACACCATAACATTTACATTGAATCTGTATAACATTACAAATAAAGTATGAGAAGATGAGAAGTTACACTTGAACCAATGAAAACTATTTTGTAGTCTTAATGAATGGTAACACACATTTAAACTAAGATCATTCCATTGTAATGTATACACAGTATGAAAATTACATGCTTCAATGAGAGCTTGAAATTCGAATTCTCTATAAAATGTACATTAACTAAAAGTAACATTCACAATACTCGCACATTTTAAATCTTATTCCAATTTAAATATTTTTATTAGTCTTTAAAACCTTCTTATTTTTTATTATGTTTTGATGGTATAAATATTATTAACTCTTTCAAAAACTAGAATATACATTTAACCAACCCCTGTTGATGTCAAAGGTCACATGGAAAGTGTCATTTTATTACAAAGTCATATTTTATGTCAAAGGTCACTTGGACAATCTTCGGTGTGAGTGACTAGTACTTTTTCCTTAGTAGACGCCTTGGCCAAGATGTACATCTTCTTCCATGATTCTTTGTGATGTTTGTGAATTTTAACAACTTGAATTAAAACTTGCTTCTTGGTTTTCAAACACTTTTTTGTTGGATTCACACGTTGTCTCCCAATTCTTAATTTCTAATTCCAACTCTAGAACCTCAAGCTCCAACTCCATCTTCTTCGAGGAAGCAACTAGTAATTGGTCCAATAATTCCTTATTTATCTTTGACAATTTTACATATTGCAGTCTAAGTCTTTCACGCTCGGTTTTATAAAACTTTTCCTTGCTCTTTGCAAGTTTCAGTTCTACTTCCATACAAACAAACGGGATGACTCATCTTTGTGTCCAACTTCAAAATTTTCATTTGAGGTGCTCTCTTTAGTCTTTCCTAAAACATTAGTACTGGGACTATTGAATTTCGCATAGTCTTTTGGTTCCGGCACTGGTGAGGCCTTGCGCTTTCCAACCTTCTTTTTTCTCATCATCTAATTAAACCTATATTTAAACAACCAATTATTATTTGTTAACATTCAAACGTAATTGTAACCATATACCATACATGGAAGTAGAACCCAACAAAGTAACCATATACCATTTACCGTAATCCACATTCATAGTCACATTAATACATTAACCATATACACAGTCACAACATCATTATTTATGCAATAAATGAAATGTCACAACAAGAATAAAAACCATCTAATGTGCTATAAATAAACCCCAAACCATATTCAATTTAACAAGAATGAAATATTAAATCGTAAACGTCAAAAAAATAAAGTAACAACCTCATCACACATATATACAATTGTCTTCTAATCACATGGTGTATTACTCTTCCTCATTCATCACATCGCATACCAAGATATAACAATTGAAATACATGATCTAAATACTAATTAACGTGCACATCATAACATCAACCGAAAAACAACCATATTAGTGTAAAATCACGTACGTCTATCCATATCATCTATTATGCTACAAAGGCAAGATTCATCAAATATAACTAATTTGTTGCATACCACATAATCAATATCTATACATATATGTCTAATATATAAGTAAAACTTGACAAATATGTAAGTGAAATATAAAATTTCTATGACTGGAATATTCATTTGTTATTATTGTCTAAGCCACCAGTGCGTGTTGTTTTTTCATCAAATGCCGCCTTGGCCTGCATGTACATCTTCTTCCATACTTCCTTATGATCTTCGTGTGTTTTAAGAATGTTATTAAAGTTGGCTACATGATTTGCGATCACTTTTTTTTTTCTTCACGCATTGTCTCCCAATTCTTAATTTCTAGTTCTAACTCTTGAACCTCGACCTCCAACTCCATCTTCCTTGAGGCAATATCTCCTATTTCATCCAATATTTCCTTGTTTTTTTTGTAAAATATAAATTTTCCAGTGCAAAGCTTTCACACTGGTTTTGATATATCTTTGTCTTCTTTGTTACAAGTTTCATTTCTAACTCCATATGAACTGACTGGGAAGGCACGTCTTCTTGTGTAGCACCGACATCTTTGTTTGTAGAGTTATTTGCTTTCTTTTTGTATGGATAAGTGTCACTATCGAATGATTCATGGTCAATTGGTTCTTGCACTGGTGCAACCTTGTGCTTTCCAGTCTTCTTTAGTCTTGCCATCTAAATAAACCTGTATTATAACAATCGATTATTATTTGTTACCATTCAAACATAATTAGAAAGGAAATAATGCACTTAACTTATACGTAACAAAATATTATCATCGATGAAATATATATGAAAGTTTCATAACCACATCAAACCCAAGTACGCATACATGGATGTAGAATGCAACTATGTAACGATAATTACTGAACACGTCAAACCCAAGCAGGCATACAAGGAATAAGAACTCAACTATGTAACCACATACCAAAAAACGTAATCCACAATCCATAGTCACATTAATACGTCAACTAAATACACAGTGACAACATCATCATTTATACAATAATGGAATGTCACATAACAAGAATAAAAACAATCTAATGCATTATAAATAGATCGTAAATGGATAACTCTATGTAACCCATAACCACAAACCATATTCAATATATCAATAATGCAGTACTAAGTCATAAACCTCAAACACATTAAAGTAACATCATCATCATATACACATATATACTAATCGGACTCCTCACAATCAATGTTTTACACGGTGTTTTCATCTCCTTCATTGACTAGTGTTAGCAACAGACAATAGTCCATCATAAAATCTAATACGTTTCTTCTCATTTCTATGAATAGAATTTGGTGTGATGCCAAGAATGGGTGGTGCATCCGATGTCTTTATCCGAGTATGGCACATTGTCTCAAAGCATGTACCGCATCATCCTGAGAGCCAACCATGTAGTAAATAAGTGAACGTAGATGAATCTCTTAGTTAAACACATAATTAAATTATATCATTCATCCAAAATGTCTAAGTACTTGCCTCTTCAGGAGTGTCAAGTCTGATATCACTGAGATCCCAAATAGCAAACCCTTTGACACATTGTGCCAAAGTGTTTGCAAATGTATTAGGGTAGGGCAATGGAGCAGTGGGAACAATGGCCTCAAAAATAATCACTTTGACAGTAAATTTGGGGAGTGTGATGCCATGACACTTTGTGTGGGGTACTATCACAAACCACTCCTCTCACGATAACCATATTATCTGACATTAACTTGACTTTGGTCCCGCCAGGAAAATCCTATAATAATGACAATCTCAATTGCATTAATAACTTTTTCTTAATTTCACCAAAAAAGAATACAGAAAAACAAATGAGAACATTCAATAACTTACCAGTCCAGTTCCACCCTCACTCGTACTACCAACAATGGTGTTTGTGTCCCTCTCCTCATGCCTCCCATCATAACCCTCTCTCTCCTCGACTGGAAAAGAAGTTTCAACTCCGGGATTTTTCATCTCCACCTTTCTTACCTCAAGTGAAGCTATCTCTCCAATAAGATCGAGACCACAGGTTGATTGAGAAGGGGGCGTCTTATCACAAATGTCCACCTATAACAATCGAGCCATCATGACAATCAAAGTATCAACAACATAAGGCAACATACATTTTTCAAGAGCTTGTTAAGTGATTTTTACCTCTCTCTGTTTCGCACTACGAATCACATGTCTCTGTCGGCGTAAGAGTTGACACAAGGGAATGTCATAATCCTACACACGCATACAATTAGTATATACAAAAATACACAAAACTACATTGTATCTTTACTTACGAAAGACCAATAATTACTTACGTTATCATTCGTAGGGGGGTCAACATTTTTGCTACTTGTTCCACCCTCTTCTCTAGCTTCCTGTGCATGACAGAATATCAAGTTTTTGATTTCCAACCTAACATCATATTTAAATTTCTATACCAATCTTAAATTTACCTCTGTTATGATATTTGAGTTTTTATTTCCTCTCACTCTCAACCAATGCTCCTCTCTCACCTTTCTCATCTCCAGTTGAATCATAGGCACGCATTGCATCATCCACCTCCCTCTTTCCTTCTCGGCTCAACTCCTCAAATCGATATTTGCATTCTTTTCTACAAACATGATCAATAACCCTCCTCCGCTGCAAGTAGAATCATTGCCTTAGGACGTAGTTCACATCCGCCTCCCTCTTTTGCATGTATGCCCTACTTCTATCTTGAGAGATAGGTGTTCATTTCCCATATGCTTATGGCCACGCTTACGAGGTTCAACGGAGGGAAGATTGTGTTCTACTTGGTGATGTCTATTTAGTCTATGCAACTCGGAAAACCTAACATCCCCACTATCAACACATGATCCATGCTGACAGACATAACAAATACGACCATTAACATATTCAGTTTTATATTCTACGGGTGGCTCGTGGATATCTGAGCGAATGGGCTCCAAAGGACCAGCTGGTCATATCATCATCAACTATTGGAGGATCATCTCCCTTTGCTTCCTTTGTGACGCTTGCAAAATGCGTACGCGCCATGTTATGTGAAGGTACTTGTATCTATGGAGTCCAAGTGCATAACTATTAGCCCAACATAAAATATTAAGTATTTTGCAAATAAAGTAATGTTCACATATTCGTATATTATCATCATGGAATGTGAAGAAACCTATATGAAAAGACATCAATTTCATAATTGTTATCTCAACAAATGACATAATTGTTACTAGGACAAACAATTAATGTTCACAAAGTTATATATTACCGTCTCATTATTTATGTCTTCCCGAAAACATAAGAATGGATTGTGAACATGGATCGGCCCATGTCACCGAGCTTCTCGCATGTTTTGTTCATGTCCATTGTCATAACCATCGTTGAAGTGACGCATTGTAAAACAAGTTAAACTGAAACAAATGGTGCACGAACTTATTTATTCGTATTTTGCATTCATATTGAGAAAATCGTGCACAATAAATGATTTGTGATGAAATTAGCCGCACACATTCTTTTTTCAAAACTGGATAATTGACTCTAGATGTTTCGAACTAAACATGAAATGTGAATTGCAAGTGTGTTAAAAGAGATTATAGGATAAAGCATGATGTATCCAAAATGCCCGGTTTATCAACCAACACTATATGATGTAACATCATATTATCCACAAAATATATAATATATACACTAGAGACAATTCACATAATATTAGTTATTCACAATCTAATAAATAATGTATGTCTACCTTTACGCAAAAAGGAAAAACACATATATCATATCGAAATGTCTTCCATGGCAAGTGCTAGCAAAGCTACCACTTCTTGGTTTATAGTGTCCTAGACACTTGACATACATCTAACCTACCTCTGTTAACTTTTACATGCACGTATGAACATTTCACAATGCGAGATACAATCTCTAGCACTTGAACTCGAAGAATTGAAATATTTACATTGTTACATTGGTATACACCAGTCATTTGTTTCACAACAAGCATATCATGAGAAAACACACAAATGTTCGAACATCGTGGCATATCGCTTCCTCAAGACCCAATATCAATGCCCTATACTCAACCTGGTGGATGGTCATACTGGCATTTCTAACAATTGTACCTCTTTCTACTATCTTGCTTCCATCATGGCCGTATAATATGAACGATGAACATGCTATATTTTCAGAGGTATTCAACACTCCATGAATTTCCAATCTCCAAATTTCAACCATGTTTACCTTTACAATGGACAACAATATATCGTAAGAAAACATTAAAAAAATAGAATGAACACTTCTAATTTGACTTTTTCAATACAAACATCTATAATTTAACATATGACAAGGTGCTATAACATATGCTCCTGAGATCGTTCATTAATAACGATTTCTTATTAGAGAGTCAATGGAGTTAGTACTTTGTCTACTAAAACTAAAACTAAAACTAAAACTTCCTTACAATACTAAAACTTCGTATTTCGTATGTTAGACTAAAGTGCAAATAAATTTTGGAATATATTAGAATCGTAATCACGAGTTTGGGTCCATTCCACTCATTTTTTGAATAGATAACTTTATATTGCTAACATATAATTAATACAAACACAAGTTACATTTTTTAAGATATGTTTTCCGATAATTACGAGTTTATAAATGTAATGGGTAAATATTAAATTTGAATAAATCACTTAATAAATTGATTAGTATATTATGAATAGACAGAGTTTAGTCTACTTGCAATATCAATATCTATAAACATTTGATTAATTACAGTATTGTGAATGACATTCCAATAATTGTTATAGCCTATAGTATTATGAACAACATTCTAATAATTGTTATAGTTTATTCACTAAATAACCATTGTAATGTATATCTAGTATTTAAATTACATGCTTCAATGAGTACTCGAGTTCTCTAGAATTAACTCCTTTTCAAACAATATTGGTTTTCTATATTATGTATATTAAGTTGGCTACAGGTGCATCTGTATATGAGTTGAACTCATAAAACAACACTCTTTACACATAAATAAACGATGGGAAATGATAATTGCACCAATACAATCCTAAATTTGGACAAATGATGATAATCCCATAGTTAGTGCATTAGAAAATCGTTACCATTACACATTTCCTACCAAAATATAATTTTAACAAAAATGAATTTTATTAATCTAAACTTGCTATACAAATATCTAAACATTGGTAATTTTAAAACTATAATCCATAGAAACACGTATTAATACTAAGGAAAACATATTTAATGAAGAATATATTCAAACAACAAAACAAAATATGTTTATGTTGGTGTGAATCGACATCCGACAAAAATTAAATATTTATATAGGTTTTTCTCAAACACATCATAAGTTTTTTAGAACAAAACATAAAAAACTGTAACTATTTTTTTTTGTTCTTAGCAGCAAACTTGGAGTTGCTTCCATGTGCAATCTTCTTTGCACGATTTTTTGGATCTATCACCGGTTTTATGACTGGAACTCCCATCTTTCTCAACTTATGTGGAGGCTCATACTTCTGGGCATCCTCCATCGTGTCATACGCTAGACCGTATCCTCGTGAATGTGGCCCTATAGTGCGGAACTTAGATAAATAAATGACAGAAGTTTCCGGAAAATTGAGTCGGGCCTTAACCATCATTGCAATTTCTGGTTTCGGTGGCTTTGACTATTGATGATGGTCTATAAACACCACAAATGTGGACCTCCTAAAACTTTCCTCCCTTTGGAATTTGGGAGTTGTTAATGTTATCCCTACGGGATTCATAGGAACTACACTTCGTGTATTCATTTTCCCCATGCAAAATACAAACTGAATACAACAACACACATACAAACAAAAATATGCAATTAACGTTAGTACGGTACATGTCAAATCAAATATATGTCATCCAATATGATAAAATAATCACAATAACCATGAAAAATTGAAGTATCGATAAATTACTAATATTTAACAACTAATAACAAATATATATACAAACATTCACAACATGCCAAATTGAGAGTCAGAGTATGATATCACATAATTTTTATAGCTTCAACTTTCATTAAACATTCACAACATTACAATTACCAATATTTAACAACTAATAACACAAATATATATATACAAATGAGTTACAACATCATGTCCACCAACAATTACAAAGAGTAAATACGCACGCACACACAAATAAAAATATACAATGTCCACCAACAATTACAAAAGAGTGTACAAAAATATATACGGTAACATAGTCAAAGACATGTCAAATCAAATATATGTCATCCAATATGATAAAATAATCACAATAACCATGAAAAATTGAAGTATCGATAAATGCCAACGGCTATCCTTCACCCAAGATGCACCCTCCCATAATATCACAACCATCCATTGCAAAAGGGACGGTTGTGATATTATGAGGATGTGCATTTTCGAGTGGAAGGTGGTGGGTGACTTTAAAAACCTCTACTCAAAGATAGTCTACCGCCCATCTATCGATGTGGAATCCTAAGGGCAAGCCCCTTCATCACGCAATGATAGTAGGTGTATCGATGTGGCATCCTAAGGGGCAAGCCCCTTCAAAGACACACCGATTGTTGTCTTTCCAGAGGCACTTGCCCCCATATGCCAAATTGAGAGTCGAGTATGATATCACATAATTTTTATAGCTTCAACTTTCATTAAACATTCACAACATTACAATTATCAATATTTAACAACTAATAACATATATATATATAATATATATATATATACAAATGAGTTACAACATCATGTCCACCAACAATTACAAAAGGGTAATCGGTACAAAAAAAATATACAATTAACGTTAGTATAAAGTACATGTCAAATCAAATATATGTCATCCAATATGATAAAATAATCACAATAACCATGAAAAATTGAAGTATCGATAAATGCCAACGGCTATCCTTCACCCAAGATGCACCCTCCCATAATATCACAACCGTCCATTGCAAAAGGGACGGTTGTGATATTACGAGGGTGCATTTCTGAGTGGAAGGTCAGTGGGTGACTTTAAAAACCTCTACTCAAACACATCTACCGCCCATCTATCGATGCGGAATCCTAAGGGGCAAGCCCCTTCATCACGCAATGATAGTTGGGCGTATCGATGTGGCATCCTAAGGGCAAGCCCTTCAACATGCACCGATTGTTGTCTTTGTAGAGGCACTTGCCCCCATATGCCAAATTGAGAGTTAGTATGATATCACATAATTTTTATAGCTTCAACTTTCATTAAACATTCACAACATTACAATTACCAATATTTAACAACTAATAAAATATATATATATATATATATATATATATATATATATATATATACATATACACACACACACAAATGAGTTACAACATCATGTCCACCAACAATTACAAAAGAGTAACTAGTACAAAAAAAAATATACAATTAACGTTAGTATGGTACATGTCAAATCAAATATATGTCATCCAATATGATAAAGTAATCACAATAACCATGAAAAATTGAAGTATCGATAAATGCCAATGGCTATCCTTCACCCAAGATGCACCCTCCCATAATATCACAACCGTCCATTGCAAAAGGGACGGTTGTGATATTACGAGATGGTGCATTTTTGAGTGGAAGGTTGGTGGGTGACTTTAAAAACCTCTACTCAAGCATAGTCTACTACCGCCCATCTATCGATGGAATCCTAAGGGCAAGCCCCCTTCATCACGCAATGATAGTTGGGCATATCGATGTGGCATCCTAAGGGCAAGCCCCTTCAACACGCACCGATTGCTATCTTTAGCAGAGGCACTTGCCCCCATATGCCAAATTGAGAGTCAGAGTATGATATCACATAATTTTTATAGCTTCAACTTTCATTAAACATTCACAACATTACAATTACCAATATTTAACAACTAATAACAAATACACACACACACACACACAAATCACAAATGAGTTACAACATCATGTCCACCAACAATTACAAAAGAGTAACTGGTACAAAAAATATATACAATTAACGTTAGTATGGTACATGTCAAATCAAATATATGTCATCCAATATGATAAAGTAATCACAATAACCATGAAAAATTGAAGTATCGATAAATGCCAATGGCTATCCTTCACCCAAGATAAACCCTCCCATAATATCACAACCGTCCATCGCAAAAGGGACAGTTGTGATATTACGGGATGGTGCATTTCTGAGTGGAAGGCCAGATGGGTGACTTTAAAAACATCTGCTGCCAAAGACAGTCTACCGCCCATCTATCGATGCAAAATCCTAAGGGGCAAGCCCCTTCATCACGCAACGATAGTTGGGCATATCGATGTGGCATCCTAAGGGCAAGCCCCTTCAACACGCACCGATTGTTATCTTTGCAGAGGCACTTGCCCCCATATGCCAAATTGAGAGTCAAAGTATGATATCACATAATTTTTATAGCTTCAATTTTCATTAAACATTCACAACATTACAATTACCAATATTTAACAACTAATAATATAAATATATATATATATATACAAATGAGTTCCACATTCGCAATATTTACAACTATAATGCATCCAAGAAATCAAACTTTTCCTAATGTATTTAATTTAAAACAGCTAAGAGCAATGAAATCACAACTAACAGCTCAAAGATCGCATGCATATTTAACCAATACCAACATAATATCAACATAGTTAACTAGTCTCATACCAATGATTAATAAACACAAATTGTAGAAATTATCGAATCCTCTATCATTTATTAACAAATGGGTTGAATACAATAATACCATAATAATAAACTAGTTCACACTATTATTTAGTGTCTATATACTAAACAAAATATTTGAACACGTCATTCGTTTTGAAAACATGCTTCCAAACAATTGTTCGATATATTTGTGCTTATGAAAAAGTTTCATGTTATATTTGTCCTTGTGTATATCAAGCACATACATTTGTTCCTATTTACAAAGTATTAGGTAATAGATATGACATCAAATTGCTTCCTTTTCTTACAGTTTCGAATATATTAATTATTTTCTAAAACTATAATTATTTTCTAAAATTTAAGGTTCAAGGTTTAGGGCTTAGGGTTTAGGGTTTGGGGTTTAGGTTTGGGGTTTAGGGTATAAAAGTTGAAATATAAATATTGAAATGAAATAATTGATCATAATAAGAAATGTTATATAGAAAATGTTGTGGAGTTAAAAACCTAACAAATGCATTCCTACTATTTGAATAAAATATGAATGATTAGAAATTGGACTTAGACACCCTATTAAGCTAGGAAAAAGGACTTGGACTTACTAAAGATCGAAATCTGACAAGCTAGGAAAAAGGCCAACTTTCCCAATCACTTACTAAAGTTTATAAATCTACCAAATGTACTTTGTTTATGTAGATATGATATTATAAATTATTTACATGTGGGGTTTGGGTGTCTACTATTTTAAGGCACACAAATTCAATTTTATTTACGCCCCTACATAACTCTAAAAGTTGAATTTCTTCAAACTTCTCCACATAGTCCCAATTGCACTCCTCACAACTCTAAAGGTTGAAATAGTTCATGTTGCACACATTCCCATTTGTACATATCCCACAATATCACATATTTATTTAGTCATACTTAGTTAGGATTTTTAAAATTATATTTCCAGAGGTTTGTGTGGATTTTTAAAATTATAATCAACAACACCAAAATAGTTTTTACACAAACCAATAATTAAATTGTGATTCAACAACACACAACTAATTTTGATCAACACCATAATAAGGAGTACACTTGAACAAAAGAGTTTATTGCATAACTTAAAAGAGTTGATCAACACCTTAAATATTGCAATCCATAAGTTTCATAATCTTATCAAACATAAATTAACATAATACTTTTCGAATCTCAAAGCCATGTGTTTTTTCTTTCCTTTATTCAAAAATATTAAAATAGGAAAACTCTGCATGGAGTTACATTGTATACGTTTTAAGGGAGGAGGAAAACTTGTGGACATTAAAATAGAACTCAATTCTTCAATGTTAAAGTTTTAAAGTAACTATAACTGATGGTTTATAAAGGTATAATATGGGATGTCATGAAATTTAAAAGTAGTTTTTCAATTATAGTAATTATAGTAAGAAATTAGTTTAAAATTTCATTGTTGAAAAACATAGTGTGTTTTCAACAATGATGAAAAACACACTGTAATTACTTTTAAACCGAAAATTACAGTGTGTTTTCAAAATTATTTCCTCCATATAGAAAATTGTTGATAGGGAATGATACCAATAATAGACAGGTAATGATACCAATAAGTGCACTATTGACATTATTATAGGTACTGTATTATCCATATAAAATTCTTCTTATTTGTCAAATTTATTTGTGTGGGCATTTTTATCTTTGCAAAGTTTTTAAAAAAATGATAAATGCTACAGGATTGTGTGAATCCACGAGGTTACAGAACTCTGCATCTTTCTTTCGAGGACCTATCAGTGTAAGGTTCACCTGCTTTGTGTAAGGTTCCACATTTTAATTATATTTCTACCAGGACCATTGAAACTACAACATCTGACAATATTCCTCTATCCTTTATGTTTTCATTGATATCCATACCCTATTCCAAATATCCAAGTTTGGTTCAAGTTGGGAGGATGTTGGCAAAGGTTAACGAGTCTAGATTTAAACCTTCCAATTGAGTCTTCTTTAAAATAAATCACCAAAGTTCCATCAAAATAAACACCATTTTGGGTATATTCAGCAATGATTGCAGTCCCTGTGACCACATCTCGTCGAGGCATTTTATCAAACAGTTCACTTTGTCTTTTGTCAACTGCATTTGGTGAGATGTTTCATAAGCCTTTTCAACATGCCCATTCGAAGCATCATATAAATCTTGCACCCCAACACACCCCCAACAATAATTTATGTCCCTAAAGACCGCAATCTTCTCAAGAATTTTGACATATGATTCACTTTCCTTGTTTAGGTGTCTGTAAGAAACTATTTTTCTAGAATCAAGTCAAGATATTTCCCAAAACTTCTAGATGGAAGTTAGTAAGAGAAAGAACTACATAAATTTTGATAACAACTGAGAGTGAACTCGTGACCCAGAAGTTCAAATTATAGGTGAAAATGGGTTATAAAAGAAGATTGAAATTCACAACTTCTTAAGTGAGAAAACTAGACAGGCGTGAGTTTGCATTGAATAATATGTAGGGCATGGTACAAGGATCATTGAGGACTACATTTGATTTACATTTCCATATTTATGTTGACCATAATACACAATAGCCCAGTTCTCTGAGATCTCTCTCTAGCTTTACCCTTGACCAAATTATACTTTAAAAGAAAGAAATAATCCAAACAAGTTACTGAGAATTGGACATTAATGGAAAGAGTTTCAGTAGCACTGAAAAATGGGTGATCTAAACCTTGAGAAGGTCATTATAAATTACTATGGGAATTTCACAAGTAACAAGAAGAAAGGAAAGGAAATGTCGATGCAAGAACGTAAAAGACTTCTCTACAATTGCAACTCAACATAATCAAATCTCTTCCTTCTGTGCAATACACATATCTCCTCTGGAAAGGCACAAGACAAAGCACACAAAGAGTGGCACTTATAGACTACAAACATATTCAGGATGAATGACCTCAGGATACACAAATGAGTAGATAGATTACAATGACAAAAACTTTCTATGGAGAGATAGTGGCAATAAAGAAATAAGAGTGTGGAAGGAATATTGAAAAATAGGAGGATGGGATCATCGTGGCTGCATCCTCAAGCTTGTCATCTTCCAGGCCTGCTCTTGAATGTTTTCTATCCCCACCTTACCATTCTTTATCCTCCTCTATAACGCCCTTGCTGCAAGTATCTAATTACTTCTAAATCTACAACGTTGCTTGGGTTTCAGCGTGGGTATTACCTTTGGATCTCAAATAAAGTTCTTGTTTTATTATTCAAGGAGGTGATAGGTTTGATAGGCCGTATGGGCGAATTGAGGTCTGATAGTGTGTTTTGCATGGGTATTGTATGGTCCCCAAATTTAGGAAGGCCATTCACCAATATATAGAATTTTCAAATATTCAGTTATAGAATTTTACTTCAATCGGAAAACACAATAAAATGGAAATAGTTTTTTGAGAACCCAATAATGCATATCTATCAAATTAACAAAAATGGGTATCATTTCTTGTATATTTCTTTGGCATTTTTCCAATGCCATTAAAACAAACCTTTGACAACTTTAATCTCGAATTTGAATGCAAAATAACCAAGTCACCAAATTGATCAAACACATACTAGTGGAATCAATGCATTTTTAGAAAGGGATATGAACAAAGGGATTTGCAAACTTACATAGAATGGAGATTTCCTCCAACGAACTTGTGTCCTACCTGCAATGAACGAACAACGTCCTCTAATGGCTCTCCTCTGTTGAACTTCGGCTTCTTCCTCGAGCACCTTAGTCTCCTTATTCTTTTCCCCTTAGAGACAAGAAAAATGGAAACCTGTGCCATTTACTGATGGGCATGTAATAAAGTAAAACTCGCTCCAACGAGATGGCATGCGATGGGGATGAAAAACATAGTTCGCGTGACTACCACAATGATGCAGAGCAATGGGACATTATACAGGATGGTGTTGTGATTACCAGGCGGACGCATTAGGAGGAGGAAGCGGTGTTCACGTTTTCCAATAATTCAAATTTTGGACGCATATGGGCGGGGGAATGTGTTCTAATAATTTAAAATTGGCAAACCTTCCACGTCACACTGCTTGGAGCCACGTGGGAGACGGCTTCCCGGGGACAGTGATGACATCACCTTTCCGGTGGACGGCGATGGTGGATGGGTCATAGGGGATGGGTCATGCGGGAGCTCTCCATTCACCATGCATAGGTGCATTTGACGTCTTCCTTAGAGCCGTAGACTGGGGGATATTTGGAAGCTGAAACAGAGAAGTTCTGAGACAAATCCGTTTTCAGACTCTGAAGAGTTGGTTGGGCATAGTGAAGAGGAAAATAAGAATCTTAGCTCTAATTATGAAGAGGATCTAGACAATGAATCGGTGGAGGGAACCCCTTCCGAGGATCCAAATGAAACACCAGCACGCATGTCCCCTTCTCTACTGGAGAGACCGATTAGAACGACAAATTCTTTTGAAGAAGAGAGATAGAAATATTAAAAGGAAAAACGAGCGTAGGTTTGAAACCACAAAAACCAGAATAGATATGGTAAAATTAGGTTGTGGTTCAGAAATGATCCCCTTTGTTAGAGGTGGTTTTGGGGAACTACACCGAGGTCGAGAAGAGGACACCTCCTCAGAAGAAGAAACCGCTTAAGGTGTTACATTCCTAGTTTGATCTGGACTCCTCAAGTTTTAAGACTTCTTAGAGGGCGAGTGATATAGCAAGTATATAAAATTGACATTTGGGGGTGGAGTTATTGATGATTCTTATGATGAGTGGAATACACTGTAGTCAAGATGGGAAAAATGCAAGCATTCAGTCTCGCAGTGTGACAAAATCACAAGGAGCAAGGAGTAAGTGCAAAAGGGGTTGGAATCACCCTTTGATTCTTGTTTGTTGCTTCTTTAGTGTTATTTCTTTTCTATTCCTTTTGTCTTTTTTGGGTGTTTTAGTGGGTGTATGTGGGATTTGGGCTGACATTGTGCTATCATTGTGTTGTCATCCTGTTGTTATTTGGTTTCATGTTTACTATGCTTGTTGCTATTCTTGTTTTTGTCTATTGCTAAGTTATTGACTATCTGATCTTAGGCCTCTTTGTTGTTTGGTAGGACCCCAACCAAAAACCTTTACCATTAATAAAAACAAAAATAGAAAATGTATTTTGATAACCATAAAAAGATTTTTATTATTAGTAAAGATATATAAGACCCGATGTCCTTTATTATTATTATTTTTATCAAGAGATACATATCATTCTCAATTGACTATATTCATTATTTGATCACTTGGATATTTTTGGTAATCCTCTTAAACACATTAATAAAGAAGAAATTGATGGATTCAAATTAATATCTATTGGGTTTTTAAAAAAATTATATAATATATTTGTAAGTGTGATGCTATAATATTTTTATTAGCTTCATTTCTTAATAAATCTTCAACTTTTGAGTCTCACTAGTGTATGTCGAGGATCATATTTGGACTCAAACTCTTAATTATGAATGGTTCCCTTTCATATGCGACTCATTTTTCCCTAGGTCTCTTAGCTAGGAACTATTAGATGGGGATTAAAAATGTAAAAGTAGATCTTCATGGTGGAAAAAGTATAATCCTAGTCATCTTGTTGTTAACAAAAAACCAAATAGAGAATCGGGGCTGAATATGAGAATCAAGATGATCTTGATAGGATGATTGGTGAGGACATTACTTCACCCAAATCCTATAGGTATGGCTACGCATCATGATGATGTAGAAGATACCATTTCCCTTCCTCATGTGACTTAATTTCATGAGCACAAGGAGAATCTTGAAATCATCATTTCGATTCACTCTAAGGAAAATGTAAATTTGAATAATGATGCAGATTGATTATTGTGGGGAATAAGAAGAAAGGGAAAATTTCAAAAGATCCCCTCAAAATGCATTTAAGATCCCGGGAAAAAGAGGCTCAAGGATAATATGGTTAATTGTTGTCTTATTTATGTGGATTATTTTTGGTGTGACAATGATTCTATGCTTTTTATCTATCACTAGTAGAGGTAGTCTCATTTGTTGCTCATCATTTTATCTTTTATGTAGTTGTAACATCTTGTTACGGGGTATGGGTCCCCTCAACCCACATTTATCTAGTCAAAAAAAGAAATTAGTATAGAGTGTATACACATTAGAAACTATTTCTATTAAATAGTCTTTTGTCTTCTTGAATATTGTACTAAATATGAGCAATTTAATCCACACTATACAACCATTAACATAAGGTGCAAAGTCCTAATACATACTACTTGAAAACAATCCAATATTCACATATATAAGCAATATCATATTTATTTTTTTGAATACATTGTAGTTAATATATAAATTTTGTTTATCATCATTTTTATATTAATATCAGTGATTTTACAACTATATTTGTATATGTATGTGTTTACACACACACACACACACACACACACACACACACACACACACACAGATATCTATCTATCTATCTATATAAAAATGATATATATATATATATGTGAAGGGTGGAAGTGTAGGGAAGGGAGGTGAGGCGAAGCATGGGTGGGGCAAGGGGATGATGATTTTGAAAGGGTCCCAACCCTTTTAAATTATCAACTAGGGATGTGAAAATAATAAGATCTAAAATAGAAACCATACAAATAACATGAGTAAAACAAATGACCCTAATACAAAGCTTCTAAATAACAAACACACAAAAATGAGTAATTGAGGTTTAAATGTCCTACACAAAGAAACCAAACCAAACCATGAAGGAGACGTTACTCTTTACGTCTCTTGTGTTTTCAATTTCTATTAAGATGGAATGCCTCTTCATCAAGATTGGAATGATGTGAGAAGGTTTTTATAGCTCAGATTAGAAGCTCAAAACAACTTATAAATGTAAATTCATGCTAATTGTGTTTTATCTCATTTTTATATTTTATTAAGGATACATTTTTTTTTGGTAGGTATCCTACCTTGACCTTCAACCAAAAGAGGGTCTAACTACCCATATAAACCAAAAGAGGAGACCAAATAAGAAACCAACCAAAACAACCTAAAAAGTAAGTTAGACCAACAACAACACAACAATGAAACTACAAGAAAAAGTAGTGACACAACACACCGTGAAAAGAGAAGCAAAAACCAAGAACAAACGAGAATTAAATGGGCACTAGATTAAGATAGATTTTGTACACGCTCCTTGTGATTTTTAACATTGTGGAATTGAGTGTCTTGCATTTATCTCTTCTGTATTGTACCTTGTTCCACCCATAATATGAACCTTCGACAACTCCGCTCCCAAATTTTGAATTGATATTCTCTTTATATCTATCACCCTCCCATAAGTTGAGGGCCTTGAATGAGTCAAGATCAATCTAGTGGTTGAACCCTATGAGATATCTTCACATTAACATTCTCAATGGTGCACCCCAAAACCACCTCCAAATTACCCATAGGGGGACCGGCTTTTCAATCACAACCTGATTTGAGTCCGGTTTAGCAATGGTTTGGGTCGAGCCAAGACAATTACACAATCCCTGGATTCAATGAGAGCGGTATGCTACTGGACTTCCAATACCCTATTTTTCTCCTTACAATATTTCCATCTCTTCTTTAAATGAATTGCCGTTACTATATATATTCATCTGTGATATTTTAATTTAAATATCGTTTTACACATTAATATTAACGACATATTTATAATGAAATATTTTTATATTAAGGGTAAAGGTTTTTTGATTGGGATCCTACCCAAGATTATGACAAGGCCTAAAATCCCGAGATAACACAATACAATCACAAAGAAAATGAAAGAGCTTCCGAGAAGTGAAAGAGGAAGTTAGGTAGGATAAATGGTATTCTTGAATTTTTTTTTTTCTTATTGTGCACCATTTCCACCCATCGATACCTCCTTGATAGGAAGAACAACATCAAAATCTTCAATCATTAGGTAAGTGCTTTTTTCCACAGGAATAGAGGAGGGATATTTTCCTTATCCACTTTACACTCAATTGGTTCAATAATTTTTTTGGTGGAATTATACCTTTATAATTCTTCATGTTTCCTCCAGAAGGTATTTTAGAGAGGGGAGTTTTTGGGACTGATTCATCCACAACGTCCGAATATACATTTAAATCCAAATCATCCTTGGCATCAAAAACCAAGTGTTCATGGAGGGAATTCTTCCACCAATTATTTCTCTCATTTTGACACTTTTTCATCCCACATTTAGTAGCAGTATGACCTAAAGTGAAACACATGTTCTCGCATGTGAATGGTAAACCTTCATAGTCTAATGTTTGGGGCCATGTTCTATTATGCACTTTAAGATCCATGTTTGCAAGAATGAGTTTTGAGGTATATAGTTCAACAAGAATCCTGGAAAATGTTGTATGGGTGAAATTAGTGGTTTGGGAATTAGTATGAAGAATATTGACCAACACATTTCCAATGGAGATCAAACAAGCACGGCTCCAAAATTGGAGAGGTAAATAGGTTAGTCTAATCCAAACAGTTTACAAGAGATGTATTTTGTGAGAGGGTTAAAAGATGGGAACTATGGTTTTAAGACAAGGCATCGTGATTGAAAAACCCAAAGTTTACTGATTATGATGTCTTTATCAGATAAAGAAGAAAAAACAACAATAAATCTAGATCTAACCTTCCAGTAAGGAGCGTGATCCTGTATTTGGAGATCCATTCATGTAGGGCTGGTAGGCTAGGCCATAAACCACCGAATCTACATATTAATGCCTACTCCTAGTAGTAGCATTCAGATTCTAAGATTCCATCTCCAAATTTGATATGGGGTGTAGTGGCGGCAAGGGCCATGGAACTCCTACCATGCAAAGATTTTTAAATGAATAGCCAAGTGTCTCACAAATTGGGCCATTATTTTTGCCCCTAACAAAAAGATGAGGAATGAATAGGAGGAACAAATTTGAAGTTGCCTTGCAAACCAAAAAGGGTGTAGTCTGATCTAGTCATATGTAGTCACTTTAAGGGAAAGTTAAGAATACTTTGGGGTAAGGTCATCTCATGGGTCGTGCCACACTCAAAATACAAGCCCAGCATTCGCACTACCAACTAACATGGAACCCTTTTTCATAAGCAGAACAGGGGAGGTCCTACCACAACCAAGGAGGGAGTAGGAGGGATCTGTCACCCAGATTTGAATCACCAACAACAACCGGTTGATCCATGGTGCATTCGGTGGAACCAGTGATCGGTTTTCACCGTCTGTGCTAAGAAAATCCATAACATTTCTATTGATGTCACCCCAAGTAGAGAGTTGAGTTTTCTCTTAGGTTTCATGAATAGTGTTTAAGGTTCAAGTACTTGCATTTAGGGCTTCCCATAAAGAACGTATGTTAAATCATAATATTTAATATACAATAACTTAAGATTGAAAATAAATATATAACACAAAAAAATTAATTAGTAATAAAGAAATTTGATTGAACCAGGTATTTTAAAAACATATCTTTCATGATGAAAACCCACTTATCCAAATATTAAACTACTCATTTAATAATAGAAAATTGAAAAAAATAATCAAACCTTGTTGAAAAGTTGTCTTTAAAATCAACTAAACAAAAGAATCTATATCCCAAAGGCTTGTTAAACTCAAATTTTCTTTGGCAGACATATTGGAGAGAAGAAAATTGTCAACGAAAAACAAGGCTAGTGTGTCGTGCAACCTTCTCATGGATTCTTCTCCCGCACCCCCAATTTTTGCTCCTCCTATGGCCTTGCCATGACCGCTCAAAAACATTCTTGACCGCTACTACAGGGACACGAGATATAGGGATTTTCAGAGCTCCCAATGTGCCTTACATAGTACAAAAAGCAATAGATACCCCTGTTATTACACTTCTTTCTCAGCGGTAACCAATTCAATTTGTGCCCTTAAAAACACTGCCATTATTTGTAGATTTAATGGATTTTGGCCTCGGTCTGAAGAGTTGCATCAATGGATCTACTCTACTTGGTCTCGAGATTGTGAGATCCAACTATGTGTCAAGGGTTTCTTTATTGTTCGGTTTTCCTCTCCTACAGATTATCAACGAATTCTTAATGAGGGTCCTTGGTTTTGGGGAAGGGCTGGCCTCTTTCTTACACCATGGTTTCTAGATTTTGATCCTTCTATGGTTGTCTCAAAAATGTCGGTTTGGGTTCGTCTCCCCAATCTTCCTCTCCTTTTGGCACCCTACAGTTTGTGCGACTATTGGTGATTCTCTTGGTTGATTCATCAAGGTGGATGATGAGCGGTCTAAACAAGGGTTGTTCACCTATGCTCGTATCTGCATTGAGATGGATTTCAACAAAGCTCTTAGACAAGTTGGAGTTAATCCATGATGGCTTCAAGTGGATTCAAACTCTCGATTATGAGAACACGGACTTTCGATGCTAGTTATGCCATCAAATTGGGCACCTTCAGGAGGCCTTCCCATTGTCACTCAATCAGAATAAACAAAAGAAGAACAAAGGGGTTTCCCGTGGCCTAAAGGATGGCAGCCATTTTCAAGTGCCGGAAGTCAACAAATGCTCTCATCCTGAAAATTCAGAAAATATGAATGTTGAGATTCCCCCTGTTGGCGGTGGTACCAAGCGGTCGCATGTTTCTGAGTCTTCTGGTTTTGACCGAGTCAGGATAGCCTGCGCCCAGTCTCTCCGCTTGCATTGGCTCCCCCGCAGGCGTCGTGGACTATTGTCATGAAATATAAGGAGAAGAAGGGGTGCTTTGTTGCTCCTGCTTCTCAAGGGTCCTTTGGTTCTCCTGGTCCTTATGTTCCTTTGTCATTAGATGGTTTTATTTTTAACATTTAGTGTTATTTTTGTTGCTTTCCTAGGCTTGGTCTAGTATACTTATGGCTTGGACGCATGTTCTCGACTACCCGCATTTTTTATTGAGAGAATCTTATATCATGTTGTATTTAATATATATATAATCTTTTCAAAAAAAAAACAAAACAAAATTTGTCAAACGAATTTGTGGAACTCTCATACTCTTTAGAAGTGAACCCACAAGACTTTAAAATTGGGAATAATACCTACTTCAATACGTGGCAAATGGAAAACCAAGGTAGTAAAAAGTGGTATCCAATCAATATATGTCATAATGGTTTATAGTAATACGTTTGTCTTTACTGAATATATGTATTTCAGTTTGCTTTACGTCTTTAATAGTGATATGGAAAAGTCGTCTCCCACGTCTCGGACAACATGTTCTTTTTTGCTTTAAAAGATACGGATGTCTGCTTTAATGACCTCAACTTATACTGCAAACAAAATTAAATACAAACAAATCAACCAAGTACTCAGCATTTTCACAGTTTTGGGTTTGGAGTGGGGATGCTATTCCTCACAACTACATGGATTAAAAAAATATTACCTGACGTGAGATTTTCTTTTATTTCAAACAATCACAATTTTAGTTGCCATAATTGGCAACCTTCTGAAAGTAAAAATAAGGATCCTGCACAACATTGACACTCGGTGACAGCCTTCTGTTTCATAAAACTGCTACTATTAAAGTTTATTTATCAACCACCGCCTCCATTGGGTGTATTCTAATTTGGTTTTCAAAACTTGGGTGTATTCTAATTGGGTGAACTGTAAGGGAGATTATGTCTTTGAACAGCGACCTTATCAGAGACATCTTAGACCGTGTGGATGGCATAACACTCGCAAATGCAGGATGCGTTTCTTCACACTTTTCCTCCATTGCAACACAGGAGAGCTTATGGGAAAAAGCATGCTGCTCTCTTTGGCCTTCCATTGAACACAAAGATGTTAAAGAATTGATCTCTTTTTCGTTGGGTGGATTTCGAAAGTTTTATGCAAATTGTTTTCCATTAATTGCTTATGATGAATCATCTGAAAAGGATTCCCTTGCGATGAACTGCAGAAGCTCTGTGATGCTGGTCCAACTGATTTTATCTCTCTTGTGGATGTGCAATACAAGAATAAGACCATCTATTCTCAAGTTGTGTGGGGAATACCTACTCCGGGGGATTTGGAAGGGTGGTTCTATAACAGCCCTTTCAGGATTGACCTCATTAATTTTTTTGATGTCGAGGATGAGGATCGCGCTAATAATGCAGAATCTGGGTTACCAACAATTGTGTCTGTGGACGAGGTGAAGAAGGTTGATAAGTTTTGGGGGATGTTGATAGACAACTTAAAACTAAGCTGGATTCTGATAAACAGGAGAACGGAGCAAGCCGCTAATCTCTCAAGCTGGAGTCCCTTGGTAGGACAGACACGTTGGCTTTCTGATAAGGATTTTGTAATACGCTTTGGCTCCATATTACCTGCTCACAACATATTGGCTTGCAACGTAGTGAACTGTGTGCTCAACCTAAAGTTTAGAGTTTCAGATAGTGAGAGTAACAGTTTGAAGATCACAGAACTAAGCATGCAGTTGGAAGACATAATGGGGGCTAGTGTGAATGGGAGAAACAGTGTAATCATCCTACAAAGAGCTCTAGGTTGTAGAAAAAGTAAGGACCGTAGTCAAATTTTGATGTCTCACACAAAATACTTGACAGAGCGGAGAAAATTCAGGGAAGCCAATAGAGGAAGCGAAGGTCGGTTGAATACAGTTTGTGTTATGAGTGGCATTGTTGTATCGGGTTTGTTCTGGTATTTCATCTTTGGGAGACTTGTTCAATGATCTGATTTCCATTCCGGAGGATCATCATACAGTATATGTTTGTTCTGACATCTACACACAATTTAACAGAACACCACCGAGTTATCATGTGTGTAATTAATTGGAACACTGGACCTTTAATCTTATTCCATTCATTCAAACCAAACAAAAACCTTATTGATGATGCAATTCCGAAAGTAGCAGTTGCTGAAAAGACATTATTTGTCGGATTCTGGATATTTGAAAGTCCTTGTTCTCTGTTATGCTCCTAGTTTTCACGATTTGTAAGGGTTAAACTCTAATTTTAGGAAGACCGTACCTAACTTGTAAGTTTAATATTTTGTAGATTTCGACGTACATATTAATCATTTGCGCATAGAACGGTGAGTTGGTGAAGACTATATGCATTTATTTGACAGGTTCTAGGTTTAATTCTTTTGGAGTCCAACGGTCCAGAACATGCCGGCCAGATACTGTCATTCGTAATTTTATTGTATCAGTTTCAAGTGCCGTGTGTAAGTAGTTGGCGTGATAGTCTTATGGAACCCACAAACACTGCCCGATCTCCGTGTTAGTCATCCCCAATTTAACACGAATATCTATACAAAACCGACTCGTCTAACTACTAAAGAAAAAGGGGAGCTCTAAACAACAATTCAACCTCTAGTTTTCCCCCAACCGACCCTTAAAGGTTACCTCTAGCACTAATCCACAAGAGTTGCACAACACAAAATAACACTCCAAATAAGGGAGAGTCTCTAAGGGGAGATCACACCACACGCCTATGACCAAGAGCTAGGGACCCAATAAACAACATTTCTGCACGGAACCCAGTGCTCATCACTCGAGAAGTTCACAAGAATATCAATTGAATTAGAATTTCCCGTTAACCGGTTCGACAAGACACCCACTTGGGCGAGTAAAACAACCCAAACAACTTTTATTTTTGTTATTATTATTTTAATCCTATAGGTTCTACTATCCTAGGTTTAAGTTTCGTTATAAGTTGGCGTGTTTCCATGTCTGCCCAGGGTCCAAGTGTAATGCACACATTTTCGACACACCAAACCAAAGACAAAACTCAATACTTAATTAGGAAAATACAGAATAATTTTTATTTTTATTTTAGAGGGTCATAATAATATACAATCAACTAGGTTTAATTTTTTTTGCTTAAAAAATTTCACACATTTGTAAAGTTGTCCAATATTCAGTTAATAATTAACATTATTACTTTACACTAAGACTACTTCGAGATAAATTCTTTTTAGGGTTTCGTTAATTCACCTTAATTAAAATATCAACTAGGCCAATATTTCCTAAGTTAGTTTAATTCTTACTTCTCACAACAATTAACAATATTGTCCCTCATGAGGTTATCTATCTAAACATTTTAAATTCTAATTAATTAACCTTTAAATTCATTAACTAAGTTACCCCTTTCAAAATTATTATTTAATGAACCCTTACAATTCCAATGACATTTATTTACTTAACATTCTAAGGCTAAAGTTTCCACTTACCCTAACCATTAAGTGGCCCCATTCATTAGATAACCATACCTTAATTAAAATTACCCAACCCCATAAAGTGCCACAACTTGAAATGTGTAGGGTTGATCCTCAACCCTTAGATTAAATGGATATGCACCCTTAGATTTAGGTATTTTCAAATGAACCCTAAACATCCTTATGGGGTCTTTTATTCTTTTCATTACCCTAAACTCATTCATTTGTTCTATTTTAATTTGTAGGTTTGAGGAGTGGAAGCCATGGAAGTAAGAAGTGAAGCCACAGAGAAATTTATTTGGATCTTGTTTGAAAATGGGAAAATCTTCCTCCACTCCATTCTTTATCTAGTTTAGTTTATTCATGGGTTTGCTATTATAAGGTTCTCCTATTTGTTTATTGTAGAGATTCCACCATAAATCCAGTTTTTCTTATTTGGTTATTTACATTCTTTGAGTTCAATATTTGGGAAAAACCCCATTTCATTAGATCTATGAGATTATACACATTTGGGTGCCCATAAATGGATTTATATGCTCAAACAAATGAATTTGTTCATTTACTAGTTGTTAGTTCTATTTGATAGTTTTAAAGCTCAGGTTTTAATTAAATTCATTCCGTATTTTGCAGAGTCATAATTTTTATTTTTCCATCAAAAGTGATGAAATTTCCGCCCTATCTCGTGTGATGATTATGAAATCGTCACTCACTGGGTACATGTGGCGGTTATGAAACCACCACTCTATACAGGCAGCTGTCTGTTTCTCGAAAACAAAACCTCAATTTCATGCATTTTCCAAAAACAATTCTACTTAGGTTGGTTTCTATGGTAATATTAAATTTAATTATGGTGCCTACAATCAATAGTTGATAGGTTGATGTCATTTCTTCATTTTAAACTAACTTCAAGATAATCAATCAAATATATACACCATCCCAATTACATTGAAGTAAGGTTCATTGTTTCCTACTTTAGTTTAAACATATTGTATTTCAACATCTTCATATTTTGCATACAAGGGTAGGGTTATACCAATATATTTCAACTTTTCAATATACTAACTCTTACTATCAAAATGAGAATGTGTCTATTTTTTTCACAACAAGAATGATATCCATTTCAATAAGGAAAATCAAGTATAACTTTCATACATTCTTCCAACACAAACACAACCATTTCACCCAAGGAAAGCACAAGCAACTATGATTTTATTTCTAGATTTGAAAGAAATATATTTTCAATAAATTACAACTTTCAAAAGTTCTTCTTTCACCTTTTTCAATACAACAAACTTGATAGTAAAAATTTACAAGAACTCCTACTTTTACAATAATACAAATTTCAACAAGGCCACAATGCACTTTTTTTTTTTTTTTTCCTCAATGAGCATAGTTCATTTTCTTACAATACAAAATCTCTTCTTTCAAACAATATGAAAGAATAATTTACAAGATTACAAATTTCACTTTTTCAACATTGGAACAACATTACAAAGGTGATCCTTTTGGCTCCAACATAGCATGACTCCTCCAATCTTCAACTTCAAGCACAACAACAAAAAGGGGAGTAGGCAATGCTCTCCACCCAACCTATAATCCAATGAGAAGGAGAAGTCATCCTCCTCATTGGCTCTCGAGTCCCAACAAAGAAGCAATAAAAGGGGTATCAAGCAAACATGACAAATTTTAAAAGGATTCAACAATAACCATTCACACAAAAATTTCTACACACGAGAACAATACCAAAAATAAAAACAACATAAAATTTTCCAAAGCATAAAGACTCAAATTCAAGCCAAGGGAGAGAATAAACATGGGGAATCACTTATGCCTCCCAATGGGATTAGGTTCCCACTTAAAAATCCTCCAAAAACTCAAATCACATACCAAAAAGACTATTATGCCTCCTTGAAGTTCTCTTATGTATCCCTCAAAATCTTATGCCTCTCTCAAACTCTTGTCCCCAATAAACATAACAAGATAAATAAAAAAACTTTCTTATTATCATAAGGTGAGACACCCAACCCGAAACTCCCTCCAAATGCATAACATAAACTCTTATCCCTCCCTCAATAGATCCCCATTTTCTTTCTCCTAAACAACCTTAGGGCCATTCTATTCCCCAAACCAAAAGACAAAACATTCATCCATTTACAACCATAGCACAAAACTAAAAATAAAATGAAGGGGTGAAATCCTTACCTTTTCATTGCAAGAGTATCCAATCCACAAGCACAAGCTCCAAGCTTTTCCAAATCCAAAACAATCACAAATGAACCTTTCAAGCTTCAAAAAAGGCTCCAAAATAAATCTCCTCAAAAATGTAAGAGTTAAAATAAAATATGCCACCCCAAAACCATCAAACAAACTTGAATAAATAGAAAAAGAGAAGAGGAGGGTGAGGTGGCTCCATGTAGGATGCCACATCACTTATATTCAACTCTACGCCACATGGTCAAAACCCAAACCAAAAGCTCAATAAATTGGTGGGTGAGAATGTGGCGAATTCTCCTTACACACAAACAAAAAGTCATATTCCAAGAAAAAAATTAAAATCAAGAACATCATGGAATAAGGTGGAGAGCTCAGGCCTGGAGAAGCATGCTCGCATGGAGGACCACATTAGACACTTGGCACCGGATCTAAGGATGTTGGGATGGGTTGGTAGTCTAGGAAAGCTATAAATATGAGTGCCTAGAGAGAAAAAACACAGATACATATACACATAGAGATAGACATCTAGAGAGTGAGCGGAGCTCTGCAGAAATGTTGTGAGGACTCTGTCAGTGAATGGTTGTATTTGGGAGAGAATGCATTAGGCCTAGGGGTTGTAAATTTTCTTTTGGGAAGTGTAGTTACATTAAGTCTAGTGTAATGCATGACTATGGTCTGCTTCTCTGTGACCCTCTGTAATGGTTCCATGGATGTAATAAGGTTACTTGTTATAATATATACATGAATATCAATGGTTCTAATGCATATTTCTCTCTTATGAGTTCTCTTTCCTTTCATGCTAAGTATGAATGCTTGTATGTTTCTTTCTATCACAATACATGTTATGGATTTTGTTAAAACCCGATCTGAAGTGATTGCAAGGATCTAGAGGCCATTCTGAGCCCTATGGTTCTTGTATGTCTTCCCCTTTGAAATCTCTTACACTAATCATAGATGATGTTTCCCACTAAACTCACATAAAAGAGAGACTCGGTACCCTGCGCGTGCCTCGGGTGAGCACCCAGTTTTCATTAGGTGATAGGCCGTGCATGCATGGGGTTCCTTTCTTTTGTGATAGGAGTAAAAATGACTACATCTTGGTTCCATTTTTGGGACCTCTTTTTCAAAGTTGTAGTGGGATTTAGCATACATCATGATCTATGTAATGAGTAATGACAGAGTGGTTAACATTGGAAAATGTTGAATCATGGTTCAAGAGCATGGAGGATGAATTTTCTTAGAGATTCAACACTGGACCTGAGTTTAATGCACGTAGATGGGTAGAAGAGAATCTCTACCATGATCTATATGAAACTTTTTTTGTTGTTTCCCTGTGGAACTGTATGAATGGCTCTCAGCCTATGCTTCTAGATCAAGTTGGCATTATAGATCACATGTGTGGACCCAAGAAGAGTACCAAAGGCTACAAGATGTAGATCTGATGTGGACCCATGTTGTGGATCATTGGTGGAAAGGAGTATTGGCTAGCTACACTGGAGTATGCCATTTCCACATATTCTTGTCTGGAGGTTGTTGAGTTTGAGTTTTGAGGGAGCCCAGAGGATCATTTTTACATGTTGTCCCTCTGGCTTTGAAGATCTTGATGATTACCATGAGTTTAGAGGCTTTCCCAATGGCTGGCTAAACCATCTTGAGCATTGGGTGAGGAAGCTAGGGTGGAGGAAGATGGCAGATGTTGCGGAAAGAAAAAGAAAGGGAGGAGAGATGACTCAAGTATGGTGAAGTGTGAAAGGGAGATTTCTAGATGATGTGAGGTTGTAGGTGTGATGGATGTATGGTGGTAGATGTTACAGAAGGATTTGAGGTTCATGTTGAGGATGTGGAGCTGAGCAAGTCTGTGTGACCCCATCTTGGCAAGTGCGTGAGAGAAACCCCTTCGGCTTCTGATGAGAGTTCATCATGGAGAAAGAAGAACCATTGGCGCACATCTGAGCCCACCTAGTGACCAGACCCTAGCACTTGGTTTTCTAGATCAGGGGGATAATATTGCTAATCTAGTTGATTACATTGGAGGTGATCATTCTATGCCTAGGAGGTATAATTTCTCATTTGGTACTTCTATGGCTGCAAACACCAGCCCAGTGTTAGGAATTTTTAGGAAAGGTATAGGCACACAAGCATTTGGTCTCACATCTGGAAGTGGCATGGGGTATACTATTGGTAGTGGGGCATTGTCACAGACCATAGGCACTAGCTAGTGGAACTATGGGAACCCTTGGCATGACCACTTTAGGACCTGGTGGGCCTAGTGGATCTAGTGGTTCAGGTGGAGTAGGAGCTGGTGGGTCTAGTGGATCTGGTGGTTCAGGACCTAGTGGACCTGGTGGATCTGGTGGTTTAGGACCTAGTGGACTGGTGGATCAGGTGGTGGAGGAAACATAGGGAAACCAAGGATCTGGTGGAGGAGGATTTGGACCCCAACCACCCCCACAAGTTTTCTTTGAAATGTCTCTACATTTCCCGATTATAGAGGTATTGAGGATGTTATGGAACATGTTCACAAGTGTGAACTGCTATATATGCACGTGAAGGGTGTCACAACCCCAGAATGGAAGGCTAGTCAGTTTGTAACCATGTTGTAAGGGCGCATGCATAGCTAGTATAGGAAGTATGACCCTCATCAGATAGTAGTGGATTATACTGCCTTAAAGAATGCATTCTTGGTAGAGTTCCACATTCCTGAGTTTGAGTAGAAGAGCATCAGTGCTTTGAAGGAGATTCAACAAGGAATGGCTAGAGAGTGTGTGGGAGTATGATGCATGCTTTAAGACTCTCTTGTCTAAATTATCATATGATATTCATCCTTCACAACATGCACAAGTGGTTTGTTGGAGGATTGATCACCCCTTTTAGAAGGGCCTTGTCTCATAAAACTTTTACAGACCCACGTGAGGCATTGGAGGCTGCCCTATGCGAGGCTATTGGTAGTGTTGATACTTGGCATTAGCCCATTCTTGGAGGCTCAGATTTGCTTATGGCCAAGTAGTTGGAAAAATTGTCTGTGAACTCAGCCCATGAAACTCATAGTGGTTTGTGGTGCACAGATTGTGAGATAGAGGGGCACGTTAAGGATAATTTCCCCTGGAGGATAGTACGCATTGTGGTGGTAGAGTGTGAGATTTGTCATGGGGACCATGATGCAAGTAGATGTCCCCTTGCAGCATGCAATCAGGAAGAATGTATCTTGTTATTACAAGATTTACACTTCTACAACCCATGATACTAAGGATTGTAGGCTCATTGATCAAATCCATGAGGCCATCGATCATGGGGTGTGCCAAACCAGCATTGCAAGTAGTTCCAAGGGTGATGATCACCATTATGAGGAGCATGCGAGATGGAGGCACGCATGGAAGAGGTTTTGAGGAGGATTCCATGGTCATGGTAACCATGGAGGAGGAAGGAGTGAGTTCCATGTGGAACCTATTTCAATTGTGGATCTATAGAACATTACAAATGGTGAATGCCTGGACTGTTGTAGTGCTCGTGGTGTGGAAAGAAGCATAAGTATGAGGAGTTCCCAAAATTGTTTGAGCATATGAATCAGCAACACCGGAAGGACAAGGGCACTTTATAATGGTCGTATATATAAGAAGAAGACATATAATGGATGCCCCGGGTAACATGGGATGAAGGTTTGGAGCCTGTCTTGGTAACAACAAGGGTAGAAGCACATGTGCAAGAGAGGTACCAAGATAGAAGAACCTAGTTTCAAGGGAGGAGGTCATTCATGGAAAGTATCCAGACCCCGCGCATCAAAAGGAGATATATCAGGACACCATGGATGTTATTCAAAGCTTACAAGGGGAGATCCAGTGTCTAAAGGAGAAATCTAGGAAGGAGGAACAAGGAAGGAGGGTCGAGGTGCAAAAGGATGACCTGGATGAGGTCAAGGAGGTGTGTAAAATGCTAAGGTAGGAGAATATCATTCCCTTGCTAGGATCATGGTTGAGAGAGAAGGTACCATGCATGCCGGAGGAGAGCATGAGAGATAGGTATTGCACATGTGAACCTTCCCCCTCACAGCCTCGACTATGACAAGGAGATTACGTTGAATGTAGTTGTAGATGGATGGCTCCTCAACAATATCCTCATTGACACAGGCGTGGAGGTTAACATTCTAACTTTGGATGCATGGCATCAGATGGGAAGACCTACATTACACCATCTTCAAATGTGTTGTATATGGAAAAAAAGACTAAGGAAATGCCCATCGGTGTCTTAAAGGATGCAGCTATTACTATCCAGGAGCCAAGTTTACTGGGGACTTTGAAGTCTTGGTGCTCACTGAGGTGGACAATTTCCCAGCACTACTTGGGTGCCCTTGGTGTTACAAGAACAATGCGGACCTTCGGTTCAACAAAGGGTACATCAGCTTTGAGAACAAGGAGGAATGGGTCATTATACCCTTGGTGATGATGGGAAGTCGACACCCTATATTGAACCATTGGGGAAGAAGTTTTGGATAGGATATATGTGTGCTCAATCAGAGACCCTGAGATGATACACCCTACTAATGGGGTTATCAGTTTGAAGATGCTCAATCAGTGAGTGATACCACCAGTCTGGCATGTGACAATTGGGCACATGGGACTTATGAATTAATGGGATGGTAGTTGAGAGGGTTGGTGACCAAGGTAACAAAGGTGTGCATGGTTAGGCACCTTGGAGGAAAAGAACTACCCAAGTATTCAGGAGGAGCCTTCCTGAGATCTTTTTGCAGGAGGTGGAAGCTCAGTGGAAGGATGAGAAGGAATGGAGGGGGATGTTAAGTTATGTCTTGCTTGGCACATAGTAGTCGGTGGTGGGCTACACATCAGGAGAGCCTTTTAGAGTGGTGCGAGGTAAGAATTGCTCTCTCTGTCAGATTTTCTAGGAGCAATGTACCCACCATCATCAAGGAGTACCATGGGAAGGAGCCCACCTCTTTCCATATCCAGAGAGTGTGAATGGGTCTGGAGAGAAGGTGTGAAAGCTTTTCCACCATCCCTCTAGGTGCACAAGTTGTATTCTACACTACAGGGTTGTGCGTGCATGGTATATTCATTCGAGAGACACGCCGCTAGACAAGGAATTGGCAAGAGCTCGTGGATGACCTTATTCAAACCTTTGAGTATCGAGAGTACCAAACCATCGGTTGATAAGGCCTTATAGGGTATCAAGTGCCTTACCATGGGGGATAGTGCTAGGATGGAAGATAGGCTATTGGAATTACTAGGTGAACCAAGATTGGGGGTGCGCTTTGAAGAAGTAGAGGAAAATAAAAGAGCTACAACTTGAGTGCGTGTTTGGAAAAAGAAAAAGGAAAGATGGTGTATGTGATTGATGGAGAGGAATCAGAAAGCTTAGATGTTAGCCATTCTGTAGGGATGCGTGAGGTAGTAGACAGTGCAGATATACTCGTGTGCGTGCCTACCATGAGCCCTTAAAGATGAAGAAAGGTTAACATCGGTTTAGGAGAAGAACCTAAGGAAGCTATTATTGGAGATTACTGGTCAGAGAAGGAAGTATCTAAGATCATTGATCTACTATGTGAATTTGAGGATTTATTCCCACATGGGTACCATGAGCTCAAAGGTGTTCACCATTCCTTGGGGGAGATGAAGATAAAACTAAAGGATGGTGTGTGCCGGTTAGGAAAAGGCCCTACCGGATGAATCCCAATTTTTGTGTGAAGGTTAAGGAGGAGATAGACAAAATGATAGCTTTTGGGATCATTGAGGTAGTGGAAGAATCGAGTGGATAAGTCGATGGTAATCAACATCAAGAAGGATGGGTGGATTAGGATCTATGTGGATTATAGGGAATTGAATGTAGTTTGTGTCATTGATCCCTTTCAACCCCCTTCACTGAAGAAATTTTGGAGGAGTCATTGGGTGTGAAATCTATTCCTTTACGGATGGATTTTAGAGGTACCACCAAGTCTGTTGCAAAGGAGGACTAGAGAAGACAACTTTCACCACCGAGTGGGGAATTTTTGCATATATGGTCATGCCCTTTGGGTTGAAGAATGCACCTACTTTGTCTTTTCATGCATAGTGGTGCAAGCATTCAGGACTTCATCCATAAGTTTCTTAGGTCTATTTGGATGATTGGATAGTGTATGGTCTAGTTAAAGACCATTGTGACAATTTAAGGTTAATGTTTGAAAGGTGTAGGTAGTTGAGGATATCCCTCAACATTAAGAAATGTGTGTTTGCTACACCCTTTGGGACTTTATTGGGGCATATCATATGTAAGGAGGGCTTGCTGGTAGATCCCGCTAAGGTTATAGTTATTGTGGGGTTAAGGGAGCCTACTAGCCAGAGCGTAGTGCGTGGATTCCTTGGGCATATGGGCTATTATAGGAAATTTATTAAAGGATATGCCAAGATCGCCATGCCTTTAGAGGAGCTACTTAGACATAAAAGTGCCTTCCATTGGGGAGAGGTGCAGAGAGGGCATTTGATACATTAAAAGATAGGCTTATCACCATGCCTATTTTACATTTTCCCTCTTGGGACAAGCCCTTTCATGTCCATGTAGATGCCTCAGGGACCGCCATTGGAGTAGTGCTTGCACAGCCAGGTGAAGGGATTGTTGATCATCCTCTATGTTTTGCAAGTAGGAAGCTGACACCAGTAGAGAATTAGAATTATACCACAACGAGTGCATGAGGCATTGTCAATGATCTACACTTTTCAAGTTTAGACAATATCTGCTAGCAACACCCTTTGTGTTTTACACCGACCACATGGCATTAAAATATTTGGTGAACAAGCCCATCCTACAAGGGCGTATATGTTGGTGGGTGTTGTTGTTTCAAGAATTTGAATTCACCATTGTAGTAAAACCTGGAAAAAGCAATTGTGGGCCTGATCATCTATCAAGAATTGATTCAGGGGAGGACGCAGAGTATTGAGGAAACAATGCTAGATGCACAATTGTTTAGGTTGTGGCATGCGCCCTCGGACTTGGAAGAGATTGCAGTATTTTTAAAGGAAGGTGTGGCACCGGAAGGAATGAAGACTTTAGAGAAAAAGTAGTTGGCCATACATGTGTTGCACCCTACATGTTAATCAGTGGAGACTTATACAAGTTGGGACGTGATGAAGTTTTACACGTAGTGTGTATTAGAGCATGAGCACCTAGCCATCATGGAGGAAGCACATGGAGGAAGTGTGGGTGGGCATTATGTAGGTGATGCCACCGCACGTAAGATATTAATGGTAGGTTTGTGGTGGGAAACCCTATACAAGGATTGTAGAGACTATTGTAAAGTGTGTGACCATTATCAGTGCCTTGGAAAACTAGGAAGGAGAGATGAAATGCCTTTGCACCCTATCCCTAGTGTGGAGCCTTTTGAAAAATGGGCAATAGACTTTGTAGGACCTATTTGCACAACGCATAGGTAGGACTGGGTCACGTTATGTCATCACTTGCATGGATTATCTGACAAGGTGGGTAGAGGCAGCTCGACTAAAGATACACACAACAACAATGGCAAGGTTCTTGTGGGAGAACATTATCATGAGGTATGGATGCCCGTTGAGTTTGACCAGTGATAGGGGTATGCATTTCTTGAATGAGACCATGAGGATCCTATTATTAGAGTTCATGGTAGCTCATCACAAGACTACACCCTATCACCCACAAGAAAATGGAACCATGGAAGCATTCAACAAAATATTGAGTCATACCTGACCAAAATTTGTGATGTCGGAAGACAAGATTGGGATGAAAAAGTATCAGTAGTATTATGGGCTTACAGGACAACGTATAAAAGGATGAACAAAGCCACACCTTTTTAGTTGGTGTTTGGCATGGAAGCTATTTTTCGGTTGAATTTATGTTACCTTCTCTGTGAATAGCATGCAGGAGGGTTAGATGATGAACAAGTGCTGGAAGAAAGAATTGATGAGTTAATGAAGTTGGATGAGAGACGATCACTCACAGGTGGAGCCAAACAAAGAAAAAAAAAAAGAAGGCTTGGCATGATCACCACATTAGAAACAAGAAGTTTGAGGTTGGGAAGATGGTGTTACTATATGATTCTAAGTTTTTGTGCCATCCTGGGAAGTTGAAAGTCCATTGGTTGGGTCCTTACACAATCTCGTACATCCTTGGTTTGGGCGCGTGCGCTGATTCTAAGTGTTGGATGGGATGAAGTTTCTGGACACTTCAATGGGAGTAGTGAAGCCCTACTATAAATAAGTCTTCTTGGTGTTTGTAAATAAGGTAGTTTTTCCAGTTAGTTTAGAAGTTTCCTTTATGCATTTTCCTTTCTTGTGTTTCCCTTTCACGTTGTTGTTTTTTTTTTTGCACCTTGGGCATTGGTAACCTTATTGCTATTTTGGAGAATTTGTGAGTGTGTAGAGGACACGTGCATCATTTTAAGTGTGGGGTGGAGAAATGTGAAGGAGCACATGATTAGAGTGCCAAGAAAGTTGTGTTGAAAAGCCCTGTTGAATGGCCGGTTGAAAGAGGTGTATGAGGAGAAAAGATGGAAGAAGAATGGTTGGTGCCAGGATAAAGCTACTTGTAGATCCCACGTACTAAGGAGGAGAATGCACATTTAAGCAACATGAGGTAGGTGAGAGCAAGAATCAAGGATAGAAGAAGTGCCTTGGCATGGGTTACGTGTGCGCAAGAGTCTCTGTCATGTTGGATTGGTTGCGTGCCAGAAGGTTGGAGGAGGTTTTCACGAGGTTGGGTGCATGAGTGAAAGCACTTGAAGATGGGCTTTGTTTGAAAAATCCACATTAAATGAAAAAAGTATGGTGGTAGGTGAAGTAGCATTTAATGTTCAAAAAGAGAAAAACTATAAGTAAAGGGTCGAGGCACTTTCATTTTCACTTTGTGAAATAGAGAAAGGAGTGAGTTTTATAAACTAGGGTTTCTAGATTCGATCGTGTGAAGAAAGATCTGTGAGATTGAAGCGTGAGCAAGCTAGTTTGAGTTTGCAAACTAGAAGGAAGGGGTTACATGGGCATGAAAAGAGTTGTGAGGAGGTGTTGTCTTGTGGAAATTTGATCCCAGTTAGGGTTGACAAACTAGGGCATGGGTTCAAGAGATTTATATCACAGATTTGAAATCGGAGGTTGGGAGAAGTGGAAGAATAGAGTAACAAGGAGGGAGTGGAGTGATAAAAAGACCTGAAATGGCACCCAAGAAAGGAAAGGGCAAGGCCAAGGCCAAACAACAAGAACCTGACGTGAACACAAATGAAGAATGGTATGCGGAGATGTAATACCCAGATGGGGTGATGATGGGTAAGGAGTGGGAATCCCACCTGAGAAATGTGCCTGTAAGTGATTATAACCACCAAAAAAACATGATAGAGAAGGAGATGGCACTGGAATTAGTGCCCCACAAGTAAATGAACACCAGAGGGCTTGCCAATCTATGATGATGACGTTAAGGTCAAAATGGAGAAGGCAGGGTTGTTGCAACTCTATGAGTTGCCTTATTTTGGAAAACTAGAGTGCTTGTATCAATGGTTAATGTCATGGGTACATGAAGATTACTTCCACTTTGTAGGGTGCAAGATGCGTCACTCCCCAGCTTATCTCTCACTTCACATGCCTTATATGTGAAGGAACAACTTGGAGGATGACTTGAGTGACAAGGAGGCAATTCAGGAGACCATAAATGAATATGCCTGCAAGAAGGGGTCAAGGTATTATGACATTTCAGACATCAAGGACCCCATGATGAAAATGGCCATGCACACCTAGTAACAAAGCTGAATGGCTAGGAGAGATGGACCCAGGTCAATAAGCCTTGGTTGCATGTTTAGAAAAATTACAGAAGGCACTATATACAACTTGTTTACTTACATTGGAGGAAATTGTTAGTTGCGTGAAGGAGGGGGACAGAATCCTCTTTAGAAACATCCTCCTGACCATTGTATTTTCAGAGATTGGAGTTCCTGATGCACCAGAAAAGTTTGTATGGGAGTACCCCACCGAGGATCCTTCACCCGTGAAGAGATTCGAGAAGTATGCCTGTGACACAATGATGACACCCCAAGGGCGGACTGGAGAAATGGTATATGCCCTGAGGAATGAACATGTTGGGGTAGAGTGGAGAATCCCTGAACAACTCCCAGCAGCCATTGAAGGGGAAGCCAAGTTCATTGTCTATCAACATTTCTGCTTGGGGTAGGTCAAGCTGATAGATGAGTCATGGAGCCCTTGGTGCAAACTTCCTTTCACGTTCACTACTCAATACTTCCAAGCGAGGAGTAAACATATTTAAGGAATCAAAGAAGTTGAAGGCTGGAACTAGGTAGTCTGGACCGGGAGCATAGAGAGATGTGGAAGAGATTAAACTACCCCGGTGGAAAGCACACGTACGTGGAAAGGTACGTGTCACATGAGGTCCAGATGACAAGGCCGATAACACTACCCATTACGTAGGAGGATCATGCGGCATGCGTGTACCTCCGTATAAGGCCAAAGTTTGAAAAGGGTGTATACCTAGAGAATGAAGTCTCCATACCTGAGGATCCCATGGAGAGGAAGAATCCCATGCCCAAGAAGAGGGGAAGAGAAGATAAAGCACCAAGTGTGTAGACTGCTCAGACAGTGAGCATGCCAACAACAAGTGCCAAGCCAAGCACTTACATGTGGAGGAAGAAGTCCCGGTGAAGGAAAAGACACCAGAAGTGGAGGCACCTAGGAAACCACTCACCAAGGAAGAGTCACCTGAGGAAGAAGAAGAGGCCGAATCCCCATCAAGGAGACACCTCTCAGGAAGAAGCAGAGGGTGGAAGAGGAAGTTGACTCGGAGGAGACCGACAACTTGGAGAAGTACATGGGGAAAAGAGAAGGTGAGAGTGAAGAAGATGAGAGCAAGGAGGAAGAGCATGAGAAAGATCAGGAGCCACATGTGTTCAGCATGTATGACTCGGGAGAGGAGAGCGGGGAAGAGAAGTAGGAGTTCATATTCACATGGTGCAAGAGTACACAGGATGAGGAAGGCACCAGAGACATGGAGGAATGAGGAGGTTTCAGGGAGAAGCAGGGAGCTATAAGTTTCACAAAAGAGTAGATCACTGAGGTGGCAGAGAGAGAAGCAAAGAGAATGCTCGAGGCCCTAGTAGACCAAGAGTTGGAGTGTAGTGCTGACATAGTGCTGGAGGAAGGAGAGGAAAACACTGATAAGGAGCATGGCAGCATGGGAGGAGGTCCCACTCTAATAGTGAGTTTCCCCAAAGGTGCGCGCTCGGGTAGGAGGGCCCTCGATATCAGAACAAAGACAAGTGATGGGCTACATCAATGACTCAAGAAGGTACTATGCACGTGGTTCAGAGCATGGTACCCATAGAAAGGATTTTAGCCATGGGGTCATTTGAGAAGGAGGGCATACCCCAGAATGAAGAAGATGCTCTCTTGGGCATTTGAGTCCCACATTGATGAGCTAGACTTTGAAGTCTACCAAGGAGTGATCATCATAGTACTAGAGTCTAAGGGAGCCAATCCCTTGGTGAATGCCCAGGAACTCTCGGATGAGCAAGTTTGTAAATGCTCAACAAGGTCATGGTCGAGACAGAGGCTAGGCTCTTCACGTGCATAATGATAGGATAAGAGTACTGGAGGAGAAACTAGGGAAGAAGAAGAGGAGCTGGTGAGAAGACCCAGAGCTTGAAGTAGGAAGAACTGATCAGTGCACAACTAAGGCGTGAGTTAAAAGAAGAAAAGATAAAGGTGCAGGAAGTATACAAGAAAATGGAGTCTATCAAGGGTGCCATCCTTTTAAAGCACCCAGACTTAGCCACCCACACAAAAGTACTCATCCCTTCTAGAATGTATAGAAGATCTAACATGTCCTCACTATGGAGAGATGACCTTTGGCCCTAGAGTCTGATAGAAGAAGTGGCCGCGTGCTTAAAGGAGGAAGATAGATTGAAGGTAGTAGTGCTCATTGGAGTATCAACCAGGTGCTCGCGGAAGTTAAAGTCACTGCCCAATCTCGTTGAGGCCACATATGATACCTGTGCAGATAGGGATAAGGTAGCAAGCTCCTTGGTTGCCACACTTGAAGTAGAGTTGAAGGAATTCTAGGAGAAGAACAAAGGAAATAGGGTAGAAGGGACAAGGTTCTTGCCGAAGTGGAAAGAAAATCTGAGGTGATTGAAGCTTTAAGGAGCTCAATCAAGGCCGGATGAAAGAACTATATCCTCAGATTACAGGAGGATGGACATGCTCGAAGACCTGGGCAAGGAGATGGAGAAGATCATGGACACTTTGGGTGCCTAGGGAATTGGCCTGAGTTTTGATGAGGTGAGCATCCTGGTCGGTGACCTCTGTCAGAAGGCACAGAGTGAGGTCGACATTTGGAACAAGCTGGAGGTAGACTTATGGAGGGATTTTCCAGCTTGCTGAATTGATGCCCCCCCCATTCTTCATTCTTCCCCTATTCTTTCATTCCTTTATTCTTTTACAAAATGTAAGAATACACCTTGGTTCTTTAAGGAAGCCTACATTCTTGGCTAAGTAGATTGTTTCCATGGATGGAGAACAAGGCGTAGTGTGGGGTGATGTTGGACCCCTGGAATATTGGCCAAGTATGAAGGCGTAGGTGCGCAAGGTCCCAGTTATGGAATGGCGTGCAAGGAAAAAGCATGCAAGAGAAGGGTATAAGGAAGCATGTAGCATGCGTGACACGTGAAAGGATCGGGACTTAGTCATTTTGGATGTCGGAGTAGAACACGTGAAAAGCATGACCCGGTTGCACATGGATAAGATGCCACCTGGTGTGATAGTTGGCCTAGGATGGAGCATGCTTGCGATGGAATCTTCTAGAAGAACATCATGGAATAAGGTGGAGAGCTCAGGCCTGGAGAAGCATGCTCGCATGGAGGACCACATTCGGACACTTGGCACGGATCTGAGGACGTTGGAGGATGGGTTGGTAGTCAGGAAAGCTATAAATATGAGCACTGTAGAGAGAGAAAAAAATACACAGATACATATACACATAGAGATAGACATCTAGAGAGTGAGTGGAGCTCTACAGAAATGCTGTGAGGACTCTGTCAGTGAATGGTTGTATTCGGGAGAGAATGCATTAGGCCTAGGGGTTGTAAATTTTCTTTTGGGAAGTGTAGTTACATTAAGTCCAGTGCAATGCATGACTGCATGTCTGCTTCTCTACGACCCTCTGTAATGGTTCCATGGATGTAATAAGGTTACTTGTTATAATATATACATGAATATCAATGGTTCTAATGCATATTTCTCTCTTATGAGTTCTCTTTCCTTTCATGCTAAGTATGAATGCTTGTATGTTTCTTTCTATCACAATACATGTTATGGATTCTGTTAAGCACCGATCTGAAGTGACTGCAAGGATCTAGAGGCCATTCTGAGCCCTATGGTTCTTGTATGTCTTCCCCTCTGAAATATCTTACACTAATCATAGATGATGTTTCCCACTAAACTCAACAAATTCTAGGCCTCTAATCCAAAGTAAGAAAAAATCCTAGTAAGATCAATGTTGAAGAGGAGTGGGCACGACATCCCCCTGACTCGATTTCCTCCTACAAGTCGTAGAAAGAGGTAGGGAAACAAAGCATACAAATAGCAGTCATGTCATCCACGGGGTTCCTTTACTTTGAAGAAAATTGTGTCCTTAAAACTCCAGTTTCGGTCAAATATTTTGAAAGAAGAGAAGGGGACTATAAGGCATAGATATTAAACCTTCTCATACAAGATTGCTAGCATTCAAACCTCTAGAAAAATATCTACGAGGTTAACCAAGGAATCTTGTTGGTGCTCAAAATAGTCTCGCCCCATTTTACCAATAAAATCTATTAATGTATGGTCTCTATCACATTTTATATTCCCGTATTGTGATTGAAAAGTCTCCACCTTATTTTTGTTGTTTTAATCGGTCCTTTTTGGATCGAGGATCACGTATAGATCCAAATTTTTTTCCTCTTTTCTCTATTCATCTGAAAATGTTTGTATTTGGGTGTAAAACTCAGTCGTCCGTTTCTTTCCATTTTCCACACTGGGATTTTCATGTCCTTGATTTTTTTACCCTAAATACTTGAAGAAAAATGAATGGATGTAGCTATGGAGGAATGTATTTGAGCCTTGTAACATTTCTAAAATCTCCATCCTTGGAGAAAATTTCATCTCCAAGCTCAAATGGTCATTTTTCCACATTTTATGGTTTGACGGGCATTTCTCCTGGTCAAATTTATATCCTTGCATCAATAGGAAATGTGGCCTCTTTTGGTTGGTCGTGGGATGATGAGTAAATGTTTTAACTTGTCATTTTCTACTCTTTTTGGTAGAATGGAAAAAAATTTCCCGTAGCTCCACTCAAATTTGATTGGTTCTTTTGGTGCTTACATGGCTTCTTCTGATCGGATGGGGTGCGACAGGTTTGTTTTTTTGAATTTGTTCTTTTTGGCTACTTTGGCAAAAATTTTGAACCTCTCCCGCGGCCCCGCCAGGCTTTGATAAAAGAAAAATTTAAGTGGTAGGGAAAAAGTCTTACTTTGACCCCGCAGAAGGACATGTGGCAAGGTTAAAGGCAGTGATGTGGGCCTTCGGAAGCAGGTTGGATATTTTGCCCTTTTGGAAAAATGGAGTAAAATTCTAAAATGGAAGTAGAGCCCCACCAAATAATTTTTGAAACCTTAGAAGGTTCTTGATGTTGCGCCATACAGTACATGTGGAGGCTTCCACTGGTCTTCCCATACTTAGTCTTTTTTCAAAAAAATTTGAGAGGCTTAGGACATGTGGAGGGAGTGTGCATGTTTGAGGACCGGTCCTTGAATTTTATTTCAAAGAAGCACTAGGAGGACACTTGGAGGCCTCCACTAACTTTGCTTTTGCTTGGAATTTTCAATGGCTAAAGGAGATTGCCTCAGACCTTGACACATGACGCCTTTCACCGAGCTATAAGTCTTCAAAAAAAAATTCTCGGGTCAGACACGTGGTGAGCATGCTCTCGTCCAAGGTCTCAAATTTTGGGGAACATCTCAATATGTGACATTGTGACGGTGGCAATTTGAAAATCAAAGGCGGGGAAGCAGACCATCAGGGGTAACTTGGATTTTTGCCTCTTGTCGCCAAAAGGATTAAAATATCAAAATGGACCATAGGCCCAACAAAGGATAGTCAAAATTTTCTTCCAGTCAACGGAGAGGTGCAGAATTTTAGGGGAAATTTGGAAAATTTCCTTTTGTGAAAAAAGGAACTAAAGTGTGAAAGGAAGCATGGTTCTCGCTAGAGCCACATAATAAACTAAAAGTGGAAACAAAAAGCTACGGGGAGACTTGAAAATTTTTCCCTTTTCCAAAAAAAAGGTGAAATAGTAGAATTTTGCTGCGGTTCCTTTGGGACCCACCTTAGGACACATGTTAGGATCATTTCTCAAGGTCGGAGGTGCGGAGTAAAATGTGAAAATTTTACATTTTTCCAAAAGTTGTAAAAGGAAAAAAGGAACCCACACGCCGCTTTAAAGTGGATCTCCCATGTTGATGGTACAAATTCAAAATAGAAATCAATGACAATTGTGCATATGTAACTCGATTTTTCCTTTCACTCCGTGCAGCTCCCGGGATGCGTATTCTTATGGTTTTTTATCATTTCTTGGAGCCTCCTACACGCTAAATGAAGAGGAACATTAATTTGGTATCCTGGCTTGGTGGGGAAGATCTGCAAATGTCTCTCACCATTAAATATGTAATATGAGTATCGGCTGATACCACCCGATTTTTCCTTTCTTGGCACGCAAAATACTTGTTGCTATCTTGGTTTGGTGAGGAAAATCTAGGGACGTCTTTTTCCATTAATATGAAATCTGACATCTCGGCTTGATCTCATCTTCCATGGCACACAAAGAACTAGATTTGACAGATTAGGGGTAGAAGTGGTTGGTGAGTAAAGGGAAGAGTGATCTACTAGAAGAAGGAGTTGAATGTGGGATATGTTTGAAGAGATCCACCCCCTGAGCACCTAACAAATTTTTACAGATCTGATTATGGGAATCACTATTGGGATCATGGCAAACAAAGGTGCGCTCAAGGTTTGGGTTTTTTTGGGGAAATCTGTTGTAAAATGTTATAAATTGCATGAATTTATCATGCAAATGGTTGGAGTGTAAGGGGTCTGAATTGATTTTCTAAGAAAAAGGCTTGATAGACCCCATCTCAAGTTGCAGGAAGTCTCGCAATGGCAATGGAAGGTGGGAAAATGAATGACCAATAGAAATTTTAAAGAAAGGGTTTCCACATGGACTCGTAAGTCAAAATAAAGCCCAGAGCGAGTCGACTTGAAGAAATGAAACATAGCCGTGAAAGGTGCTAAGTGCCATCTCAACGCACTTTCAAAATGTGCAACAAAAGCGGAGACCCTAGGGATGCGATTGACCCCCATGTGGATATCAACCCATATAATTTGTTCACTTGAGGCCCAAATCAGCTAAGTATAAAAATAAAAGTCCAGTGGAAGCCTCCCATGCCTCATCGGTGAACCATCAAGGGTAGAATATAAAATCGTGGTCACCAAATGAGCGCAGCCCTCCACATGGTCAAAGACCGATAAGGTAGAACCGGCCGTTGAAAATTCTAAGAGCCAGTGGAAGCCTCCACATGCCTCATCAATGCACCTTCAAAGGTAAAATGCGAAGTGGAGACCCAAACATGTGCTTGACCTCCACATGCTAGATCAATGCAACTTCAAAGGTAAATCCCAAAGGTAGGTCCCCAAATGAGCGTTGGCCCCCCACATTTCTAGGGTCCAACATAGTTGCTCCTAAAAAGAAGGGACTTAGCCAAAACACAAAGAAAAAAGAGAAGTCTCCCAAATGATGCGAAGTGTCCAACCACTGGAAATTCAAAAGGGAAAGGAGGGGGTAAAGTCTTGGAATGCCACAGGTTTCCACCTATAGCTAACTACAAAGGTCCAACTCAAAAAGGGTTTTGACATTATATATAGTGGGGCCCTCTACTCACCCAAGGGAACAAAGAAACATGTTCATGGACGATGCAAGTCTTGACATGTCGCATTCCCAAGACCCTAAAAGCAAGCAAATATCTTAAGAATGCGCGGGGATTCCACGTGGATCTTGAACGGATAGACTCCAAACCCAAAGCAATTTGGAAAATATTGGCGGAAGGTGGATTCAATGAAAGATGAATCATGATGACGACCAAGAATTTTAAATACAATCTGTGATTTTGAGGTTGTTAGACTTCTCATCTACTACCATAATGAAGTATTGGCTTCCTTTCTTGCCCAACAAAGAACAACACATGGAGGCATGGGTTTTACAATGGAAACCATCATTTTGTAGGAGAATTCAATGCATTTTCTTGGGTGGTTGGAGTAGGTTTTTTAATTTCTTCTATCTCCCTCTCTCATTCCTCCTCTATATTGTAAGGAGGGGCATTTTTTAAAAAAAGGTTGGTCATTTTTTCTCTCCTACCCCCCCTCTACTTCTTTCCTAGGGTCAAATGTGGAGCTTAAGCCTCCTCTCTTTGCTTTGCAATGGAATTTTCTTACCTATTTCCAACTGATGATGTACTTGTGTGAATTCATGGAGCAATAAAATTTGTTTTGTGTTGCATTTTTTCCATCCTTTGCTTATTTCATTGTCTCTTCTTTCCTCTCACCATCAGAGGTTATACTGTGTATATTTATGAATTTCTATTGCATGTTTTGAGAGATGTGTTTAATGGGTTGGAAGTGGTGTTACGTGTGAACTTTATCTTTGGCCTGTGATGTATCTTGTCCATCCTCTCCATTCCTCACCTCTCTCCATTTCAGGAAGTTGGGTTTGTGATCAATACCCTCCTTTTTTGGTGTATCATCACTTTAGTGTAGGCTTTGTTTTCATACACTCTCCTCCTTGTCCCTTGGAAAGTTATATTAGGATTAGATAGTTTTCCTGCATTAGAGTAGATTGTGGCAGGTAGTTTAGGAGTAGGAACCAACCTTCTCTGGAGGGTCATCTCAAGCCCGCAAGTCCCACATCTTGAGAGATGATCCAATGTTACACAAATTACACTTCGAATTCCCCACCGACATGTAAGGCTATTCGAGGGTGTTGTAATTTTGCATCAACAGCTTTGGCAATTACCTTGGTGGGATGGGGTTTGAAGAACCTTACTATTAGGAAATAAGAGATAAAATATGTGGAATAATCCCTTACGTAATCGCAATAAAGAGAAATTAATATTCAAAAATATTACTAGATCTCAAATAAAAGTGTAGAATAAATAACACAACACGTAGAGACAAGATTTAACATGGTTCACCCAATTTGGGCTACGTCCACCAAGAATCACTTGCTGCATTTTATTACAAGCCTCCACTCTCTCAATACAATACCAGATCTGTTTGGGAGCTATGCTCAACAAAATCTCCAAGGTAATTCATACCGAATTCAAAACACATCTACAATACATTTGCTTGTACATCTATAATATGCATAAGACCATATAAATAGACAATCTTGGTCAAAGAGCTTGATACAAAACCGTGGGTATCAAAACTAAGGGAAAAAAGAATGGGTATAAAAACAATGGGAAAAATACTAAGACTAAAGGTATTGCCGTGATACATAGGTGTTTCACAGATTCGAAAAAAATACCGTAAAATGCATGCTCCTAAAAATAGCCATAAAAATACCCTAGTGTAGCATATAGAAGGTGTACCACATTCTAACATGCAAATAGGCTCCACAAACATAACACTTACCACTTCAATTCATCAGGTTTGATGTGCTCTTGGTGAAGATTTCATCCTTTGGAGGCATTCCCAAGCACATTTGGTGACTCCATCTAGTCAACAACCCATTCTTTGAGTTACGTGATGTTCCTTCCATCCATTTTCTCCCATTCTATTTCCACATCTTTTATCTTCCTCCATTACATGAAGCTATGCAATAATGACTTCATTTCCATCTTGGAATTCACACTTACAATAGCGGTGGTGTAGTCCACATCTAATAAATTTAACAATTCCTCCATATTAGCATTATGATCGATTCAGAACCGTTATGCTTACCCATATGAGCAATGTCAAAACTAGTTTAGTTATGAAGCATATCAGGAACAAGGGTATGCATACAATGACAATAGTCAAATGGAGAATGTTTATCTACTTGAGAAGATTAAAATAATGGAGGCTAGCATGGTTCAATCCTAGGCTACAACACAAATGAAAGCATTCGTAGATTGGTTGCAGGGAACCTTGTCCATGGGTTGGCCCTATGCCAAGACATTTCAGCCCACAGGAGAAGATTGACTTCATGGTTGAAATGTTGCCTTAACTTGCATAGTGAACTGAGGAGATAGAAGCCTGCAAACTTAGTGCTATGAAATCTTTTCAATGGGTAAGTCCTACGCCATCATCTAGTCATTTTATCTTGATTCCACAAGCAGCACTATGTCAACCTAAGCTTCATTTCCAAGCTTCCCATCTGTTGCTTTTATTGTTGAACTCCCTTCTCTCCATCTTCTAGTCTCCCATCCCATCTTAACTTCCCTACCATTTTCCATTCCAAATTCAATTCCCTTCACAAGATCCAAAAGTAATATCTTCCCCTCCATCAAAAATAAAGCAACAACTAGTTGAGACCCCACCCACCACTCCTCCCACTTTCTCGATTCCATGGCATGGAAAGAGACTCAAAAATGTAGTTAAGGAGAATAGCAAGAAGAAGAGCCAAAAAAAGAATAAATGATTAGAATCTTGGTGAGCTTGGCTCTTAGATTTGGAATTGAAAAGATTCCCTTATTGGTTAAGCCTATAGAGGACATCATAGTCAAGAGCTAGTGGTGGCTAAGGCTGATTTTGTAGCAACAAAGTGGAACACGAAGATCAATAATATGTATGCTTTGAATGAAATGTAAATGATGGTACTTTATTTTAAGAGAATGTTGATCCAATAAAAATACACAATCATCCCAAGTGAGGGAAGAATAAGCTACTCCGAATCAAAAAGAGGAGGATTATATTCTTGTTATGGAGGAGAACCATATAGTTTTAGAGGTTTCAAGTATAGAGTAGGCCACGTAAGAACCTTCAGTTATTCCTCCCACTTCATCCCTTTCAAGGTCTAGTTTCAAGAAGATTTTGAGCTTTCAAACTCCATGCTCAAAGATGAGGGGAACCATGGTGATAAATTGCATATCGAGAGGAAACCATGGAGGAGGTCGAACACTTGTAGAAGAGGGCAACAAGGAGGCAGATTATTTGTCTAACTTAGAGGATTTCTTTGATAGAGAGGTCCCATGGAGATCGAATCATTTTATCCTCCATCACCTACCTTCCAAGCACATGATCTTGTTCTCACAAAGGAGGACATTCATTATAGTAGCCTACATTTCACAACAGCTCTATCGAACCAAGGTTCAAAGATTTTAATCTTCGATGTTACCCAAGGAGGAGGAAGGGAACAAAGATGAAACACATTGCATACCTGTCATCAAGGAAGAGGTTCAGCTTCTTGCAAAAGCATTGTAAAGAAAAAATCATCTTTCAAATAGCCTCGCTTTTCAAGAAGGTACACAAGAAGACTCCATTTTTGGAGTTGAATTTTTAGAACAAAGGGCACATCCATCGAATTAGACTGTGTGAAAAATAAGGTACTTGGCTTCATTGGAGCCAAGGGAGAATCCAATACCATTCATGCCCACTTCAAGGTATAAGGATGAGTATTAAAGCACCAAGGGTCATGATCAACACCTCTAGGAGTCCAATGTCAATCAGCTTGAGAAGGTGTTTGTCTTGTTTCCAACTGTTGACACCTTGATGATTTGTGTGGAGGATCAGCCCCTTGTCAGTTTTTCAATCATAATAAAATTCATGTTCAGCACCAAATCATATACATGGCTGCCTATTTTGAGAATGGGAAGCTACTTCTCCTTGCTAGTTGTAGGATTTGTTTGAGTTCCCTTTACTTTAGGTTAGCGTAGAGTAGGTTGGTTTGCTTTAAGTAGAAGAAGTGCTTTTGCACACTCTGCATGTTCCACTTACAGCATGTATGATCTTTCCCTTTTGTATAGTGTCTTGTTGTAGTTGAGGTTTTAGTTTCCCTAAGTGCCTTTGGCACAAGTTTTGTCTCCCAGTCAGTGTATCATTGTGTAGTTGATTGTGCCTCCAAAGGTGAATATTGTACCAGTCTATTTCAGGGACAGGAAAAAGCTCTAGGTTAAGACAATATTCTACTCTCATAAATCTCACCTTTAATATTTTCTTATGAAAATTGAGAGCGCAAACAGTGGAGCAAGTTAAGGGCCAACATGTTGCAAGCAGTCAGGATTAAGGTTTCAGGAACAAGATCAAGCACAGTTATCATTCATGACTCCATGCCCAATGGATACTTCAAGGAAACTAATCTTTTCACCTAGCAGGAAGGTGACCCCAAGAGCCACCAAATTGTTATCCAATTTTTCCCCTCACGAAAAAATAATCAAACACGATCTTACACATGAGAAACTTGAAGGGTTGGTTTAGTCATGCGAGCTCACATTCGAACCCAAAAATCAGGTTACAAGAATTCTTGGAAATGGTAATAGAAGGTGGGAAAATGAATGGCCAATATAAATTTTGAAGAAAGGGTTTCCACGTGGACTCCGTAAGTCAAAATCAAGCCCAGAGCGAGTTGATTCGAAGCAAAGCAATAGATCCGTAGAAGGTTCCACGTGTCAGCTCAGCACACTTTCAAAAGTGAAAAAAAAGTGGAGACCCTAGGGATGCGCTTGACCCCCACGTGGATCTCAGCGCATATAATTTATTCACTTGAGGCAAAAATCGCTAAGTATAAAAAATAAAAGGCCAACAGAAACCTACTCTTACCTCATCAGCGCACCTTCAAGGGTAAAATACAAAAGTAGGGTCCCCAAAGGAGTGCAGACCCTCCACCAGGTCAGAGCCCAAAAAGGCAGAACCGACCGTTAAAAAGTCTAAGAGCTAATGGAAGCCTCCAAGTGCCTCATTAGTGCACCTTCAAGGGTAAAATACGAGCATAGAGAGCCAAACGTGCGCTTTGACCTCCTCGTGCTTCATCAAAGACAACCTCAAAGGTAAAACCAAAGGTCCTCAAATGAGTGCTGGCCCTCCACATGTCTAGGGTTTAACATAGTTGGTCCTAAATGAAGGGAGTTAGCCAAAACATAAAGAAAGCAGAAGAGCAGGCTTGCAAACGATGCAAAGTATCCAACCACCATAACTTCAAGAGGGAAAGAAGGGGTAAAGTCTTGCAAGCCCGCAAGGTTTTCACATGGAGCTAAGTTTAACCATCAGCAGAAGCCTCCACATGTATCTTTGACGCACTTTTTGTATTGTGCTCAAAAGCGAGGTCCCCAAACGAGCGTAGGCACTCCATGTGGTGAGAACCTAAGAAAGTTGCACCAGTAGTTGAAAATTCTTAATATGGGAAAATCTAGTGGAAGCATCCATGCGCCTCATTAGTGTAAATTCAATGGTGAAATCTAAAGGCAGGTCCCCAAATGTGCACTCTGCCCTTCCACGTGTCTAGGGTCTCACATAGTTTCTCTTAAATAGGGACTTAGCCAAAACACAAAGAAAGTAGAGTAGGCTCGTGGATGATGCTAAGTGTCCAACCATTACAACTTCAAGAGTGAAAGTAGGGGATAAATTCTTTGGAGCCCACAGGGTTTACAGGTGGAGCTAACTACAAAGGTCCCACTGAAAAGGGTTTTGACATTATATATAGTGGGACCCTCTACTCACCCTAGGGAATGAAGCAAGCATGTTTTCGATGATTTCAAGTGTCATCCAGACATCGTATTCCCAAGACACTAAAAGGAAGAAAAAATATTAAGAATACGCGGGGCTTCCACATGGATCTTGCACAGATAAACTCCAAACCCAAAGTAGTTTGGAAAATATTTATGGAAGGTCAGTTCAATGAGAGATGAATCATGAAGGCCAGCAAGAATTTAAAATATAGTCCTCCATTTTTGAGACTCTCAGGCTTCTCATCTACCACCTTAATGAAGTATGGGCTTCCTTTCTTGTCCAACAAGGAGCAACACATGGAGGCATGGGTTTTGCAGTGGAACCCATCATTGTTGCAAACAAATTTAATGCATTTTCTTGGGTGGTTAGAATAGGTTTTCAAATTTCTTCTATCTCCCTCTCTCATTCCTGCTATATATTGTAAGGAGGGGCATTTTTAAAAAAAGGTTGGTGATTTTTTTCTCTCCTGCCCCGTATCTCCTTCTTCCCTAGGGTCGAATGTGGAGCTTAAGCCTCCTCTCTTTGCTTTGTAATGGAATTTTCTTACCTCTTTCCCACTGATGATGTACTGTGTGAACTCATGGAGCAATAAAATATGTTTTGTGATGCATTTTGTCCATCCTTTTCTTATTTTATTGTCTCTTCTTACCTCTCACCAATTTATTCTATATTTTGCATATTTCTAAATGTTTATTCAAAGTTTTGAGAGATGTGTTTAATGGGTTTCAAGTGTTGTTCTCGTGTGACATTTTTCTTTGTCCTATGATTCATCTTGTCCATCCTCTTTATTTCTCACCTCTCTCCATTTCAAGTAGTTGGGTTTGTGATTAGCAACCCTCCTTTTCTTGTGTATCACCAGCTTTAGTGTAGGATTTTTTTTCATGCACTCTCTCTCCCTAGTCCCTTGGAAAGTTAGATTAGGATTAGATAGTTTTCTTGCATTAAAGTAGATTGTGGCAGGTAGTTTAGGAGTAAGAACCAGGCTTTCTCGGAGTGTCATCTCAAGCCCACAAGTCCTACACCTTGAGATATGATCCAATGTTGCATAAATTACATTGAATGCCCCACTCACATCTAAGGCCATTTGGGGTGCTTTAATTTTGTGTCAACAATAACAAGGATGAACAAGAAATTGTAGCGTGCATCTTTTTAGATCTTGTGGAATTCGGGAATGTTGGAGGTTGGTGAGGAAAGTTGTCGCCCACATGGTTGGGGTAGTGTCACTTGTTTTGGTGGCTCGAACCATATTCGTCTTGAAATTCGAATTTGGCGATTGGGATCGACTCTTGTGATGAGGGTGGGGTTGGTTGCTCATTCACATGTGGTAGTGGCAGAGTGAATTGGAGAGTTATGTTGATTCATTCAACAACTGCCAAGGAGGACGGGGAAAATGAGTGAGAAGATATAATTAAAATTTTAAATCCAAGAAAAATTAATGTCAATGAATCCGTGACATGTAAAGGTAATGTGGGCGATGTCCATGTGGATCTACGGGTGGGTGGATCCTCAAGATCTGTTGGAACATACACACATACAAATATTCATGATTAAAATTTTAATACACATGTCATATTGATGAGTTAAATTACATTTTCACAAGTCAACCATGAAAATCATTTTTATAAGTGGTTGTATGTTAACATTTAAAATGACTAAAATGTCTAAATGTCTCGTAAAATCTAGCACTATTCTAGAGAGAATTATCAAAGGTGATGATGGGTAAACCCTCCGTCAAGTACTACTTCACTTTGTGGATTTATTTGAATTTGGTTACATTTATGTGTCGTGATTTGACACATCTTTAGCCATGCAAAATATCATCCTACACCTTGATGCCAAATTAGTGCAAGTAAAAAATCAAGAATATGCATCCTAAAGTCATCCTCATTATGAAGGAAATCCAAAAATCTTGGATGTTGGTTTCATTTGTGCTCCTATAAATTTCTTAAGCTGGGTTTGTAGAAATTTCCTTGTGTGAAATAATTTAATGGAAATATTATTGTAGTATGAACTTATCAGGACATAAGAAAAGTCATTCTTTAAGTATGTTTATTGATTTTACTCCTTGATATGAGAAATTTTCTTTCACGGATTGATTTGTTATATCTACCCAAATTAAAATCAACCCCACTAATAGAGATAAAACATATTTTACTATTTTATGGGAAAAGGTCTTCTATAAGGTTATGCATTTTGGGTTAAAGGGCATTTTGGAAACATGTATTAATGCACTATGAATGTATATATTGCATGATTACATACAAAAGTTTGTTGTGGACTATGTTGGTGGTTTAAAACACTACATTCTTAGTAATGATATGATCATGATCACTAAATCATATCCACTAAAATATATAATATCTCACACCAACTTATCTAAAAATATACATATCGGTTATATTACTTCTTTAATTTGACCTAAATTATGTTTCTCCAAAATCTATAAAGGGACAGTCATTATTGATTAGTTAGTGGAGGTACCCATATTTTCTCTTCCCCTATTTATGAATAATTCCATGACACATTCACCATATATACTATCAACATGATAACCTACAACATGTATTTTGATAGCTCAAAATGTTTATTTGGAGTAAGAGCATGCATTATGCTAACTTTGATATGAGCATACAATATAAAACACACAATAAAGTTTATTACTATTGATAAATGCATATCACACATGGCCTATGTTATCCTAAAACTAGAAAATCAATCCTTGTTGGAAACTCCCAATATTTTTCCATAATTCTATTCTAAGTAAGTGGTTTTCAACCACCCACTTGTAATAATGAAGTTATTTACATTTAGTAGATCTATCATAGTGGAGCACTAATAAATTACTAACATTCCCAATTTAGTATGAACATAGGAAAAGAGTAACATATCATCTAAATGATACTCCTTGAAATCAATTGTTAGACCATGTACAACTCCATCAAGTTGTCTCATGATCCTCGTAAAGGTTTATTTCTCTAGATGAATGTTGAGGGACATTTCCTAGACCCGTTTCCCCTAACTCCCAAATTATAAATCTTCTGATTCCTTGAGCTCCCAAAATAAAAGGATAACAATTAATTTTGAGTTTACTTCTAAATATTCTCTTTCCCCAAGATCTAGATTCTTTTGAATATGCTTATTTTTTAGATAAGGGTAGAGAGGTGTTTGTTGGATGGGACCCTATGCATGTAAAAATAGGCCTCGAATACATAGATAAAACCATCATAACAATGAGATACAAAAGGAAAATATCTACCCCACACCATAAAGCAATATTGCAAGAGAGAAACAATGGAATTTTTTAGAATTAATATTTTTGAAATAGGACACTCTTGAAAAAAATGAGACATCCTCTACAGGAGGATCAACCATAAAAATGAGAGATGCGCCTATGATTTCTAGATGCAACAAGGGTCGAAGCATATTTCACAACCAACTAATTTCTATCAGAATCGGAGGGCTAAAAATTTAGTGATGAAATCCTAATTCCTAGAGCCATCCCAAAAATAAAAAATCTTCATACCTTTAGTGTTACATGGAGTAGATTGTTTAGGCTTCGGGCCCATATTATTATGAATACTCAACACAATTTAAAACAATCCATGTGGAGTTTCACTTTGATTTTATTCCTTTTCCAATGGTTCACTATTCAAATGAGTATTTAAATCCTTCAACTTGTCAAAGTTATTTAATTTAATTAAATTTAGATACTAATGTCCACAAAAGGCCAAGAATGTCCTATATGGGATAGAAAAATACAAAGCAAGAACCGGAACATAAACGGAGTGTCAAATCATATCCATAAATAGTAAAAAAAGGAAACAAAAAATCAATTGTTAGATGGTTGAAGAGCTTGAAACCAATAGAAATTGGTTTTTCTAACACATCTAGACTAGGTTGTTTGCATATGAGATATCTTAAGATTACTGAAATTAGTAATTCATAAGTAAGAAATGACATGTTTGTAGTCACTTCTATTTTAGGTCTACAATTTGAGATCTCCACTTGTCCCAAAAAAGGACAATAGACATTCATTTAGGGGAAGGGGCAAGCGAAACAGACTAGACATCTTCCGCTAATCATGAAACTCCTTCCACATATTCTACACCTCTTTCCCCTGATCATGCCTAACCATCCAACAAGATTTTCCACCATTACTCCTGCACATTCCACTATTCCTCCTCCTGTCGTCGGTAAAGAGACAACCAACGTTGGCACACATCTATCCACAGTGTTCTACAGATGTAACACCCACAATTTCAACATTCTAAAACCACATTAAACCTTAAATAATTATCTAGAAAGTCAAAAAGATTTTCTTTTAATTTTTACAACAATTTCAATGGTGTCAAACCCTATAATACGTTTAATTAACTCCTACCAGCAATCTGCTACATTACATTGGATGGATCAGGTCTAGATTAATAATTAAATATTCTTAACCCATTTCTAAAGTCAATTTTAGTTACAATTCTCTAGAAATGTGTCCATTAATTCTTTTACTTGGTTAAATAGTTTTACCCCTCTCAAATTAACATTCAAACCCGCATTTATTAATCCCCTATCCTTCGTTACCTTACTCCCTTTAAAATATTAGCCTTAATGTCCATTAAATAATTTACTAAAACATACTAGGAGAGTCACATAATTAACTTAACATACTAGGGTACTAAGTGGCCCCATTCACCCATTTTCAGATGCATTTAAATTATTTAAAAGCCCATTATATGTATTCTCACCTAACAATTGGAGGGGTTATTCTTAACCCTGGATTGAATCAATTGTGGCCACTAGATCTTAGAGTTCCAAACTAACCCTAACCATCCTTATTAAATTTCATTTAACATTTCTCCCTCACCCTAGCCTTTCTAATTTGGTCTCTTTTCTTTTCTTTGATTTGCAGGTTGGAGGAGTGGAAGCCATGAAAGTAAGGAGTGAAACCATGGAGGGATTCATTTGGATCTAGCTTAGTTTAGTTTATTCATGGATTTGTTATTGTAATGTCTTCTATTTGTTGATTGTAGAGATTCCACCCTAATCTAGAGTAGTTATTTAGTTATTTCTATTTTGAGTTCTTTATTTGGGAAAAACACCATTACCATTGAATCTATGAGATTTAATACACTTAAATTCCCATTCAAGGATTGACATGCTTAAACAATGAGTTTTTTCCCATATGGTTTGCTGGTGGTTTCCTTTTTATGTTTTATAGGATCATATTTTAATTAAATCAAGTTCAAATTTACATAGTCATAGATTTTACTTTTCTGTCGAAAGTGATGAAACCGCCTCCCGAGTAGGCCGGAGGTCTCAGAATCGCCACACTTTGTGGAGTGACGATTCGGAAACTACCGCTCTATCTAGGTAGTAGTTCAAATACCTCTGCTCCGATAAGGTTGGTAGTCCAGAGATCTGCAACTTTGCACAGGCGGTGTTCCCTGTTCATTTGAAAACAAAAGCATAATTTCATCAATTTTTCCAAAAACAAATTCTACTAGAGTGGTTTATAGTTTAACCTTAGCTTAAATTTATATGCCTATAGTCATTAGTTGAGAGCTTAAAAAACATATATTCATTCCTTGACTTAAATCATCAAGTACATAGATTTTTTATTTCAATAGTATATAAGAAAACAACTGCAAGAATACTTTTCCAATAAAAATACTTTCAATCTCAAATGAAGGAATAAATTTCAATCTATTTATGAGTATCATTACTTTCCTTTCCACAAGGATGTAATCCTTCAACAAGGTAATTCATTATAATTTAGTGCATTCTTCCATTAAAAACAACCATTTATTCACATAAATCATAAACAACTATATTACATTTCATATTTGCTAATAATACATTCTCAATGATTTACAACTTCCAAGTTCTCCCTTCATTCTTACAATAATGTAAAATCCTACAAGTAACAATGAATTTTCCATTTTTTTCTTTCATGAGCATAGCTCATTTTATTACAATACAAAAATATTTCTTTCCAACAATATATTACAACTTGATAAATAAAATATACAATACAACCTTCTTTAAAATGCAAGATTACTAGCCTTCCACCTTAAGTGGGAACTACATTAAAAGTTTTTACAATAAAGGATTTCCTTTTTACTTCTACAATTGCTCCAAGTCGCAAATCCTCAACAAGAACTCCACCATTTTTGTCACTTCAAGCACAACCAAAAAGGGGGGTGGGGTAGGCAAGGCTCTCCGCCCAACCAATAATCGAATGAGGAGAATAAGCTATCCTCCTCATTGGCCCCCGAGCCCCAATTAAAGAGCAATAAGAAATGGATACAACCCATGGCAACTAACACAATGCTTCCACATCACAATACACATTTTCATAACCATTTAACACACATTCAAGAACAAAGATAACAATCACAAGAATGCAACTTTCAAAATACAAAAGGTTTGAAAACTCAAAGCCAATGGAGCAAGGAACTATGGGTAGATCACTTATTTCTCCCAATTGGAATAGGTGCCCACCTTAAAACCCTCCTAAACACAACTCAAAACCCCTACAAAAATCTTATGCCTCCCTCAAGATCCTCTTATACCTCCCTAGAATATTTTATGTCTCCCTCAAATGAACCATATAATAAATGAAAGCATTTTTTTCTTACAAAAAGGTGGGGCACCCATCCCAACGCCTCCCAAAACATGAAAAAAAATATTATACCTCCCCCAAAATAAAATCTCCATGCAAGCTTCTCCTACACCATACTTATGCATTCTACCCATGATTCCAACAAGCACACAAACATTCACACAATAAAAAAAAAAAAAAAGGTGTAGTTCCTAACTTTCTATAAAAAGTACTTAATCAAAGAATCACACTCCCTGATCCTTCAAGCTCAATCCAATTGTAACAAGATCCAAGACTTTAACAAGCACTTTATAAAATCTATAACTCAAAAATATAAGTGCACAATAAAATGAAGTATCCCTAAACTAACAAAGGATCAATCATATATAGAAAAAGAGAAGAGGAGGGTGAGATGGCTCCATGTAGGATGCCACATCATTTATCCTCAACTCCACACACAAGTAAAACATAAACCCCAAGGGATAATAAATTTGTTGTTGGAGGGAATGACAACTATGTTACACACTCAAACCCAAACCCACACCCACACCCACACCCCTAAAGAACACAATTTAAGACCCTTGTAAGAAAAGTGCAATAAATATCACTTTTTCCCTTACAAAACACATAATGGGGTCTATTTTTGACCCCCCAACCCATAGGTATAGTTGGTAGATGAAATTAAGAGGTGTGGGACAAGCTTAACTTGTCCCACAAGCCTCCAAAATGGCCCTTAAGCCCAAATCCGAATTTCCCAAGCAAGGTAGAGTGCACAACACTCAAAGTCAAATACACTCAACTTAAATCACAAGATCCAAAGGACCAACTACTCTAATAAATGGACCCTTTTGTCACATCCCCAATTAACTTAATAAACATGATTAATCCACTTAATTAAGGAACATTAATCAATAATGATTAAATTAATTACATCAAAAAATAAATCACATACTCCACAATAAATAAAAGAAAAGGGGAAAAAAATACACACATAGCCCATGGTCACATTTGGAGGTCATTCCCCCATGGGGACCCCCCCCCCCAAAAAAAAAAAAAAAAACTAACACATCAACAACAATAACATTACACAAGCTACCATGGTGACCGTTGTTGTATCCATCCAATATTCCATTGTGGTTGGTCTCCTAACCTCCCTTTGTTTGTTGTGATACAATTACCTACAAAATCACACAATACCACCTTTGGCCTCATTTTCACATCAAATACATCAAAGATAAAATATATGTACATACATCAATAAACATCCTCATATGACTAAATCATCATATAAATTTAAGAGTTCTATTATTTGTTAATAATTTCAACAAAATCTCAATTCTACCATTTCATAGATATAAACGATATCACAATATTAGCTCAAATGCTAAATCATAGTCAACATGACGATAATTACAAATTTTAGTAAATATATATGTTAACAACACATCATCATCATTAATATAAGATGTCTCTTTATGTCTCTAAGAATCCACACAAATCATACTACGAATCATAACCCATTAATAGTAAGAATATCTCTATCATCTAACACCATGATAAACCAAAATGATATGATAATATCCATGTCTATAGTCAACAATAATCAAAATAAAATTTGTAAGTGTTGGAGAGGAGTCGATGCCATTGAAAATTTTAGCACTCGTGAAAAAAATGGGGAAATCGAAACTTGGTTATGATAGATGGCATTAGTGAGGTGACCCTAAGCTAGGGAGATTCTTTTAGTTCAATTTTTGTTGTTGGATTAATTAATGACTACATGTAATTTTCAGCTATGTGTGCTATTACAAAATGTAACAGATCACATAGTCTGCACTTGCGGTTTCATGATTTTCTTCATGAAAAGAACACAAAGCTTCAAAGGAAAGATATGTAATCTTGATGAAGACCGAAAATACAGGGATAGTTGAATTGTTAAGTTTTGAACATCAATCATAGTTGAAGATTATAGTAGTATCAAATTTCATTACTAAGGTTACGGGTATTTTAAAGTTCTTTTCTTCATGAATAAATACATTAAATTATGTTATTGAGTTGTTTAATTCATTATATAATCCATATTCAGATCTTAAATGAAGAAGGAAGTACACAACTCAAGTTTAGAATTCAATGTTTTATTCATAAGTAATTTCAAATGTTCCCACACAAGCCATGGGATGTAAATCAAAAGTAAATTACAACTGATAAAGTATGAGGTACATATGCATGAAAAAGAAAGTAAAGGAGTATGAAATAACCCATCATTGCCTTGGGTTTCTTTCGTTTTGGTTGATGTATTTCTAGCCCCAGTTTTGCTCCATCTTCATCCTTACTTCTTAGCAATGGAACTGTACTTGAAAACAAGAAAAGGAAAGATTTTCAATCACAAGATCATGGTTAATCCATATTCCCATACTATCTAATGTCATGCAAGTGGATCTCCTAGCATCACGAGGTATAAGTTACACAAGGATCAAAGGCATAACTGATAAAAAACTATTTTGTAGTAATATAAATGAATCATTCACTTTGAGAGAAAACATAAAGAGGAAAACTATGGAATAAAAGAGAGGCCAAAAATCCTAATGTTTTCTAATTTGTTTGTCTAAATGTGCAGGTACAAGTCTGAAGAAGGAAATAAACACTAATTGTTGTGTGTATATATAAGAAGTATTACATTCTATAACTTAAATAAGAAAAGTACATTTATTTCAGTTCATACTAAAGGTTAAATACATAAAGATGTGCTTGTACTAGTCCATATAAGAAATACAGGTCTAGTGCTACAAATTCTAACGAATGGAATGAGATAATATTGCAAATGAAACATAAATGGAAAATGGAATCAAGAAAAATTTGGAAGGGCTTTCCCATGTAAAATGAAAATTTTACATCTTTTCATAATGTTATTTCACAACTAATACATGCTTGAAAGTTGTAGATAAATCAAACAGTATACAAAAATGTGATAATACATTGTATAGTCAAAGCTACATATTCAAATAAATACAAGTTACTTCATGATAAAAATAATTTGATTCTGAAGACAACATAGGATGAAAAGGGTGATTCATAATTAAGAGATATAGTACATAATGAAACCAGCTTAGTATACGATTCTAGTAACCAAATTCGAATAAAAGAGTACAAATGCCACTACAATTTATAAAGGATCAATCCAAAAAGTAAACTCAAGAGAGAGGTACATAAGAGATGAAAGATACCATATTTCGTGAGAAGGTGCCAATATTCAATGAAAATTAAGTCTCGCTTTCTCATTTCGGGGTTAGAAAAAGAATTCAGAGTTCCAGAAAGCCATTTTTAGTTACATATTTTATCAAAAACATGCTCAATAATTCTAGGGAACAAAATATCCTTTAGAAATCATGTCAAATGAAACATGTGATCAAGTACAGTGGAATCAAGAAGGGTTGTAGTAGGTTCTGAAAGTAAAAACTCTTCATAAAATAAATGGGGTGACAAGATTCATGTTTTAGAACAAATCATGTGAGAACCACCAATGAAATGAATATGGAGAAAACAAAATACCTATTACAGTTCAACTCACTATATGTCAAAATGAAACAATTATCAATTTGCAATATTCATTAGACCATCCAAAGAAAGACAACCTACTTTAGGATAGAAGGATTGAGCATGAAACCCACATAATCAGTCATCAATCAAGAAGAGTCCTCACTACACATTTTTCTCATAAAACTACAAGTTACAGAAGTCCTTATGCATCAAAGGGTGGACAAGATGCAAGTTTTAGATCATCAAATATTCTGCTATTAATCCATCAAATTCTCAATACCAATATAGAATGGATCATCAATCAAGCTTGTAGATGAAAATGTAACATTATATTTTTCAAATAATGCAAGTTTTAGAAGTATAGTTTTGAAATAAGGAAGTAGATCATTGATTACAAATAGAGTACAAATTGTTTTCATATTGTTTGACTCTAAACCTGCAAAGCTCTATTACATAACATACCAATAATGACAAAAATCAAAGCTTGGATGCAGGTGTGTATAGAAAAATGTGGCTCAAGTGATTCCATATGAGTGAAACCCTTAAATAGATCGTCTTCAAAAGGAACCCCAAGGTGCTTAAAATGAGAAAAGTAAGCGACCAAAACTAAAATAAAGAGATCTTGATAACCAACCAAAATGTCCGAGCAAAGTTGTAGTGGAATGAGCTTCAGGGAATCAAAATAGTAAACCCAAATACATCTTATGGGTAGGAAAATAAAGATAAAAAATTTGAGCTCAGAAAAATGGTGAAATGCACAAGAACAGTGCTACCTGAACATAAAAAACCTTACCAAGTTTTGCAAAGAATTCAAATCACTAATTCCAAAGAAAGATAGTCAAACCCTAAATTGTGCAAAGCTTCTCCTCATTTGAGGCAAGTCCAAATGGAAATAATAAGTGAAATAGGAAAAGCTATATTACATAATAAACCAAGAATAAATTGTTAGTATCGAGAGGGTTTTCGGTCATAAGACTTACAAAGAAGAGTTAAATAAATAGCACATCCTAGAGCTTCATAAAGCACTAGATACGACGCTTAGTCAAAATAGACTTATCAATCCTCAGTTAATAGAAGGGGTGCATCGAACTAAGGAAAAAATGAGATCAAACTCAAGCATGTTAATGACAGTGAACCAGATTCCATACATTTCAAACAACATGGTCTTCAATCACAGGAATAACAAAGCATAGTACAAGAGTTTTCAGATATTTCTAGTTCAAAACTTCAAATGTCTAGGGTTGACTAAGAAAATAAGCAAAAATAAGATACAAAACCCACATTTTGGCTAGCTATTGCAAGTATAAATAAAATCAGTGAAGTTTTTAGAAGAAACACGAAGACACAATCTATCAAAAGCTTGAAAGTCATCAAATAAAGGAGCTCAAATGATTTAAATGCACGATGACTAGAGAAAACTCAGAACTCCCGAAACTCACCAATGACATAGTGAGCTATAGTAAAGAGAGAAAGAATGCGATTCATTTAAATACCAAAGCATTATTCATAAAACTTTACTCATGTAAAACACCCAAAAGCATATAGAAACGAAAAGGATAAAATGATTTACTTTTCATGAGTGTTTCAAGCTCTACAATTTTTTGAAAAATCAATAGTGAGACAAGAACTTACCTATTTTAGAAAGATATGGGTGAAACCTTTGAGTGGAACCAAGTTCAGAAGAAATAATGATGAAATCGTAGTTTAGGAAGATAACATTGGTTCGAAATCCAACAAAGAAACTAGACAAGCCTTCTTAACAAGCCTGAAAGAAGTTCAATGGTGGCCACTTCAGAAAATATGAACATAGACCCTCATAAAAGCTCTTCTATGTGAATAAACCGAGATTGAAGGCTACTACAATGGTAGAAAAAATTCACAAACAACTCACTCGGAAGCTCTAACAAAGAAAAAAATAAGAAAAATACAGATAAATGAGAGCTTCATTAAGACCAATCCACGTAAAAGATGAGCTTAAAGGATAAAAATGGCTTCCTAGAATAATTTTTCCAGGGCTTCACTACTTGGAACAAGAAAATGACAATGACAAGTGATAAGCTCAATGAGCTTATAACCAACCTAACTCATATGGAGTTATCATCAATGGAAAGGATCAAGTCAAGTAACATCGAAGTACCCACACTATTAACTCCACATATTAACATCGATAGTGAAGATCTAAATGTAAAGTATCAAATGGCCATCATTTACTCATAGATCTCCATACAAATTTCAAGCTTGAAATGTAAGTAAACCCTAACTCCACAAAGGGTAAAAGATCGACAGCCATAAATGATTAGGGTACATAGATTAATGGACTAAATTTTCTTGTAATTAAAACTTCCCAACTACCCAATCTAACCAGATCTCAGAGTGATCAATGGAAGAAGATAGAAGCATGGAGATAAAAAGACTACATTGCAAACCTACAACCGCACTATGGATTCAAAATTTAATTATAGTCAAAGCCACCAATAAAAGGGAAGGGGTGAGTCACCATGGGAAGGGTGTCATGCCATATCATTTTAAAATCATTGCATTGACCTTGGTTAAGGGCTTATAACATATGCTAAAATAATCAAATACCACCAACAAAAAACAATGTAAAGATAATAAAAAGGTGACCAAATAAACGATGTAATTATAATTAAAAAGGTGATCGAATATAGTATGCAATGATATCAAAGAAGTGGTCGAGTGTAATATGACAATATTTCAAAAGAAGACCCCGTGTTTATTCTAAATCATGGTATTATGCCAAGTCAACAAAGGAGGAAGACAAGTGTTCACATCATAAGTGGTCCCCATAGTGGGAGATTTTAGAAAGTAAACAATAGCATTGTGTGCACAAGTTCATTCTTCATGTGACCACTAGAAGACAAACAGGAGGTCGACATTAGAGTATAAGGAGCCTTTTTTAAAGGCCTATTACCTTATTTTCCACAAAATAAGAGTATAATATTATTGCACATGTGCTCACAGTGGTCCCCACAATGGGTGATGTGGAATTGATAAAATTTTCTAAGTGTAAGAGACAAGGCATTATTTTTACTTACAGGGAGATTAATTTTTCCATGTGTATCCAAGGGGTTAAAGTGATATTTTTACAATTGCATTTGGATCAAGTTGTAGATGTCACATCAAACACTAGAAGCAAAAAATTCCATGCATTGGAGATGACTTTCACAACAAGCATGGTTTATTATTAGCCAATTATTCACCCAACTTTATTAAAAATAGAACAATCAACTGCAATTTAACTGAGTTGTATTTTGTAAACAAGGATATTAATTCCTCATTGTATTACCATACTTATTTTTATTCCTTAATTTATTCAAGATAAAGGATAAAAATAGGATGCATGGGTGAGTACAATTTTAGTCTATTTTTAGGAAGGGTGGGTAAATAATTCTGGATATATATTGTGTGTATTGGAAAAGCATAGAGAGGAATTTTTGGGCACATGAGTGCTGAAGCGGATTTTGCCGGTTTTTCCCTTTGAATGAGAATTATATTCTGTCTTTCCCATAATGTGCAGTCTTGTGTATGTCTTATTAATCCTTGTTAATTTCAAATTTCCTTGTTAATCATCCTACCCTATTGCAAATTTAGTAATTTCTGCATGATATTAGTGTGCATGTGTATCTTAATAATATTGTTGTGAATTTTTCCTTTAATACATCAAGTGTCTGCTTTAATACTCTGCTGAAAACTATTTGTTTATGTATCCAAAATTCATTCTCAGATATTTGTGCATGTACTCAGTCAAAGCCCTCAATAAATTTTGGTGTATCACCCTAGTTTTCAATTCATTTAGAGTCATCTTATTTCCCTCAAAACCCCAAAGTTAGTTTAGGATACATCAAGAAGGAACCGACATTGATATCAGGAGACTCACCTCAACAAAAGGTATACCCATAGATTGAGGTGTTTCTATTGTATCTATGAAAGAGATAGATCTAGAGAGAGCTTAGAACACCTGCAACCATCTCTCTACAGGGTGTACTTTCGAGAGATAACAATTTTTGGCACGCTCGGTGGGACAATGAATCAGATCTTTGAGAAGATTATAGCAATTTACAAGCAAATCCATAAAAATAAAAGTTACTCTTAGAATAATAAGCTGCAACAACTTATTCTAAAGATTTAAATATTTATTTTCGAATTCGTTAGGCTGATTTTAGAATAGTTTTGTAGCAAGTTCCATGACTAAAGTAACTATAACATCATCGTTAAGAGGAAGTCCTTATGCCTTTATTTCTTTACCTTTGAATTTTGCAAGAAGAACAAGAGTTGGTAACACCCTACCTTATAATAGAACTTTTTTAACAACCCTCCTCCTAATGTTCCATCACCACGTGTTAATTTAATTGTTTAGATCCCATTTTTTCCAATTTCTATTCAACCACCTAGTAATTTTGTGACCTTTACTAATGGCAGCCCATTAGTAATTCCATTCTATCATGATATCCCTAATGCTACCATGAAAAGTTTACCTACCTTCATTAGTGAAAATTAGGTTACACCTACAAAACATATCAAAGATGTTGTAGCCCTATGTGCAGTCCATAATATAACACATGAAGATGTAGCCTTGAGACTTCTAGCTACATCCTTTAAAGGGAAAGCCTTGCAATGGTATAGAAATTTAGAGATTGGAAGTATAAGAACTTGGGATGAGTTAGGTGCTAAATTTCTGAAACAATTTCAAGATAACTCAGATCATTTATCTCTCATAGAACAATTGTCTACAATTAAAAGAGCCCCTCATGAATTTATGGCTAGTTTTAATATCCATTTTGCTAGAACTTGGGAAAGAATTCTAGCAAGTGTCAAGCCTCAAGTTGACCATGCTTTTCTATACTACCTTAGAGCCTTAAACAATGATATTTCAACTATGATTCAGTCTATGGGAGGTGACACTCTCCTGAAAGCTTATGATATTGCTATAAAAGCTGAAAACAGTCTTATTCAAGCTAGAAAGTTAGCACCAAGGCCTTCAATGCCTTTTTTAGCAGACTTGGCACCTATCCCACAACCTATCACCATTATAGAACCTATTATTGTAGCCCCATCAGATGATGTGTTTAAAGCTTTGTAGACTATGGGAAACAAGCTAACTTTGATTGAAAATAGACTTGCATTACCTAGCAGGCCTTATCAAGCTCCTTATTAGCAAAACCAGCAAAATAGGTAGCCTTATCAACAAAATCATAATTATAGATAGCCATATCAACAAAGGTAGTTTAACCAAAAGGATCCGAGTTCATCAAATGCTTTAGTCCCATTAATATGGCTATAGAAGAATGGTTTCAACTTTGTAACTAACCTCATTCGGCTTGTAAGTTACCCAAATGCATTCCTAATATAAGCCTTCTTGCACAGCCTCAACCTTAGATGTTGTTTATGCCTCAAATGGAGGGTGGGCAGCAAGAAACTCATGTTTAGAAAGCACCTGAATAGAAATTGGTCAGTTTTAGTGAAGATGATTTTCTTGCAGTTATGAATAGAACTCAAGAAAAGCCACAGAGAGAGGAAAACAACAAAATAGGTATGTTATGCCCACAGTCACAGATAAAACATCAACCACAAGTCAAAAACATCTAATAGTCCTTCTATTCCTTAGAAAACAAAAAGTTTTCCAATCCAAAAGGACCAACCAAAGTCATTACAACCTAATCCAAGAAGGATTTTCATACCTCAAATCTCGTAAGCTACAAAAGTAGAGTTACTCTTTGCTAAAGCATATGCTAAAACTGTGGAATATTTTTTTGAAAACTGTTACATCTTTTAACATTGTTGATGTAATGAAAAATCATAATGTTAATATCTCAATGTGGGATGCTCTAAGTATTCCAAGATAGCAGGAGCTACTTTCTCATGAACTTGCTAAGCTATAGATTTCTTCAAAAACAACAAAAAGGAAGATCAAAAACAAACATGGTCCTTGGAACAATGGAACATGACTGCATAAAAAAGTTAAATTTATGGTTGAAAAGGTATAAAATGCTCATGATATCAAGAAACCACCACCATTTTATTTTTCTCTAATTATTAGAGAGCATCTTGTTCATAACTGCATGGTTGACAGTAGTGCAAGTAGCATAGTTATGCCAAAAGAAATTACGGAAAAGTTGGGTTTACAATATGAACCTACAAAGAGGAGCATGCTACAACTTGATGGGACTACAACTAACATAGTTGGTGTAATTGGAAATGTAGAGGTGATATTACATGCTTACCCAAATGTTTCAATTTTGTAGGATGTTATCATGTTGCAGATTTACCTCCTTACTTTGCTATATGCTTATCGAGAGATTTCACAACAAAAATAGGAGGTTATCTTTCTTCAGATTTGTACTTTTTGTTCTTTACTACATGTTATGGGACAACATTCACTATCAATTCTAAAACATTTTCCAAATTTTATATTGAGTCTCTTTCATCTAATGCATTATCTAATTATGAAACCATAAACTAGTCTTGATTTTGATAATACAACTCATGTTTCAAAGACTAGATGGTGTTTCTAATCTATTCATGGATGAAAATACACATGAAGAACATGTGCATGATCCTTTCAAAGAAGTTGAAGAACATCTATTTGGTGTGTATTGCCTACATGAGGAAGACACACCAATTCCCTTGTTGTTCAAAATAGAAAAAATAGTAGAAGGGATTTGGAAGCTTCATTTTGATGGAGCTAAGAATAAGAAAGGACAAGGAGAAGGTTTGATGCTCACTTCCCCCATGAATGAAAGGTATTTCTCAGCTTCAAGTCTCTAATTTTTATGTACTTGTAATGTAATGAATACAAAGCATTAGTTCATGGTTTACTTTGGGCTAGTAAAAGAGATATTAGCATGTTACAAATTTTTGGTGATTTTGACTTGATTATTAATCAAGTAGAAACTTCAATTTTTGTAAGAATCCATTAATGAAGTATTATAGACATATAGTTTCAAAATTAATGAAATATTTTGATTCTCTTAATATCCTGTCCATTCCAAGAATAGAAAACAAGCATGTGGATAGACTTGCAATAATTGGTGGTAGTGTTGAAGTGTTGGAACAGATTAAAAATAACAAGATTCACCTCACATAAAGGCAACTATTAGGCCTTCTATACCCGAAAATGATTTGAATTGGTAGGTTTTTAAAATGATGAACAAATTCGTAGGTTTTTGCAGCAAGAAGCTGAATTTTCTGTTGTAAATCAAGAGAAATTATAGCACTTATATGGTGACCATATTTTTCAATTGAATATGAATAAACTACCTCAAGGCTTGGTCACATTAGAAGACATCTTCAGCAGATCGATGATCGAGTTAAGGAAAGACAAAACAAATATTTCAACACATGCAAACAATTATGAGGAGATCTCAGTTGATGACGGAAAGAATATATTTCTTGGAAAGGTATGTTCCTTAGCTGAGAAACTTTCCTTTATCAATATTTTTAAGGAATTTAAGGATGTTTTTCTTGGAAATACCAGGATCTGAAAGGGTTTGATCCAATTTTGGCACAACATACCATTGAATTACAACTAAATTCCAAGTCATTGGGTAAAAATAAAGGTCTATAAATCCAAAGATAGAGCCTTTAATGAGAAAAGAGTTATCTAAATTGATCGAATCAGGTATCATTTTTCAAGTTAAGCATATCAATTTGGGTAGCCAATCTTTTCTAGTTCGGAAAAAGAAATGAGAAATCAAATTATGTCCGGATTTTAGAGATCTTAATAAAGCTTCACTAAAAGATCATTGCCCACTTGCCCAATATGGCTCAAATTTTGAGAATAGGTTCTGTTCTAATATACTATCTCTTCTAGACAGGTTATAGTGGATACAATCGATTCTAGTCCAAGAAGAAGATAGGTAAAAACAAATTTTACCCCCAAGTGGGGTACTTTACTTACAAAAGAATGCATTTTGTCCTTTCAAATGTTGGTTCAATGTTTCAATGTGCAATGGACATAAATTTTTGTATCTTATTAAATAAATGCATATTGGTTTATTTGGATGAGGTTCAAAAAAATCGATGAACATCTAATACATTTGAGGCAGACTTTTCGATTATGCAAAAATTCGAATATCATTAAATCCCGAGAAAATATATCTTTTCAAGTACATCAAGGTAAATTTCTTGTACATATTGTTTTCAAGGTTTAGCAAACCCTTTCAAGGTTTAGCAATCATTACCTCATCACAAGAAAATTGAAGCCATATCACAAAATCAATTACCTCGATCACATCATTAGTTAAAAGGAATCTATGTTAAAGAAAGAGAAGACTTTCTCTTGGACCAGCAAAGGGAGAGAAGGGTTTGAAGAAATTAAAAAATCCATTTCTTAAGCTCCTACTCTTGCAAATCAAAATTTTGATAAAGATTTTACAATGTATGCACTTGCAGGAGCTGAAACTCTCTCACCATATTAACACACAGTTAATGATGAAAATATTGAGCAGCCAATTGCTTTCTTTGGACAAATTTTGCATGATTACAAAACAAGGTACATGTTTCTTGAAAAAAAGTACTTTCAGTAGTCAGAGGACTAAGTAATTTTAAGTACATGCATTCAAACAATAAGATACATGTTCTTGTTTCTCATCCAAGTGTAAATGATTTCTTGTTAAATAAAAAATTGAATGACAAGAGAGGCAAGCTTGATAACAAAGGTTATAGAATATGAAGTTGACATTAACGTTGCAAAAATAGTAAGAGGAAATGGTTTATGCAAACACCTGATTACTAATGTGGAAAAATAGTAGGTTGTAGAATTAGAAGATCCAAAACAACATGTTGAAGTTACGTATCAGCAATCAGATAGCATGGTACAACTAGAAAATCAACAACCTAAGCTTATTCAAGAAGTTCAGGAATCAAGATGGATGACTGATTTAGTTAGCTATATATAGCATGACACTTATCTAGAATGTATGGACAAGAAAAAATCAAGATATTTTAGGTTAAAATTTATACCTTATGTTTTAATTGATGGTGTGTTACTCAAAAGAGATATAAACAAAATCTTGATGTGATGTGTTGATTATGATAGAATTCAGCAATTATTATCTGAATTCCATGAAGGACCTTCGGAGGTCATTTTTCAGCACGTACTACACCCTTGAAAATTATGAAAGTTGGTTACTATTGGCCTAAAATATTCAAATATTGCATTGAATGGATTAGAAAATGTAACAAATGTGTTTTATTTGTTGGAAAATATCATTTAGCTTATCTTCCCCTACAACCTATTTCGTAGATCGGTCTTTCATGTAGTGGGGTCTGATTTTATTGGCATGATAAATCACCTTCATCATAAGGACACAAGTGGATTTTGATAACCATAGATTACTTTACATGTTGGACTCAAGCAATATCTTTGAAACAAGCTACTAAAACTTTGATACTATCCTTTTATGAAGGTATAATTTATGATTTGGTGTTCCAAAGAAATATCATTTCGAGATAATGCCTTAGCATTTCGTAGTGTAAAGGTACTAGATTGGGCTATCAAACACAGAATTTATTTAAGTACATCATCTAATTATTACCCACAAGGTAATGGGTTATCTCGAAAGTACTAACAAGAATGTTCTAAGGATCATCGGAAGAATACTCAAAGATAACAAGAGAGCTTTGACATCTAATGTTGAATTCAACACTTTGGGTGACAGAGTGACTCCTAAAATATCAGTTGGCAATTCACCATACAAGCTTGTTTATGGAATAGAATCAAGAATGCCTATTTAAGTTGAGTTACTTGCCTTAGATTTGCTACATCAAATGGAACTACTTGAGAATGAATGATTGCAAATTCGTTATGTAGAATTGATGGAATTACAAGAGCTGAGAGATCTAGCTCATCTGAACATGGAAAAGAATTAGAAACAAATGAAGAAAAGCTTTTGATAAGAAGGCTAAGTTTAGAATATTCAATGAAGGATACATTGTGTTGAAATTGGATGCTGATCATATGAGGCCAAGAAATTCTATGAAGCTCTACATAACTGGAGTGGTTCTTACATGATTTTAGCTTGCAAAGAACATAATGCTTTTCAGTTTTCAAGGTTGAATGGAGAGGGACTTCCTATTCCTATGAATGGTATGTTTCTCAAACACTATTATTGACAATCCCACAATATTTAGTTAGAGTGGATTTCCCTTTTAATAAATGCTTCATGCTCATTACAATGTTTTTCAATTCAATAAAGTACATTTGTGCACATGATCTAATTTAGCAGATCTTTCCCAGTTTTAGTTCATTTTGGAAGGGTTGGACCTTTAGGAAGGTAATTTTTGATTACATACTTTGGACTCCATGCCCGATGGACAAGATCAACGCACAAGTCTACAAGCTAGGAGGAAGCCTTCCCCACAAGATCGCTAGAAATGTTCACAATTTTGGACTCATGAAAAAATGGGTAACTTGAAACTTCTTTATGATGGATAGCATTGGTGAAGTTACCCTAAGCTAGGGGAGATTCTTTCAGTTCAATTTTTTTATTTTAGATTAATTAATGACTTCATGTAATTTGCAGCTATGTGTGCCGTTAAAAAACATAACAGATCACATAGTCTGCAATTTCATGATTTCCTTCAGCAAAAGAACACAAAGCCCTAGAGGATAGATGTGTAATCTTGATGAAGAATGAAAATCTAGAATAGATGAAGTGTTAAGTTTTGGAACAAAAGTCATAGTTGTAAATTTTAGCAGTATCAAAGTTCATTACTAAGGTTACAAGTTTTTTAAATTCTTTTCCTAATGATTAAATACATTAAATTATGTTATTGAGTTGTTTAATTCATTATACAATCCATATATAGATCTTAAATGAATAAGGAAGTACACAAATCAGTTTAAGAATTCAATGTTTTATTCTAAAGGAATTTCAAATGTTCCCACACAAGCCGTGGGATGTAACTTAAAAGTAAATTACAACTACTGAAGTAAGAGGTACATATGCATGAAAAAGAAAGTGAAGGATTATGAAAGAACCCATCATTTCTTTGGGTTTCATTCATTTCAGTTGATGCATTTCCAACCCCATCTTTTCTCAATCGTCATCCTCTCTTCTTAGCAATGGCACTTTACCTAAAAACAAGAAAAAGAAAGATTGTCAATCATGAGCTTAGGGTTGATCCATATTCCTATACTATCCAATTTCATGCAAGTGGATCTCCTAGCATTAGGAGGTATAAGTTACATGAGGATCAAAGGCATAACTGATAAAAGCAAAATTCCAGTAGCCACATACATGACTCATTCACTTAGAGAGCAAAGATAAAGAGAAAAACTATGGAATAGAAAAGAGGCCAAAAAGCATAATGTTTTCTAATTAGTTTTTCTAAATGTGTAGGTATAGGTATGAAGAAGGAAATAAACACTAATTGTTGTGTGTATATATCGAATTATTACATTTTGTATCTTGAATCGAAAAGTGCATTTATTTCAGTTTAGACTAAAGGCTAAATACATAAATATGTGTTTGTACTAGTCTATTAAAGAAATACAGTCTAGTTTTATAGATTATAAGAATGGAATGAGATAATATTGCACTTGAAATATAATGGAAAAGGGAATCGAGAAAATTTTGACAGGATTCGCCATGTAAAATGGACATTTTACATCTTTCCATCATGCTTTTTCACAACTAATACATTCTTGAAAGTTGTAGATAAATCAAACAATATAGAGAAAGGAGATAATAGATTGTATAGTCAAAGCTACAAATTCAGATAAATGCAAGTTACTTCATGAGAAAAATATCTTAGGTTATAGTAAAACTAAGGATGTAGAGGGTGGTTCATAATTAAGAGATACAATCAATGATACACAATGCAACCAACTTTAATCAAAGAGTACAAATGCAACTACAAGTTACAAAGGATCAATCCAAAAAGTTAACTAAAGAGAGAGGTACATAAGAGATGCAAGATACCATATTTCAGAAAGGTACCAATATTCAATAAAAATTAAGCCTCAGTTTCTCATTCCAGAGGTTAGGAAAAGAATGCAGAGTTCCAGGCAAGCCATTTTTAGTTACAGATTTTATCAAAAATCAGGCTAACTAATTCCAAGGAACATAATGTCTTTTAGAAAGCATGACAAATGAAACAAGTGATCAAGTACAGTGGAATAAGGAAGGGTTACAACAGGTTCTGAAAGTACATACTCTTCATAAAATAAATGGGGTGACAAGATTCATGTTTCAGAACAAATCATGCGAGAACCACCAATGGCATGAATATGGAGAAAACAAAATACATGTTATAGTTCAACTCACTGTATGTAAAATGAAACAATTATCAATTTACAATATTCATTAGACCATCCAAAGAAAGACATCCTACTTTAGGATAGAAGGATTGAGCATGAAACCCACATAATAAGTAATGAATCAAGAAGAGTCCTCACTACATAGTTTTCTCAGAAAACTACAAGTTACAGAAGTCCTTATGCATCAAAGGGTGGACAAGTGCAAGATTTAGATTATCAAATCTTCTCGCTATTTATCCATCAAATTCTTAATACCGATATAGAACATATCATCAGTCAAGCTTGCAAATGAAAATGTGACACAATATTTTTCAAAGAATGAAAGTTTGAAATATATTTTTGAAAGAAGGAAGTAGATGATTGATTACAAATAGAGTATGAATTTTTTTCAGTATTGTTTGACTCTTAAACCTTGTAAATCTCTATTACATAATAGACCAAGAATGACAAAAATCAAAGCTCAGATCTAGATGTGTATAGAAAATTGTGGCTCAAGTGACTCCATAGGATCGAAACCCTTAAATAGATCATCTTCCAAAGGAACCCAAACGAGCTCAAAATGGGAAAATCAAGTGACCAAAATCAAAATCAGAGAGTTCGAGAACCCACCAAAATGGCTGAGAAAAGTTTCAATGGAATGACCTTTAGGGAATAAAAATAGAAAACCCAAATATATATTCTAGGTAGGAAAATACATATCATAACTTCGAGCTCAACAAAATGGTGAAATGCACAAGAACAAGCTACCGAACATCAAAAACCTTACCAAGTTTTACAAAGAATTTGAATCAATAATTCCAAAGAAAGACAGTCAAACCAAGAATAAATCAAGAATAGTGCAACTTCTCGTTTGAGGTAGGTTCAAATGGAAACAACAATGAAATATGAAAAACTCTATTACAGAACATACCAAGAATAAATCTGTTAGTATCAAGAGGATTTTTGGTTGTAATATTTACAAAGTAGAGTTAAATAAACAACACATCTTAGAGCTTCGTAGCACTAGAGATGGTAGTCATAAAAATAGAATTATCAAACCCCAATTAATAGAAGGGGTGCATTGAACTAAGGAGAAACCGAGCTCAAACTCATGCATGTTAATGGAAATGAACCAAATTCCATACATTTCGAACAACATGGTTTTCAATCATAGGAATACCAAGCATAGTGCAATATTTTTCTAGATATTTCTAATTCAAAACTTCAAATTTCAAGGGTAAACTAAGAAAATAAAAAGCATAAGACACAAACCCCATTTTTCGGATAGCTATTCCAAGTATAAACTAAATCGGTGAAGTTTTATGAAGATGCATGAAGACACAACTGTTAAAAGCTTGAAATTCATCAAATGAAGGAGCTTGAATGATTTAAATGCACAATGAATATAGAAAACTCAAAACTCCTGAAAAACACTAAAAACATAGTGAGCTAAGAAAGAGAGAAAGAACCCGATTCATTTAAATACCAGAGCACTATTCATAAAAATATACTCATGCAAGTCCCTTGCCTTCTTTTCTACAAGTGTGGAAGCTAAAGAAGCGTTCAATAGCTAGCTAGGATAAGGAACCAATGGAAACAATATGATTGGGGAACCAAGTACCAGAATCAATTAAAAGATCAATTCGATCTGAACTATTCATCAAGCCAAAAACACCCAAAAGCATAAAGGAGCAAAAAGGAGAAAATGGTTTACTTTTCATGAGCATTTCAAGCTCTACAATTTTTCAAAAAGTCAATAGTGAGACAAGAACTTACCTTTTTTAGCAAGATATGGGTGAAATCTTCTAGTGGAACCAAGTTCAGAAGAAATAATGAAGAGATCAAACTTCGGAAGATCATAGTGGTTCAAAAAGCCAACAAAGAAACTAGACAAGCCTTCCTAACTAGCCTAGAAAAAAGGTTCAATGGTGGCTACTTCTAAAAATACAAACACAAACCCTCATAAGAGCTCTTCTTTGTGAATAAACCAAGCTTGAAGGCTAATATAATGGAGGAAAAATTCACAACCAACTCACTCAGAAGGTCTAACAGAGAAAAATATAACAAAAATACAAATGCATGAGAGCTTCATAAATACCAATCCGCAGAAGAGTCGAGCTTAAAGGATCAACAATGGCTTCCTGGAAGAATTTTTCTAGGGCTTCACCACTCAGTAATGAAAAATGACAATGACAAGTGATAAGCTCGATGAGCTTATAACCGACCTAACTCATCTGGAGTTATCATCAGTGGCCAAGATCAAATCAAGTAAAATTGAACGATCCACACTATTAACTCCACACATCAACATTGATGGTGGACATCTAAATGTACAGAATCAAATGGTCATCATTCACTCACAAATATCCATACAAACTTCAGGCCTGAAACACAAGTAAACCCTAACTCCACAAAGGGTACAAAGATTAACAACTAGAAATGATTAGGTACATAGATCAATGGACCAAATTGGATTGTAATTAAAATTTCCCAACTACCCAATCTAACTAGAGCTCAGAGATCAATGGGGAAGATCAAAACATGGAGATCAAAAGGACTACATTGTAAACACACAACTACATAGTGGGTTGAAAATTTAATCACAGTTAAAGCCGCCAAAAAAAGTGAAGAGGTGAGTCACCGTGGGAAGGGGTCTCACATTGCATATCATTTTAAAATCATTGCATTGAACTTTTTAAGGTATTATAACATATGCTAAAATAATCAAATACCACCAACAACAAACAATGTAATGGTAATAAAAAAGGTGTCCGAACAAACAATGAAATAATAATTTAAAACGTGATCGAATATAGCATGCAATGATATCCAAGAAGTGGTCAAGTGTAATATGACAATATTTCAAAAGAAGAACCCATGTTTATTCTAAATCATGGTATTATGCCAAGTCAACAAAGGAGGAAGACAAGTGTTCACATCACAGGTGGTCCCCATAGTGGGAGATTTTAGAAAGTAAACAATAGCATGGTGTGCACAAGTGCATTCTTCATGTGACCACTAGAAGACAAACAAGAGGTCAACATCAGAGTACAAGGAGCCTTTTTTGAAAGGCCTATTACCTTATTTTCCACAAAATAAGAGTAGAATATTATTGCACATGTTCTCACAATGGTCCCCACAATGGGTGATGTGGAATTGATCAAATTTTTCTAAGTATAAGAAACAAGGCATTTATTTTACTTATAGGAGATTAATTTTTTTTTTTGCGTCCAAGGGGCAGCTAAAGTGTTATTTTTGCAATTACAATTGGATTAAGTTGGAGATGTCACATCAAGCACTAGAATAAAAACATTTCATGAATTGGAGAAGAATTTCACAGCAAACAAGGTTTATTATTAGCCAATTGTTCACCCAACATTATTAAAAATAGAATAGTCAACTGTAGTTTGAATGAGTTGTATTTTGTAAACAAGGCTATTAATGCCTCATTGTATTAGCATGCTTATTTTTATTCCTATATTTAATTAGGATAAATGATAAAAATAGGATTCTTGGGAAAGTACAAATTTAGTCTATTTTTAGGAAGGGTGGTGAATAATTTTGGCTATATATTGTGTGCATTGGCAAAGCACGGGAGATGAATTTTTGACACGGAAGTGCTGAAGTAGATTTTTCTAGTTTTTCCCTTTGAATGAGAATTATATTCTACCTTTCCAATAATTTTCATTCTTTTGTATGTCTTATTAATCCTTGTGAATGTCAAATTCCTGGTTAATCATCCTACCATGTTTCAAATTTAGTAATTTTTGCATGATATTATTGTGCATGTGTATCTTAATAGTATTGTTATGAATTTTTCAGTCAATACATCAAGTGTCTGCCTTAATACTCTATTGAAAACTATTTTTTTGTGCATCAAGAATTCATTCTCGATATTTTTTCATGTACTCAGTCAAAGCACTCAACAATTTTGGTGTATCACCACATTTCTCATTTCATTTATAGTCATCTTATTACCCTCAAAACTCCAAAAAGAAAATAGGATACATCAAAAGGAACCAGATTTGATACAAAGACTCACCTCAGCAATAGGTATACCCATATACTTGAGGTGTTTCCATTGTATCTACGAAAGAGAGAGATCTAGAGAAAGCTTAGAACACCTGCAACCATCTCTCTACAGAGTGCACTTTCGAGACACAATAAGCACTACATCCCTATCCCCTTATACTTGACTTCCTCTTTTGAGTCACTTAAATAGGTTTTGAAACCGGGCTCTGTAACAACGTAGAATCCTCCCATGTAGTAGTAGTCTCATCATACTTGTCCCATGGACTCAGTGCAATGATCAATCTCTCGGCCTTAAAGGCCTGTGGTCATGTGCTCTAAAATAATCATGGGCTCCACATCATATGCCATTGATCCTATACTTACAATGTGGTCCAATACAGGACATGAGAAGGATCTAGAGATATATCACCTAAGAATAGATACATGGAAGACTACGTGAGACAAGCCGAGTGGCAAGGCCTGGATGATAAGCTAAGGGACTGATCCTATCCAGGATCTTGAATGGACCTAAAAATCTAGGACAAAACTTAGAGTATTTTCCGTAAAAGATAGGAATCTTATGAGGTGTGACATAAAGGAACACCTTCATGCACACCTCATAACTATGGTCAACTCTCATCTGATTTGCATACTTCTTTTGTATATCTTATGCCTCTTGTAACCTTTTTTAGATCAAAATAATTTATTGGTCCATGTCCGGAACATAGCTAACCCAAGAGATACTATGTCCTCAATTTTTTACCAACTCAAAGGTTTCCTTCACTCTCTCCAATAAAGTACCTGAAATGGTGTCATCGCAATAGAAATATGGAAGTTTTTTTTGTATGAAAACTCAGCCATGTACAAGTACTCCTCCCACCTCGACCAATGATCCATGACATACATATAAAGCATGTTTTATAAAATATAGTTCACGTGCTCTTTCTAACCATCTATCTCTGGGTGATAGGTTGTGCTAAAGTTGATGCTCATCCCAAGGGCATACTGCATGGTAGTCTAGAAGTGTGATGTGTATAAGGGATGACTGTCGCAGATGATCTTCCATGGAATATCATGTAGTCTAACAATCACATCCATGTACACTCTCACTACTACACTAGTTGTATAGGTGGTCTTCACCAGAGAAAAATGAGCCACTTTCAACAATATATCCACCATGACCATGATGGAATCATGGTGGTATCTCGACATGTCGGTAGCCCTACTATGAAATCCATGGAAATGGTGTCTCATTTCCACTCTGGTATATCATGTGGGCGAAGAAGGCCAGCTGGATGTTGATGCTCAAACTTCACCCTCTGACAAGCTAAACAACTGACACAAACTAGGATATATATCTCCGAAGATAGGCATGTTTAGTTGTCTTAAGGTGGCATGCATATTCTTCACCCCTAGATGGGATGAATAAGGTACACGATGAGCCTCTTCGAGATATCCTATCTCAAACCTCCATCCCTAGGTACATAGATCCAACTTCTATGTCCTAGAAGTTCATCTAACTCTAATGCAAAACCATCAAACTTCCACTCAAGGGGTCTTTTAGACTCAATCTCTGATCTAGCTGCAATGTAGAAACTATCATGTGGAAGCTGTCATGAAATCCTACTCCACAAATCTATACCCACTAAAGTATCCATAACCAAATGTCTTCATCTACTCAAAGCGTCAGCAAAAACATTCTCCTTCCCCTTCACATGCTCTATCTCCATGTCATACTCACATAAAAACTCCATCCAACACCACTAATGAGCATTGAGATTGGGTTGCGTGAAGAGGTGATGTAAGCTCAAATGGTATGTTTGGAGAATAAATCTCTACCCAAATGAAATGTCTCCATGAACCAAAACATGCACAACTACTACAATCTCAAGGTCATGAGTTGGATAATTGATCTCATAATCCTTGAGTTTGCAAGACTCAAAGGAAACCACATGGCCCTCCTGCATCAAAACACCACCTAATCCTACCAAGGAAGCATCTGTACACACAAAGAAATCCCTCTGAGGATCTAACACAACAAGAACTAGTGTGGATGTAAGGTATCCCTTTAGTGTACTGAAGACCTACTCACATCCATTGAACTAAACAAATTTTTTTCCCTTTCTTCCGAAGGGAAGTGATGGGAATACGTAATTGGAGAAACATCCTGAAAAAATCTCATGTAGTAACTGTCAACCTCTTGAAATTGTTTACCTTGGTCACATTGGTTGGCACGGGCCAATCCATGATACCTCTAATCTTGGAGGGATTGATTGTGATAGCATCCTAGGAAATGATGTGACCCAAGTCTTGCACCTCGATGAAATAATGCACACTTCTCTAGGTTCCCTAAAGGTGTTGCTCACAAAGAAACTATAGAACCTCTCAAAGTTGCTCCTCATGCTCCTAAATCATGTTTGAGAAAATCAAAATTTCATCAAGAAATATGAGCACGCAGTGAGCAAAAAATTTCTAGAATACCCATTCATCAAACTCATGAATACTACGAGGGCATTCGTGAGATCAAAATCAACTATGTGAACTCATAGTGGCCATATGTCATATGGAAGGTTATCTTATGAATATATTCCTTTGTGATCCTTAGCTAATGGTATCTAGACTCAAGATCTATCTTGAAAATATTGTGGCCCCCTTCATCTCATCAAACAAATCTTCAAAACATGGAAGGGGGTAATGATTATTTATCGTTAGTTTGTTTAGTGATGATGAATCGATACAATATCTCAAAGATTTTTCCTTCTTTAAAAAAACACTTGTACACCCCAAGGGGATACACTAGGATGGATTAGGAATTTCTCAAGAAGGCCCTGTAGCTACAACTTGAGCTCATAGATCTCATAGGTAGTCATCCTATAAGGTTCTCATGAGATAGGCTTTGCTCCTGGAATCAAATCAATGTGAAAATATATCTCACATGGGGGAGGTAACCCTGATAGCTTCCCTGGAAAGACATATGAAAACTCCCTCAAGATATGATGACCATAAAGTGAAGGCCCACTAGACTCATCTTATGATGTGTCGCTAACGATGATAGCATATATGGTGCAAATAGAGGTGGGTCTCCTAACTCCAACTATCACTGTCTCCAATACTTTACTGTAACAATCAACGCTAGCCTATGTGTATATAACCAATATGTGCCCAAAATAATCCCATAGGAACCCAAAAGAAGGTTACGAAGATCCAAGCTTGTGGAAAAAGGTCCTAGGTCAACTATGCACTCCTTGCCTAAGGAGTCCACTATGAGCTTAGCTCCAAAAGCCATCTACACATCCCAACTACGGATCTTCCTAGCTCCCACCAACCTACATCAATCTATTACAAATAGAGAAATAAAAGAATCTGAGGAGCCTGAATCAAATAAAATAAAAATAGAAATGTCATCAATGCTACTGTAGTCTCAATCACCATGCATTGGTGCTCGGTCTAGTAGTTCTTATAAATGCTCCTGACATATCACCTACTTTAGGCTTTGAAATAGGTTTCTTATATTATTAGGGTTATGTGGAAACTCTCTCCAATCGTGCCCATGTAAACGATACCCATAGAAACTACCGGCCCCATCCAATGAGAATTGACTCCTGCAAGTATTCTAGAGGTCTAAGCCTTAACCCAGGATCCTACCATGAACTAATGTGGTTTTTAGTATGAGATCCTATGGATCGAGCTCGGATGGTGCCTAAGTCTTGACTGGTCCCCTAAGATGAGGCCCCATACTATGTCCCTCTAAGCATCAAATTACTATGGAGGTCTATACGATGGACGAATCTATCGTTCTTTGTTATAGGGGGTTTGAAAGTAGCAGATCGTTTGAAACATGACCGCCACGAGGAGGAGGAGTTGACCTTTTTACCTACTATCCTACATCCGCTGAATATGGTCCCCACACTCTATCTTTGGCTACCGCATCTCCCCCTAGTCTCCTCTACAATGTAGGCCTTCTCTACGGCCTTTTAATGTTTGCGGATGACAATGAATGCACACTACCCTCCTAAGTCTAGGTTTAGGCCCTTGATGAACCTATGGATCCTCACCTGCTCATCCTACATGTAGTATACATACTCAAGAAAGTCTAGAAAGTTACTCCCATACTCAACTATGGTAATGGAATCCTATCGTAAATAATGAAACTCGTCGATCCTCTATTGTATGGACTTCCTAGACAAGTATCGACTCCTGAAATGCTCCTCGAAGAACTCCCATGTAAACATCTAGGAATCCACGTTGAGATTTTTTTCTCCTTAGTCCTCCATGAAACCCTAGCTCCATCTCTTAGAAGATGGATGGAAACATGATCCTACATGTTACTAGTACATGGACATAGCTTGAAGCATCTATTCGAACTAACCAACCATGCCTCTACTTAAAATCCCCTAGTGTCCCCTTAAAAATGAGTTTGATTGAGTTTCATAATATCTCCGATGTGATCTATCACCGTTGACTATCTTCTTCTATGTCTTTCATCATGATCATCTCTCTACCTAGGGCTCCTAGTTATGTCTGCATTTCATGTAGCCCTGTCTCCATGACCTCTCTGTGGTGAATCTCATCTAGCTTACTTTGTTGGTATCAAAATTTGTTCTCCCTTTTGAGATGAGAAACATCACAAATTTGGCATGGATCTTAGAGATGATAGATCATGATGTGTGTCATTTTTATTCGGGATGAGATCTAGCTTGACCTTCATCACTCATATTTATGGAGAGATGAATAATACCTTCAAGAGGATTTGACCTATCCTCACTACTTTAGGTTGTGCCTCTTCAACCAGGGTGAGATGACCCTTAGTGTAACATCTATTTGATGAAGGAGATGGATATATCCTTCTTTTGGAAAAAAATTTATGAAGAAAACCTTGGGAAAATATGGTTAATACTCCATAATTTAACTCTTAAGAGTTGTCACTTCTAAAAGATGGAGATACTTTCAACACAAGGCTAAGGTTACTGAAGACATTAAGAAATCCTGATTGTTCTGCATATTTTAGTAAATAGATTTTGTTCCTTTGTGGATATACAAGGAAAACAAGGGTAGTTTAGGATGGATTCATGGTTTTTGAATGATTTTGGTGGGAGATTAAGCAGGATAAAGTTGATTATACCAGATCTCTGAGAAACTTCACAACAATGGACAACTCAACAACATAAAGCTTCAGAATAGTTAAGATGTTCCTTCAACTAGAAGGTTTTCTTCAATGGAGGCCCAGATCAGCACATTTTCACACAATATTTGAGAATATAGCACAAAGGCTTGAGTTAAAAGACTCAATTAAACACCAAAATCTCTGATCAATCACACCTAAGGTACACCCAAAGACTTATAGACAATATTTATCAACAAATGATAGTGGAGTGATTTTAAATTTGTTTATCTCATCACAGGATGAAGGATATTCCTAAAATGAAATTTTAAATGCCACTAAATTGTCACAAGGATAAGATCCTATGTGATTTCACAAAGATTTCAATGTAAGATTGCAATATGAACAAAAGAAAACCATTTGCATACATTCTAAAACAAATCAGACACAAACTGCTAGAGATTGAACACAAATTAATTTCAAAATTACTTAGATTCATCAGCAGGGGAAAGCTTCCAGAGAAATATCAATTCTTTCAATGGCTATACATATGCAACCAACTTGACATGATAGAAAATCTAACACAGAAGGAATTAACCAGGTATCTTGGATTGGTCTCTCAGGAAGACAACTTTCTCAAATTTTCTCTTAAGAATTTAACCCCCGACCCTTTGCAAGAGTATTCTCATTGCATTTATAAATTTTACTCACTCAATTTTCCCCCCAAAAGAGAAGAATATTCGAGGGACCTTTGCTTCTTACAAATTTTCCTCGAAAGTGACATTTAACAAATTCACATCGAAAGTCATGCCAAGTGGACCAACCTGTGAACTAATCACATTTCTTGGGCCCTGACTAATGACTATGATCCCATGCCATAACATTTTAAAATCCTTCTAATCATTTTGATTCTATCATGCGAGAAATCCCCTTTTAATCATTTTTCGAGAGGCTTTTCATATCTAGATCGACAAGTAATCATTTTCACTCTCGAGGCAACACCATTTTCATCTTTTACACCTATAACTTTCATCATTCCATCATTTTCCCTTTATTTCCTCTACAACTATGTCTCACATCCATCATCTCTAGTAATTCCCATTTTTGCAAGTGTTTGAGCAATTTAACTTCAAAATATCGATCTTAACGATCATTGGACTCACAAATTAAGTTCGAATTGATTCAATGGCACTTTACAAACAGAGATGAAAAGGAATTTCATCAAAAAATGATTAAAATAATGCATATTCACATCTCCAGGAGTCTTGGAGTAAAATGGTAGAAAAACAAACACAATGCACAACAATCGTTGATTTTGCCCCTTCTCCACTTTATTTTATAACCTTCCACATGTTTCCTTGGCACAACCGCAAAGGATAAGTGTAGGGAATGTTTCTAAACAAAGCGTAGGCCTTCCACGTGCCTTGGGCCCAAGAAAAAATCCTTTTGGGCTTTGAAAAGTCTTAGTATGAAAAGGAGCAAAGACAAGCCTCCACGTGTCTCAATGGCATTGTTGGTGCTCAAAATAGTCTCACCCCATTTTTCCTTTGAAACCTATCAATTTATGGCCTCTGCCATATTTTATTCCCCCATGTTGTGCCTGAGAAGTCTCTGCTTTCTTTTTGTTTCCATAATTAATTTTTTCCTAGGTCGAAGATCACGTATGGGTCCATTTGTGTTTCCTTGTTTCTCTGTCTCTCTGAAAAGGTCTGTAATTTGGGTCTCCCATTCTCTGTTTATCTAAAAACTCGGGCTTTCCCATTCTTTCCATCTTTCACAGTCAGGATTTTCTACCCTTTTCATTTTTTCCCTAAATACTTGAAGAAAAATGAATGGATGTAGCTCTAAGGAACGTATTTGAGCCTTGTAACGTTTCTAAATCATATGTCCTTGGAAAAAATTTCATCTTCCAAGATCAAATGGTAGTTTTTCTACATTTTATGGTTTGACGGGCATTTCTCCCAGTCAAATTTACATCCTTGCATCGACAGGGAACGTGGCCTCTTTTTGTTGGACGCAGCTTGGCAGGGTACTTCATAATTTTATAAATCACCTCAACATGAAAATTGGTCTATGTGGAGGAGTGACGCTCATGTGAAAGTTCACTTTTGGGTTTGGCCTTGAAGTTGCACCGGGAGGACACATGGAGGTTTCCCTGCTTTTCCGGGACATCATTTTTTATGCAGATGGTAGAGTTTGGTGAAAGAGAGACACATGGTGAGCCCACACTCATTTAGGGTCTCCACTTTGGGCACCATTTTGAAATTATGCCATGAAGACACGTGGATTCTTCCATCAGGTTTTCCCATACTTAGTCATTTTTCAAAGGTTTTGGGTGGTGTGGGACATGTGAAAGAACTGTGCATGTCTGGGGGCTGGCCCTTGAGTTTCATTTTAAAGAAGTGCCAGGAGGACACTTCGAGGCCTCCGATCACTTTGTATTTTTCTTGGAATTTTCAACGGCTAAAGGAGATTGCTTGGGACTCTGACACATGGCACCTTCCGCTAAGCTTCTATCCTTCAAACAAATATTGTCAGGCCAACACATGTGGTGAGCCCACGCTCTTTCAAGGTCTCAAGTTTTGGGGACTATCCCAGGGTGCGACATTGTGACACGTGGCAACTTTAAAAGTCAAAAGGGGTAGGGAAGTCGACCATCGAGGGAAACATAGAATTTTTACCTCTTCTTCTCAAAGGAGTTAAAATATCAAAAATGGCCCACATAACCAATAAAGGATTAGTCAAGGATTGATTCAAGGTCAACGGCAGAGGTGTGTATCCTCTGGGAAAATTTCGAAATCTTCCTTTTTAGAGAAAAGAGTTAAAAGTGAAAAAGGAAGTGTGGTTCTGATGGGACCCACATTATGACATGTGTCAAGCCCATTTTTCAAGGGCGGAGCTACGGGGAAAACTTTGAAAATTTTCATTTTCCATAAAAGAGGTGAAATTGTAGAATTTGAACATGGTTCCTTTGGGACACACCTTAGGACATGTTCAAAGCTCATTTCTCAAGGGCGAGGCATGGAGAAAATGTAAAAATTTTACTTTTTCCAAAATTTGTAAAAGGAAAAGAGAACCCGCAAGCCTGCTCTAAAATTAAATCTTCCATGTGGACGACCCAAATTCAAAGTAAAGATCAATGGCGGTTGTCTATCTTAATCTGATTTTCCCCCCATTTTTACTAGAAAGACTCACAGTGCGAGTCTTCATGGTTTCTTTATAATTCCTACATGCCAAATAGAGAGGGGAGTTAATTTTGATATCTAAGTTTGGTGGGAGAGATTTGGAGATGTCTATTGCCATTAAAATGATCTGGCTATTAGGCTCGATATGATCTTCCATTTTTCTTCTCGAGCATGCAAAGAGCCAGATTTGACATATTAGGGGTGGAAGTGGTTGGTGAATAGAAGGAAAAGTTATTGGCTAGAGGAAGGAGTTGATTGTGGAGATATTCAAAGAGATCTTCCCACTGAACACTTGTTGACTTTTTGTAGATTTGATTCTGGGAATCACAATCGTAATCATGGAAAGAAATGGTGCACTCAATGTTTGAGTTGTTTGGGGAAAAACCTACATTGCAAAATGTTATAAATGGCATGATTTTTTCCATAAAAGAGGTTGGAGTGTTAGAGGTTGAAGAAAATTCCTAAGAGGAAAATTTGAAAAAGCCTATCTTTTGAGAAGCCATCTGAGAAGCCTGTATATATATTTTGTTTTAAATTTGATCATGTGAAGGTGGTTATGAGTTACTGACCATTGAAAATCTCGAGAGATTGTTCTAGAAAGTTTCCCCTCCCGATAAATTTAATCAAACTTGAGTTATTTTGTGTTTATCTTGAGCAAAATGTGTTTGTTTCATTTCTGAATGTCTGTAAATAGTTTTTTTGTTCTTGTTCCAATCTTGTATCAAAACGTGTCTTAATCACACAAGTCTCAAATTTCAATCCTTTTGAAAGTTTAGTGGCATTTGCAATTTGATTTCGAGAAGAGATTTCATCAGGGAGTGAAATAAACGATTTAAAATCACTTTTCTTTCATCTGTTAACAGAGATTGTTTTTAAGCCTCTGGGTATACCTCAAGCATGACTGGGCTCAGATCTTGATGCTTTATTGGGTCTTCCAACTTGAGCCTTCATGTTATAATCTCATAGAATGTGAAAAAGTGCTAATCTGGGCCTCCATTGAAGCACATATTCTAGTTAAAGGAACATTTTAGCTATTCTGAAGCATTCGTTGTCTAAGCTTTCCATTTTGTAAAAACTTTCAAAGGTCTGGAAAACAAGTTCATTTTTCCTCACCCACCTCCAAAATTTCATTGAAACAACCAATCCTACCCATACTACCCCTATTTGTCATGTATGTATATAAATTCTTAAGTTGTACTACCAAAATGTAGAAAAAATTAGGAGTCCAAATGTCTTTAGTAGCCTAAACCTTTCCTAGAGAATATCTCCACTATCTAGAGTGACAAATTGTGAGATTTAGATTTTGTTGCATTGATCATATTTTCTTCAAGGTCTCCTTAACAACTTCATTAGGTATGACATCTCCATCTCCTCCATAAACAACAGGACTACAAGAGGGTTCTCTTACGGGTTGAAAGGCATAGCCTAAAATAGTGAGGATAGATCAAATCCTCTTAAGGTGCTACCCACTCATTTTCAAAGCCTGAGTGCTAAAAATTTAGATAGACTACAACCACGGCTACAAAATGAGATACATAATTAGCTATCTTTCTCTTAGTGTCTGTTAAATCCATGATCCCGCTCGACATTTAAAGAAGTTTAAATTTTGGTACCAACAGTGCAATTTGAGATGGTCCCCAAAAAGGAGAGACCCCAAATCGGTGTGGGCTCATCACGTGTCTCAATCCGATAGATTTGTTAAAAAATGAAGGATCGGGGAAGGCGCCATTTTTCTAGGCTCCAAGACATTTTTCCTTGGCCGTTGAAAATTCCAAGCAAGGGAAGAGTGAGCGGATGCCTCTAAGTGTCCTCTTAGTGATTCTTCAAAATAAAACTTAGGGGCTGGTCCCAAAATAGGCACGGTCCCTCATGTGTCCCAGGCCTTTCAAAATTGCTTTTAAAAGTATAAGTATAGAGCAGAGAGTGGCGAAGTCTCCACATGTTTACTTGTCACAATTGTTAAGATGGGACATCAAGGAAGATCCTCAAATGAGCGCCAACCCTCCATGTGTCCATGATCTACCAAAACTGTACCGGCCGCATGAAAAAATTGTCTAAGTCTTGGAAATGCATAAACCTCCACGTGTCTCCCCGACACAACTCCAAGGCCAAACCAAAAGGAGAATTTTCAGATGAGTGTTGGTCCTCCATGAGGACACGTTTTGAGTTGAAGTGAGCCTTAGATTTTTCAAAGGGCCCTGCCAAGATGCATCTAACTAGAAAGGGCCACATTTCCATTAATGCTAAGATGTAAATTTGAAAGGAAAATAACTCTGTCAAACCGTAAAATGTAGGAGAATCACCATTTGAGCCCGGGAATGTATCTTTCTTCACGGACAAAGATTTTGGAATTAATATAAGGCACAAATGTGATCCTTCAAGTTGCATCCAATCATGTTTTCACATATATTTTGGACAGAAATGATAGGGACAACAAAACGTGACATTGGAAAATGGAAGGAAAGGAAAAAACTCGAGTTTTCACCCAAGTTGCAGATTCTTTCACATGGACAAAGGAATGAAATAAATTTTTTTGGACTTTTAATTGGTCCACGACCAAGGAAGGGACTAATCATGGCAACCAAATGGAGGACAAATTTTTTATGCATCAATACGAGGAGATAGAAAAGATGACAGAGATCGCAAAACTCGAAGAAATTCAATTACAAATAGGATGAGATCAAATTGAGCACCAATGAACCCCATGTGAGAGTTCTCTTCCCTATACTCATCGTTTGTTAGGAAGGTGCATGAGCCTCCACTAATGGCTTTCTATCATGTCAACTAGGTCTTCCCGCCATCGATCCTTCACGTATAATGACATTGACATCCTGTAATGTTAGCAATATTTGTGGCATAATAATGGCTACCACCTACTTTGGGGTGGTAGATCTAAAACCACATGTAGGAACCCATCGTCTGGTCCACACCTCCTACATAGACCAAGGCAAGAGCTAGTCCATCATTGTCTAGGTTTTGTTCCATTTTTCTATGTTTTCTACAGTTAAAAAGAAAAATCACAATTTCATGTGTTTTAAGTTTTTAACTTTAGATTTGTGCTAGTCTAATTTTGTTTCCAAGTGTTCCCAGGGTCCCAACATTGAACCCACAACTCTGATACCAAGTGTAACGCCCACAATTTTGATGTTCTAAAACCACATTAAACCTTAAATAATTATCTAGAAAGTTTTGAATTTTTTTTTTCGATTTAAAAGATTACAAGGGTGTCAAACCCTATTATATGTTTAATTAACTCTTACAAGCAATTTTCTACATTACTTTGGAAGGATATGGTCTAGATTAATAATTAAATATTCTTAACCCATTTCTAAAGTCAATTTCAAGTTACAATCCTCTAGAAATGTGTCCATTAATTATTTTACTTGATTAAATAGTTTTCCCCTCTCAAATAATTCAAACCCACATTTATTAAACCCTTATCCTTAGTTACCTTAGTCCCCTTAAATTATTATCCTTAATGTCCATTGAATCATTTACTAAAACATACTAGGAGAGTTACATAATTAACTTAACATACTAGGGTACTAAGTGGCCCCATTCACCCATTTTCACATACATTTAAATTATTTAAAATCCCATAATATATATTCTCACATAACAATTGTAGGGTTGATTCTTAACCCTTAGATTAAATCAATTGTGGCCACTAGATCCTAGAGTTCCAAACTAACCCTAACCATTCTTATGAAATTTCATTTAACCTTTTTCCCTTTCCCTAGCCTCCTCATTTGGTCTCTTTTATTTTCTTCGATTTTCATGTTGGAGGAATGGAAACCATGAAACCAAGGAGTGAAACCATTGAGGGATTAATTTGGATCTAGCTTAGTTTAGTTTATTCATGTATTTTTTTATTATAATGTCTTATATTTGTAGATTGTAGAGATTTCATCCTAATCTGAGTAGTTATTTAGTTAATTTTGTTTTTAGTTCTTTATTGGGGTAAAACACCATTACCCTTTAATTAATCAGATTTAATACACTTAAATGCACATTCAAGGATTGACATTCTTAAATAATGAGTATTTTCCCATATGGTTTTTTGGTGGTTTCCTTTTTATGTTTAATAAGCTCAAATTTTAATTAAATTAAGTTTAGATTTACAGTCATGGAATTTACTTTTCCGCTAAAGTTTGAAACCACCGCCCCTAAAGCAGAGCAAGCGGTCCGGTGACCGCCACCCTTCCTAGGTGATGATTAGAAAACTGTCGACCTACCTAGGTGGTGGTTAAGATACTACCGCTCTAATTAGGTCGACGGTCTAGAGACCACCACTTTGCACAGGAGGCGGTCATGTTCTTCCAAAACTTAACCATAATTTCATCATTTTTCCAAAAACAAATTCTACTAGGGTGGTTTATAGTTTAACCTTAGCTTAAATTTATATGCCTATAGTCACTAGTTGAGAGGTTAAAAAAATTTATTCATTCCATGACTTAAATCACTAAGTACATAGATTTTCTATTTCAATAGTATATAAGAAAACAACTACAAGAATACTTTTCAAATAAATTGCTTTCAAGCTCAATGAAGGAATGAAATTCAATCTATTTCTAAGTATCATTTTTTTCCTTTCCACAACAAGAATGTAATCCTTCAACAAGGTAATTCACTATAATTTAGTGCATTCTTCCATTACAACCACAACCATTTATTCAAAGAAAGCACAAGCAACTATATTACATTTCAGATTTGCCAAGAATACACTCCCAATGATTTACAACTTTCATGTTCTCCCTTCATTATTACAATAATGCAAACTCCTATAAGTAATAATGAACTTTCCTTCTTCTTTTTTTCTTTCATGAGCATAGCTCATTTTATTACAATACAAAAATATTTCTTTCCAACAATACATTACAACTTGATAAATAAAATATACAATACAACCTTCTTTAAAATGCAATATTACTATCCTTCCACCTTAAGTGGGAACTACATGAAAATTTTTTACAATAAAGGATTTCCTTTTATCCTTCTACAAATGATCCAAGTCCCAAATCTTCAACAAGAGCTCCACAATTTTCTTCACTTCAAGCATAAGAACAAAGAGGGGGGGTGTGCAACACTCTCCACCCAACCAATAATCCAATGAGGAGAAGATGCTATCCTCCTCATTGCCCCTGAGCCCCAACCAAAGTGCAATAAGAAATGGATACAACCATGGCAAATTAAAAACTTCTTTGACATCACAATACACATTTTCATAACCATTTAACAAACATTCAAGCACAAAGATAACAATCACAAGAATGCAACTTTCAAAATACACAAGGCTTGAAAACTCAAAGCCAATGGAGCAAGGAACTATGGGGAGATCACTTATGTCTCCCAATGGGATTAGGTGCCCACCTTAAAATCCTCTCAAACACAACATAAAACCCCTACAAAACTATTATGCCTCCCTCAAGGACCTCTTATACCTCCCTAACATCTCTTATGTCTCCCTTAAATGAACCATATTTTTTTCTTATAAAAAAGGTTGGGTACCCAACACAACTCCCTCCCAAAATATGAAACAAAACTCTTATTGCTACATCCAAATGAAAATCCCCATAGCCCTATCCTACACCATACTTAGGCATTCTACCCATTATCCCAAAAAGAACACAAACCATTCACTTGCATGATACACATAAAAAAACAAGTAAAACAAAGGTGTAGTTCCTACCTTTTCATAGTAAGAACTTTCTCAAAGAATCACACTCCATTCTTCAAGCTCAATCCAACTCCAAAAAGCTCCAAGAGTTCAATAAGAACTCCAAAAATCTCTAACTCCAAAAATACAAGTGCACAATAAAATGAAGTAACCCCCAAACTAACAAATGAACTTTCATATATTGAAAAGAGAAGAGGAGGGTGATGTGGCTCCATGTAGGATGCCACATCACTTATCCTCAAATCCACACACAAGTCAAACATCAACCCCAAGGCACAATAAATTGGTGGTTGAAGGGAATGACAACCCTCTTACACACTCAAACCCAAACCCACACCCCTAAAGAACACAATTTAAGACCCTTGTAAGAAAAGTGCAATAAATATCACCTTTTTCCTTACAAAACACATAATGGGGTCTATTCTTGACCCCCAAGCCATAGGTATAGTTGGTAGATGAAATTAAGAGGTGTGGGACAAGCTTAACTTGTCCCACAAGCCTCCAAAATGGCCCTTAAGCCCAAATCCGAATTTCCCAAGAAAGGTAGAGTGCACAACACTCAATGTCGAATACAATCAAGTTAAATCAAAAGATCCAAATGACCAACTACTCTAATAAATGGACCCTTTTTCACATCCACAGTTAACTTAATAAACATGATTAATCCACTTAATTAAGGCACATTAATCAACAATTATTAGATGAATTACATCACAAAATAAATGAAATACTCCACAATAAATAAAAGAAAAGGGGAAAAAATACACACATAGCCCATGGTCACATTTGGAGGTCATCCCCCATGGAAACCCTTCAAAACTAACACATCAACAACAATAACATTACACAAGTTGCCATGATGACCGTCGTTGTATCCATCCAGTATTCCATTGTGATTGGTCTCCTAAACCCCTTTTGTTTGTTGTAATTCAATTACCTACAAAATCACACAATACCTCCTTCACCTCACATCAAATACATCAAAGATAAAATATACACACATCCATCAATAAACATCCTCATATAATTAAATCATCATCTAAACTAAACAATGTTATCATTTGTTTATAATTTCAACAACATCTCAATTCTACCATTTCATTGATATTAGTGAGATCACAAGATTAGTTCAAACACTAAATCATAGTCAACATGACGAGAATTCTAAATGTCAAGTAAAATATATATGCTAACAACACATCATCATCATCAATATAAAATGTCTCTCTATGTCTCTAAGAATCCACACAAATCATACTATGAATCACAACCCATCAATAATCATAATATCTCTATTATCTAACATCTTTATAAACCAAAATGATATGATAATATCCATGTTTATAGTCAATAGTAATCGAAATCAAAATATAATAAGTGTCAAAGAGGAGTGGGAACTAAAAAAGAGGAACATGTTGTAAATGCCACTAGCAAGGCCCTTTCTGCTAATTGGATCCTTCAAATTTAAGGGCAGAAAAAAATAAGAGGAATGAAGCCTAAGAAATTGATATGTTCAATGCCAAAAGCCCCTATTCCTTTCTATTGCATGTTCGATTTGATCATGATAAGAACAAGTTAAATCTTTCCTCACCCAAGGTCGAGGGGTCGCACACAATGACTAGTGTCGGATCCTCCATGAAATAAGCTCTCAAAAATGTGTTCAAGTGTCTTTATAGACTAAATCCTACATCCATTGACCATGTTTTGACATGATCTTAATAGTGTGGGGTGTATTTTCAATCGACATGCTAAAGAAAAACTTGGAATGGATTAATGCAGTGCAAGCTTTAGTAGTATGATTAATATCTATGGGGATCCCCAAAGCCTTGGTAATTCAAAGAATCACTACGGGCTCCCAAAATTAAAGGACAAAGTGGGCAACTTAACCCACACAAGAAAATCATCGTGCAAAGAATCTTTTAGATAAGTTTATAGGAACCCATTTGCCCGATTCAGGATAGTTCTACTAAATAACCATGGGCCCTCTTGTTAAAGCTTGATAGAGTATTCTTCTAACTAAAAATGAAAGAGGAAGGAATCATTGGTCAAGGTAAAAAATTCTAGATTATCCTTTTCTCTCCACTGATTTTGTGCCCAACTTCTCACAACTTCAATGTTGGGGCATGTCCCCACAAATATACCCTCTAGATCATGTATATATCTAGCCTCATATTTTTCAATCATATTATTAGGAACAAAAATAAAAGGGCACTCACCGTCCAAGAAGGAAGAAACAAGGAAGAGGAAGAAGAGAGACACCCTAAAACCACACCAATGCCCACCACCAAGTCCGCCTAAGAAATATTTTGACCAAATATCTAAGGAGAGGGAAGGGACAACCAAGAACCAAGGTCACACTCTCACCCATCTGAAATTTTAAATTACAACTCTTTCTCACTCCCACTCAAGGTGATTTGATCTACGTATTACAATGCTTCTTTTTCATATGTTAGTTGTATGGGTTTATTCAAAATACTACAAAAACATGAACATGCTGAAATAACCCAACAAAATGAAAATATTGAAAAAAGTGAGCATGAATAACGATTCCACTAAATCTAAAGTGGCCTCATCCCTAGTGGTGACAAGAGGTCATTATTTAACCCCATTCCTCCAAAGTTGTACGTATGGCATTCTACTAAATCATCTTAATGTGATTATGAGACTCATGTATAAGTTATTTTATGTAAGAATGACCCCATAAGATTGCATCATGAACAATAGATAATGCATCTATCCAAACTATCAAAATGGAAATGAATTGATCACAAATCTACCAATGAAGTCAATGCAAGCTTGTTGCACAAAATCGATTATGCATGAAATAGAAGGGAGGGAGGTTTAAAGTTCATCAAGATCTCTGTATCATCCAAGTCCGATTTAATTATCAAGTAACACATCCATATCCTCAAATTAAAAAAAAAAAAATCCAATATAATACATGTTTAGAAAAAGTGAACATAGATGCATCACTTTGAATTAATTCAAATTGAAGTAAGACATGAATGAATCATACACGTTCTTGCTGGTCTGAAATGAATAATATCATGTTGAATGAATTTATTTCAACCTGCATTTGACGTACATTGAGTAAGGTAATAATAGATCTTCTAGCTTCCCTTAGGAGTAAATTAATGATTCATAATATGAATTTCCTACTTTGATACCAAATTCTAGATTTGGTATGATTTTACAATACTAAACAAACAATAAAATTTGATATTATTCATCAAAACTTATTATAAGAGCCAATCCTTGTTAGAAAATCCCAATATCCTCTCCATAACTCTATTCTACATAACTGGGTTTAATTACTCACTTATAATAACAAAACTAGTTACATTTAGTAGCTACCACTATCAATAACTTATAAATATAATAATTGAACACTAATAAACTCCAGAGACATTATTTTCCTCACACTTTATGAAAAATCTAAGCCCTCTACATATGTTCTTGGAGGATCATGAAAATAACATATTAGCAGAAAGCATTACAAATTCTACATTTTACTGTTTTTGATGACTCCAAATTGGTTACTGACTAGGTTTATGACATCTACCACACTAGGAAGAATTATTAATCTTGTACAATAAAAAGGTTAAATGCTTAATTTCAGCTTTTGAATTTTGTTTATTAATAATATCCCTCGTAATAATAATTCAGATGCTAATGTTATGGCTAGTGGCACCTAGCCTATACCATTTGATATAAATGATTATTGTGCTGCTTTTATAATATATTAGGTACAGAATACTTAAGTTACGATGGATACTGTAGATGCCTTGGAAGTCTTATCAATTAGTTGAACCTTGAATGGTATACTAATATCTACAATTTTATCTATAGGCAAGTATTTACACAAACATCACAATAGGATTAGCATTATTTATGCAATGAATTATCTCGAGATGTCATCATTGGGGATATTTGGATAAGAAAGCATTCAACTTGTAGCGAGAATGGTGTTTAAGTTGTGTTCACAATAGCAGGTGTGGTGGACATTTGAGTGGCAACTCCTTTCATACAAGATATTATGCCAAGGCTATTACTAGCCAACAATAGAATAATAATTCTATGAGCATGAAAAAAAAAAAGAGATCAATGTCAAAATATTAGTGATCTCAATCATGCCCCACGTCAATAATTACAACTTATTATGACACCATAGCCACTCTCTTTGTGGGGCTTTGATCCCAAGGTTATAAAGTTAGTATTACTGCTACAAAATACGTTACTAAGTGTATCAAGTCCATATCCTTGGTTTCCAGCAATAATATGACATTAATCGACAAGAATCTAGATGGGAATAAATGCAATCCATTGCAGAGTAAGCATACAGAGAAATTGTGGTCCAACCCTCAATTTCATATTAGGGATGGATATGAAAATTTAACTCTGCTGCAATGGTGCACACCTGAAACCATCAGGTACTTGTCTCCATTACCATGTAACCATAGTTGGCACTATAGTTCAAAACTCGACTCTGGTTTGCTTAGTAAATGTAAGTCGTGAGTTGTGCTTCCATTCCACAAGTCAGACAAATGATCTAAAGAGGAACAAAGTTTCAGTGGCTTCCACTTCCGAACCCAATGGAATGCCAACAAAAATTTCATGGTATGCGAGTCGAAAGGAGGTGTTTATGCTTATGACACCATTCAATCCACTTCTGTTGTGAGTGCAGTGTCGGGTTTTGTGCAAACAGATGCTCCTGTGGTAAGAGATATATTTCCTCATGCCATCGAACAAATTAGAGACAGATTCCGATCATTACATGACATTAATCGATGTGAATCTATATGGGGATAAATGTAATCCATCCACCAGTAACGATACAATACAATTCTGGTCTAACCCTCAATTTCATATTAGGAATAGATATGAAAATTTAACTCTGGTGGAAGGTTGCATCCCTGAAATAATCAGACACTGGTCTCCGTTCCCATCTAATGTGCAGGAGCAATTCTTGAGACAAATTGTTGAGCATTGTAACCTGTGTCCAGAAATTTGTATAGATTGTTCATCTAGCAACAACTTGTCTCTCAGTTGCAGGAAACTGCCAGTGGTGCTGTCATTGGTGGCGGATCACTGTAACACGTTGCGTCAGGTGCAACCATTGGATCACAACTCTTTGGAATTCCAGGCGCGATCATCAGCGAGGTAAAACCCCTGCACACAGCTGCAGGTTTCAATATTTTTTGTAGTGCAGCTTCCATAAGCGCCGCAGAGGCCATAGACCTCACATTGATCTCTAGGTTGGTTCCAGAGCATCATCCATTGATTATTTTCAGTCCACATATACTCCATAATTCCTGTCCTTATGTAGGATTATATGCGCTAGGACATTAGGGCTTGTGGGTTTGATTCTGTAGATGTAATAAACAAACACCGGAGTCCGAATTTTCATTTCAAAGTTGTATGGCATGAGAAAAGAGAGATTTCGTCCCATCTGCGGAACATGGCTGAAAAATTCCCCTCCCAATCTCCGCTTGCCCAGTACTGAACAAAATCGTTCCAACAGCTTACCAACTGGTTGGTCCGTGAGGGATCCATCCGATAAGAAAACAGGTTCATGGGACCATGCTCTTAATCAATTAAGTATCTTCATGTTTATCATTATGACCACATTTTATTTTCCTGAGCCCATGCTCTGCTCCTACTGTTGTTTCTCCTTCCCTGCTCCTCTTGGATTTGACCTCCTTTTGATCGATCGCTTTGTCATTCCATAAAGTGAGACCAACTAGTCTAGAGCCTCAATATATATCAACACTTTGAAGGGTATTCATTTCATTAAATCTGCATTAAAATAACAGAAAAATGATGGGGTATGTGAGGTGGGCCGTTGACGAGGAATGAGATCAGCGTGGGCGGTGGTATATATCAGAGGGGAAGGCATCCAGCATGGATTGTGCTTCTAATCTGTATTGTGCTGAGGATGCTCTTGGCTGGGATGATAATGAAGAAACTGGAAGTTTTTGTGAAGATCAAGAACACCTCAACCTGGATCATGATCATGACTACATTACTAGCTGCATTGGCGACCAACAGTTGTGGGATAATGGTGAAGAGCTAAGGGCTGTTGCAGAAAAGGAAAAGCTTTATGTTCCTCGCCATGGCTATATGGAAACACTTGAAACCAGTAGTTTTTAAGCTGGAGCTCGTTAGGACGCTGTTGGTTAGATTTTCAAGGTTCTGTCACATACCCATTATCAAAATACATATGGGTTCACCATGCACTGCTTTGTATTCATTTCTGTTGCTGTTTGGATGACAATGTATACATTTATTTATGTATTCGCCTTCATGCCCATTATGGCTTCAGTCTGGCGACTGCAGTGCTGTCAATAAACTATCTTGATCGGTTTCTGTCCACAAATCATTTACAGGTATTGTAATCAAGCTTGTGTGGGATCTTGTGATTTCTGCAAAACGAAAACTTGTTAACGTTTGTTTTGTGAAAATTGGACAAAGATAAGCCCAACTCAGCACCGTCAGATTTCAACACACCATTTGAAATTCAATTTGTGACCTCTAACTTCTAACCGATGTCATACAGGGCAAGTCTCACTTCAACGTGTAATGCCTCCGGCGTAATAAGTGTTTGAACACGTAAGACTATTCGACCTTTAGAATTTGAAATCCCATCACTATGAGTTTATTTAAAGAAAATGAATATGAGGAAAAACAGTTTCATGAACTCAAAATTTTATATGGTAACAACGTGCAGTCCCTCGAGTATTTAATAATTTATGAAGAATGTTTCAACTAGGCATATGATAAAAAATTATTTCAAATTCCAAGTTGGCAACCTTGTAATGAAATAAAATCAAAAGAATACCAATGCAAAAGCTATATTAAGATGTAATTATAAACCTATGTTGTTATCCCCTTTCATAGCTACAAAAATACAAGGTATAAGAAGAGTTTATCATTTTGCTACACTTGAAGGAAAGCACATTAAGAGCCGTATTAACATAATGAATTTAGGTACTACTATACCTAGTATCCCCACTTTTCCAAATATTTTCCTCGTATCTAATAATCACTAAAACAAAAACATTAAATATTTTGAAAATACAAAATAAAAAAACTTTAAATATGAATTTATCATATTTTATATTTTATTAGCATTTCATAGTTGATATTTACGAGATCATATTGTATGTACTATTATCCTAGTTGCCTTGCTTTATTGGGGGCATCTCCTACAATAACATGTATTATCTATCTATTTATAGTAACTTTCATTACTTACACTTATCTCAAACGTGCTTATAAATTGCATTATATTATGATTTTATTTGAATACTTAAAACTAGTACACGTACATTATACAAATTAGTGCAACATTATATGAGTTCCACACTTGTTTCCTTTGTTTGTGGCTCTCAATATCATTTCTTATGCATCCCTTAAGACCTTATTTGTATGTGTGACACTATCATGTCCCCCGGAAGTGGCCCCTAGCTTATTACATGGCATTATGTGTGACATTATTCTTTTTGCTTGTATGCTTAGACATGTTTCTAAATTTGCATACCTTTATGCTTGTTATGTGTGCTACCTCCTTATGCCATGAGATTCATCATGCACTCTCTTGCGAGGCCAAATTTGAATACATAAATGCCACCTATTCCTATCTTATATATGTTCCAAAGATAGTTATATGTTATATTTAATATTGAAACAATTATATTCTATTGAGTTTAATGATTGGAAATCTTTCTCAATCATTTGAGGAGAGAGGAATTTAATGGGGTGACTAGAAGAATATTAACACAATCTAGTCACACAAGAAGAAAAAATACTTGAAATAACACAATGGGATATATTACACTAACATAATTATAGGTACAATTAGAAATAGTTCAATAAAATCAAACAAAAAGATTTAACTGGACCAAATCATCCAATGAAGGAAGAAATTGTTGGATGGTACTGTCTTGGGTAACATACTATATCAAGTTTTAGACGTTTTTGGAAAATACAATATTTTTACATGTTTAATACAAGTTCACAAATAGATTCACAATTTCAACATAAATTTCACTATATCTTATGGAAAAATGTAGGGTGCATGGTGACAATTTGAATTAAAATCTTGCATGCTTTTACATTATCAATTTGGCGTTGTAGGGGAACAATAATGAGAATTTTTTTTTTTTTTTTTAAACATTAAAACACACTAATATAATGATGTTTAGGGCATTTCAATAATTCATTCCCTTTCTAAATTGTACATTTGGAATCTATATCCATCTATAGCGGTGTGATTCTATAGGTAGATGTTTTATTAACAAGATAAAGATTTTTTTTCGGGACCCTACCCGATTATGAAAAGGAAAAGGCATGGATATTCAACACAATGTGTTAAATCCAAAACATGACTAGAAAGTCAAGTAGCCAACAAGTAGCCCAAAAACAGTAGGAAGTCGTAGAAGATAAACACAATATCAACAACTTCGCAATAGAGAGGCAAAGTGATCTCTGCAAAACCTAAGGAGAAAGGAAAGACACAAGATTATTTCATGAGCTTCTGGAATCTCTTCTTTACATTATCAAGCCCCTTTTTGATGTCACCGATAATGATTCCTTTCTCGGTTTTATCCTTTCATTTTTATCAAAGATCCTTCTTAATTTGGGTGACACGTTTGATAATATCCACCATTAGCCTTCTTATAGCCATGATATCAATACTTGAGCATGCAAGCTTCAACCTTGCCCTTAACTCGCTTTAATATTTTTCGATTGGATATCAAGATCAACTATGGCTTTCGTATCTTCAACAAAGAGGATTTGGGGCCTTTTTCCAATGGAGAGAAGACCTAAATGGCTTCCCCCTCCCAATGACAAAGTGGGTGGAAGGACCTCATCCTTAATAGAATAATTACACCTTCTTTTGATCGATTTATCCAAAAATTTGTCCTGGGGATGCTTGCAAGAGGAGGGGGAAGAGACGAGAGAAATAGATGAAGGAAGAGAAGTGGACAATGGATTAGGGGTGTGAAGAGTGGATGTGGGAGGGGGAAGAGGCGAGGATGGTTGTGGTGAATAGAGAGGAGGAGGTGAGGGGAATAGGAGGAGAGGAATAAGATGAGAGAACACAGCCTTGGGGTGGTGGAGGTGGGAAGAGAGGAGGAGGGGGAATAAGGGGGTGTTGGGTGGGAAAAGGCCCAAGGGTTAGGGATGAAGAATATAATATTCAAAATACTTATACAACATTGATATCACCGCAAGGTGAAAGGGGTGTATTTTCTTACCCCATTTCACAAGATTCGTTAAATTATCAAGACAAATGGAGAATGAAGAATGGAAAGTTGACTAATCATTTTCTATGAAAAATTATTAAGAAACACAAGATGATAGTTAGGAATTACCAAAAATATTCCATCATGCGTGACTAATTTCATGACAAGTAGCCGAATGATGTTATAAGGAGGCACAAAATAATGAACAAAAACCCCTTTTTTTCACTAAATATTCACCATTTTCCAAGAATATTTGTTCTTCCACCCCAATATAAATATTTTTCTTTTACAATTTCAAAACATTTATGTGAATACTTGTAACCTAGCAATGACATCTTCATTAATTTCAAACTCTTTTACTTTATAAGAAACTTTTCTTTCCTTCCAGTTTTTGACAAAATCTTGGGAAAAATGGAGGTCATGGTCTTTGATCATTTCCATGAAATTGGTGAAATCCCCCTACTTAGAATGCTCCACAGTTCTACATTATTATTTTGTTTGTCAATTTTAGTAGGCTCAACTCTACATCTCTCCCCATCCATTTTGGATAAAAATTTACAAGAATACTACAAAGAAATGAAAATCCCTTTGGTGAAGTTGACTAAAAAAGAGAGGAATTTTAAAGACAGATGCTTAATCTACCACGCGAGCCAAATCCAACTCACATGTGAATTCCTCCTTTTCATTATTGATGATATTTTTGATATTGATGAAGGGTCTCATCATCTTTCCACACTTTCAAATTATTGAGATTAACCCCTATATTCGCCATAATTTTTGCGAGCTTATTTCCCTCCCAGTAAGTATGTTGAACCATATAATTATGGAAGGTATTAAGCATATGGCCAGCTTCATCCATTATATTCTTAACGGAAAAAATATATGGTTAATACTTTATAGGTAGTTGGTAAAGTTTAATGAGTCACCCTCCACAATTGGATTTCTAGCATTGAGCTCACTAGTAAGCCTAAGCCTTCACAAAGATGCAAGTGCATCAAAGTAATGGTTCAAATTTATCCCATGGGGCTAGCATACATTATAATAACTTGAAATTTATCATTTATAATGCATCCACAACCACCTAAATATCCTTGTTTCCTTAGAGGATCAATCATAATTGAGTTTTAGCCAACCTAAGGGGGGAAGGTTTCATTTCATATGCTCGCTAATGGCAACATTTTCCTAATGAATATTGATAGAGAACATATTAAGGTACCATTTCTCAAGTATTATGTTGTCCTATCTCCATTGATGATTTTTTTTAGGAGGTCTAAAGTAGGAAAAATGTTGTCTTATTCCATCCACAAAACCATTAGGAATTCTCAAAATTTAAGGCCTCATATCTTCAAAGATACTAGCATTGCAATTTTTCCAAATTTGTAGATAATATGAGGAAAATAAATTCTCCACAACTTCTTAACCACCTAATTTTTAGTAGGGAAGTTTCATTTTTCCTAAGAAGACACAATAAAATCCAAGAGGACCCACTTGATACCCATGAAGCTAAAGAATAAATTTGAGTCTAAAGTGGCAAAAAAGCAATGCAATAAGAGATGATTTGTTGTCTCTTTGGAATGTTTACAAATAATACATCTATTGGGAAAATTTTGACCCCTCTTTATCCAATTATTAATGGTCAAAGCTCTATTATGAATCAAAATCCATAAGAAAAGGTCAATCTTGGGGATAAGGTCCTTTATCTCAATTTTATTCCAATCAAATTGGGAGGGTTGTGACTTACAAAGAAGAAGTTAACAAGACCTTATTGGATAAGAGGTATCAAAGGTGTTCCCCCAATAAATTCATTCATATTCTCCATCGAGAGACATGTTTATTGTTGAGAAGATTTTGGATCTCCTTTATATGTTCGAGTTAATCAAAGACACACCATAATCCTGAAGCTAAACCTAGGCATTTTTGTTGATATAGTTGCTAATGTTTTCTCCAATCTAAACTTTAAAGTGATGATAATGGTGAGATACTTCATTAGTATCACCGAGGGAATGTGATTTATCTATTTATCTTTCCAAAATGAATGTCTTCCCCATTTCCAAGCTTCCATATGGTGGATGGTTTTACCATGGAGTCTAGTGACACATTTATTAAGTATGTGTCAAGTGACACCTGGGACAGCCTACCTATCACTACCTTTTGAGGACAATTGATTTAATTGACACTTAACATCTTTTTAGTTTTATGTGTTAAGTTAAGTGACACAAGATCTTTTTTATTTACTTTTACATTTTATAAAGTGACACACAACCCCTTTTGGTTCATGTTACTTATACAAATTGGGGTACATTTTTCTCCAATTGTTTATTTATGTATATTTAATCCCTTTCTCCAATTTCTTCATCAATAATCTCTTATCATCATAATGAAAACATGTTTAATCCTTCCATAGTTTTTCACTTTCAATTTACAAATTCTTAATTTCAATTTTCATGCCTCAAGTTTAATCCTTCATTCTATATGGAAGTTTAATACACTCTATGTTATAGGTTTCACTTTAGGTATCTTGCAACAACTCACATATCTTGAGAAAAGACAAAGTGTGTTTACAAACTTGGGCATATTTTTCCTTTAAGATTATTTTTTTCATTTCCTATCTTAGAAGAGGTGCAAATGCAAACACCTAAATATGGTAATTCAGACCTTGATAATGTAAAAATATGGACATAAATCCTTTCATCATGATTTTTACACCTATTATGAGCTTAGTTTCTATATAATAGTCCATATTTAGTGCTATTGCAAGGGTTTTTGTTTTCATTGGATTGATCATATACTTACATTAATGCTCTAGCATCATTATAAATCCATTACTCCTAATATCAAACATATTCTCCATAACACCACCCCTCATTGTTGGACAATTTTTTCAATAGGACAAATTTGTTAAATGTTATTTTATTGGGTAGAATGGTCCCATCCTTGGAGATGTAATGGTTAGTTTTTAATTGTTATATATTTTATAAATTGACATTTCCACTATTTTTCATCCTTAATGTATAATATAAACACATACCTCTATATAAGAAAGTTTAAGGCACATTTTTAGTTACCTGGAACTTACCTTGTATTCTAAAGATCTCTTCAAGTGTAAATAACTCAAAAGCATAGAAAATATCTATTAACATTAGCTAAATACAAATCATATATTAGGATAAAATACTACAAAGATCGATGTAAGTTTCAACTAGGTCTAAGATTGAATATTTTGAAATCATTAGTGTAGCCCACAAAGCCAAGTTAAGCACAATTAAGCAAAGTACATAAAATGTAATTGTTGGGAGATAGAAGAATGCAACAATGTCAGTATAAATTACACAATGTATTATGAGGCATAAATACAAGGCATGCATCGACACACTGGATAAACGAATGACAAATTAATAACCTCCCTAACTAATGTTATGCTAACATTCCCCCTTTATCACATTATTTATTACAAACATCATATTTCTAAATAGTGGACTCCCTCTTATTTCAAACCTGGTAAAAAGTTGTTACACTCTCCACTTAGCCTGCTCACCTTTAAGGTGGCATGTCATCTTTTTGGTTTCATGGTCTTGGTGACACCTTGGATTTTCCTTGTAGGATTACCACAAACCTAGAAGTAACAAGAGTGCATCTCTCTGCTAACTTCGGGGTTTTTCCTAATTACCACGAACCCCTATAGTTTTCAGTCTCCAGGTTGACTAGAAACCTAGAGGTGACAAGAGGTCTCAACTATACATTTCGATGGTTTTTTGGATTTCTACAAACCATTTTCAAAGAACCAAGAAATACTTTAGTGATTTTTCTCCTCATAATATTCTACATCGGGAGGTACCAAATAAGAAAATAATGCTCAACATTTTTATTGAAAAATATATTGCATACAACAAAACCACACTACACATAACAAAAACAATCACACTAACAAAAATATTACCATAACAATGATGTGACCCCATCGTAGGTGAATAACGAGAGGACGCCAATTGTCCTTAAACTTCCGCGTATCCTCTAGCATCCAAAGTGTGACGCTGCTAACTCAACAGGATTTGATCATGAAACTCATATGCATGTCATTTTGAATGTAACATGTCCCCTTCACAATATTGACAAATTTTATATTTTACTTATGAACTCGGGTTCATCCAAAAATGCACCCATTACAATAAGAGCTCAAGATTTAAATTTAAAGACCAAACGATATAAAAGACATTTACAAATGATGTCACATAACTAATGACACAATAAAATAAATTTAACACTTTCAATGGACACTTACATCAATAAAAATAAACACACAATAACAATAATTTACTAAACAAATAAAACGGCAATAACACTCGACTATAGACTACTTTTGACATCAAACTATGTTTGGACACAACAAATGCAATATATTTAATAAACCTGAATTGATTTTAGACCATATATTTTTTGACACAATGGTAATAAATCTATGAAACCCAACTTTGGACCTAACATACATGAACGGATTTGAAGTTGTAAATGGCTGCGGAAATGGTGAATGGAATCCCGAGTCCACTTCGAATGACACGATGAGCAAAAATGTTGCATTGAATGCCATGTATTGCATCTTAAATCACTCAAACTGCCAGGTCAGGATGACTATCTCTTGATGCAGTCCTATCATATCTGAAAGCTTGAAGATAAATTGGTGCAAATAAACTGTGGACTGGATTTTGTTGTGTAAGAATTCAACAACAATAAATCCATTAAAATACGCCGTGAAAGATTAGACAGGGAATGAGACTTCTCTAAAACGATCCAAGTCGAGAAAAAGCAAACCTGATCTTGTCGATTTGAGGTGCTAGATTTTGCAATGAAACAAGTCTTCATCGAGATTGGAGGCAAATAGGGAATAGAGAAAAAAACGCGATTAAAACAAACTACCATGCCAAAAAAACCCAAAATAGGTTGTTCCTTCACACAGGTGCTGAAAATGGATCCCCTTACTGTTAAGAGAAAAATATTTTCAATCGCCTATGTCTTCTTCACAGATGTCAATGAAGGAACATGGTATGCACCAAACAGGTCCTTGCACAATAGAGAACTTCCAATATGTTTCCACTTTTTCTCTATCTGTGCTGAATTGGTTATCTCTTTCTTTACGCACTGCACACTCAGCATCCACGCAAACTGGATGGTAGCTTCATTATACGTTGCTGGTGTTGGTCTCTCCGTCATCACACGCCGAGAAAGGAAAAGCTTTAAAACTAATTTTGAGAGATAGATGAATGCAACAATGTCTGAATAAATTACACAATGCAATAGGAGGTATAAATACACGACATTTAACATGCACGATTGAATAACTAAATCAAAGATTAGTAACCAACCCTTGAAAGATTAATATCCTCCCCTAACTAATGTAGTATCTTCTATGTTATGTTAACAGTAATTATAAATTATTAAACTCATCAAATATAGTTTCATCCACGTAGTATTATTTTGCATATCTGGGTAAATAAATACATGTGGTTTAAGTCTTCTTTGGAATAGTGAGAACATAGGTGACATGATTATTACTTGTAAAAGTGCATCTTGGATATATATATGTGTGTGTGTGTAATAAATATGGGTTTTATGACCCTAATGTCTCTCTTCATTCTGAATTCATTTTTTGGAACACTTGGTGTAATTTATGTCAAGGATTTGATCATATCTTTAAGTTCCTCCACCATGCCATCTTGTGAGTACAACAATTTTTCTCCTTCATCGTTGATTTTGAATTATTGGTGGATGTCTTTCAAGATTTAGTCCTTTTTACCACTATCCCATCTCGCTTTATGGTTGAACGGAATATTGAGTGGCCCCGTGTTCACACCACAATTATTTTTATATTATTTTTCATTAGGGGTGTACCATTCACCATATTAAGTGGTTTTGGGTCCTCTTGGCTCACCTAAAGGGAATTACATGGTCAATAGATGTCATTGAGTGGTTGATATGTTTATGTACACCTTCGTGGAGTTAGATAACCCATATTCGACACAAATCTTAATATTTCATTGCCTTTTAGATGATTTGATCCTTAGTCATGACTCTAAAGAAAACTCCATTTGATAGACGTTTTAAAAGACATGTGGAAAATATTCGGCATTATATCCAAATTGAAGATGATTACAATGTCAAATGAATAAAAATCAAATCTAGATTGCATTGGCCTAAAAATGGTAATCAAATTTATAAGAAATTATTTCATTCAATCAAATCCAAAATTCCCTTAAACGAATCAAAGATATTCAAGAAGGATCACTTCATTTGTTTGAAGTGCTAAACATGGTTTAGGATTTTTGCACCATTATTAGTGGGTTTTTAAAAATATTGATCTTTCTCTAGAGTGACAAGTGTATTTAAATCCATCCATAGTCATGATCCCTCAATTACAAAGGATTTATTTTTATAGAATTCATTTATGAGGATATTTTTGAGGCGCTTTTAAAAGTGGAAAAGGAGAAGGCCCTGTGAAATGTTGGTTTCCCATGTGAATTTTATAAAACCCTTTGTGACATTGTTGAAAATGACCTTTTTAGGTTTGTATGGAGGACTTTCATTCCAACTCGCTTGTTTATTTCATCGACAATTAGGGATCCAAATATCATAGCCAATCGAGGTTAATTAAACTTGAATGTTTTTTATAGAATCAATCCCAAAGCTTTGATCCTTCATATTCATTTATTTTTAACTATGATTGTTAGTCCATAACAAAGATGCTTTATCCAAAGAAGATACATTTTGAATAATATTACTATCGTCTGGGAAAGTATTCGATAGGTTTCAGCGGTGACATCAAAAATGTTAGAGTGGGTATTTACCTTGGCTCATGTTCACCTAGGTAATTTATTACCTCATGCATTTTTTTCCTCACGCACTTATGCGTGTGGATATTTCTTTTTTATTATTTATATATTAGGAAGATATTATCTAGTTATTATGACTAGTTCTTTCTTAAATTTATGGTCTTGCGTAGTTCTTTGATGACTAGTTCTTTCCTAAATCTATGGTCTTAACAAGTTCGTTAATGACTAGTTATTTCCTTGATTTATGGATTGATATACAAATTTGATTGGTTCTTAGATTGATATTCTTTTCCTATATAAACAATTCCCATTCTCATCAGTATTTCATTGAGTTCTATAATAATATATGATATTGATGCTCATTTGTTTGCAAAGGTTTAATTAAAGTTATTCGTGAATTACTTTCATTTTATTGAGCATGGTATTTGATTAGAATATGATTTCTTTTAGGCTTGAAATGATATGTTTATCGGTCCATTTATGGTATCGAGCAAGAGATTGTTGTTGACATCCATCTCGTAAGTTTCATTTTGTAAAAAAGGTTTTCTCGTACATTCATATATTCGGATTTTGTTTATCTTTTTTGTGGCCGTGTGCAATTTTATGCAAAAAGAGTCTTCCATTCAATTTGAAAGGGTGGACAAAGCTTAAGAATAGCTGTAAAATTGATCAATAAATGAGGGAATTGTTTTTTGTGTTTTTATGTTTTCACAAAGGTGCATGCTGGAATCCATGTCAAGATGGAAGCAAACCGTAAAAATGGTTCCTAGGTTTTTCGAGATCTAAACCGGGTTTTTTTGCTTTGGTGCTACAAAATTTCCGATTGGTGTGTATGGTAATATGAGGGATTAAGAAAGAGAATTTTATTTTGTTTTAGTGGCAACTAAAATAAATAATAGAGCATAAAATTGAAAATTTTGTATCTTTTGATTAGTATCTCTTATTTTAGTATCATATTTTAAAAAAGTGTTTTTTTTTCATTCTTGCTCCGTTGCAACTATTTATTTTTTGAAAAACACTATAATTATAAATTTTCATATCAGTAACATGCACTCAATTATAAAGTGCCAAAATCTGGGTGGTTTTGTTGCATTGCTTGGTTCTTGCTTTTTTGGTTATTTTTGAGAATGATGTCTTTATTTACTTCTCCATTAGATCATGTTGATCCATTAAAAATATTTAATTACCACACATGGAAACACAGAATGGAAACAATAATTAAACAGAAAGTATTATGAGATTTAACTTATTTAGAACAAGCAAAGTTGTTCACTCGAGAATATGAGAAATTTCAGTACCAATGTAAATTTGATGAGTGTATGGGTTTGATACGAACTTATTTAAGTGATAGTATTGTTATCCCAATTTTTCCCCGATAAAATTGATCAAACAAGACCCCACATTGAATAAAATCGGAAGGGTCGGTTGAATCGTGCAAGCTCTCAAGCAATCCTAAATCAAAATTGAGGAGCAGGGTCGGTAAAGTGGGCCAACGGCATACAAATAGATTAGAGCACATAGGGGGAAAATTGAGAAAGAAATTGTTCGATTCAAGCCCAAATCCACAAAGTATAGAAGGAACGCAGAAGGTACCACGTGTCTCTTTGGTGCACCTTTGGTATGGTGTACAAAAGTGGAGACCCCAAACATGACCAAGTCATCCACATGGTCGAGTCTCAAGCCGTTGAATCGAATAAGTATAAAGATCTAGCGGAAGCTTCCACGCATCCCAATAGTGTACCTCCAAAGCTTAAGTTCAAAGAGTGGTCCTAAGTGAGCATAAACTTCCACACGCCTCATTTAAGAAAATTTAGAAGTGAGACCCAAGGGATAGTCCCTAAATGAGCATGAAGCTTCCACGTGTTGTAGGTCTTAAAAGAGGACACCGGCCATTGAAAATTCCAAGCGGGATAGGTGAAGGAAGCCTCCACGTGTCACTCGCGCATCTTCAATATTAAAATTTGGAGGAGGTCCCCAAAAAAATTTCCAACCCTCCACATGTCTAGGGTCCAATAGAATTCAAAGGGGTAGAACTAGCCATTTAATCGCCTAAGTAAAGAAGGACCAAGGGAAGCCACCACGCGTCATCTCGACCCATCTTTAAGGAAAAATATGGAGGTAGGTCCCAAATGAGTGGGAAGGCTCCATGTGTCCTAGGTCAAACATAAAGCCTTCACCAAATAGAGAGACTTAGTCAAAACACAAAAATACATAACATACCCGCAAAGGGACACGTGGCCATGTTTCAGGTCAAAGCAAGAAGGTGGGTCATCGGAGGAACTTTGGAATTTTAGATTTTGTTTTGAAAAGTGTAAAAGTATAAAAGTAATCAGCACCTCTTCCGATGTCAAGATAATCTATGTGTTAGGCCTAAATTACATGCGGGGAGATGGGCCGTGGGGGGAACTTTGGATTTTTGCAACTTTCTCAAAAAGCGCTAGTTTGCAAGTGTGGGCCTGCAAGCACGAGGAGGTTTGTTCGCCAAATGTAAAATGTGAAGTTACGGGCTTGTGGGGCTATGGGGAACTTTTGCACTTTTGTAATTTTTGTGCAAAAGGTGCAAGTTTTAATTTCAGACCCATGGATCCATTTTGCAAAACTATTTTTGTCATTTTTGTACAAATTTGATTAAATATTCAAATGAGCATAACGTTCAATATAGTGTTCAAAATTCAACAAATTTTGTACCGCTGAAAATATCTCCACATCCTCTATGCCATGGAAGCATAAAATATTATTTTTAGCATAGTTTAATGGGTGAAAATATGGAAAAAGTATTTCAAGCCATTAATACGAGATTCCATTGCTTCAACTACCTTGATCTAATATGATTTTTCATCTTTCTTTCTCCAACACGTGAAACAGACATGGGAAACCAGAATTGAAAAATTATAGGTGGATTTGTAGGTTATTGATGGTTGGTGGTTGAGATTTCAGAGTAGAATCTGATGGTTTCTTCTTTCTCTCTCACCTTGACGTTCTATATATTAAAAACACTTCTCATTTGAGAAAGGAGAGACATTCTGGGTGTGGGGAAACTCTGTAAAAAAATTTTTTCTTGACTCCATTTGAGTTGTAAGCCTTCTCCTATGCCTAACAAGTGTATTTGTGCCTCTAAGAAGAAATGTAATGGTCTATGCACCTTCTAGAGCAATAAACTCATGATTTTGTGGTGTTCTTCAACCCTTTCTCATGTTTTATTGTTTCTCCATGCCTCTCCCTTTTAGATCTATTTTATGTGCATGTATTTCACATTTACAGGTGTAAGATGTCGTGTTTCATGGAGTTTTGATGGTGGATTAGGATTTGGGTTTGTGTCACTTATGTCTGACCTCCTCGGCAGAGTATCTCACCTCTTTCCTTTTCTGGTGTATCACCACTTTAGTGTAGGCTCTATTTTCTTGCATTCTCTCTCTCCTGTTTCCTTGGAATGGTTAGATTAGGATAGATAGGTTTTCCTGCACTAGATTAGATTGTGGCAAGTAGTTTAGGAACAAGAACCAACTTTCTCTGGAGGTCCATCTCAGGTTTGCAAGTCCCATAACTTGAGAGATGGTCCAATATTGTGCAGGTTACACAAGATGCCCCATTAAAAACTAGGCCATTCGGGGGGTGCTATGATTTTTCATCAAAAATTTTTGCATGCATGGTGGAGATCATAGAAGTTAGAGTTCCATTTTTCAGAGGTGTCTCATTATCAAACAACAAGTCTTAAGTTACCATGCAACCACATCAACAATTTTGGCACGCCTGGTGGGACAGAGATTAAAGAGCTTTACATCTTCATCTCAATAGGTTTGATGTGTTATTGCTGAGATCTAGCCTTTAGAGGCATGTTTCAACACATTTGGTGACTCCATCTAGTCAACAAACCCACATCTTTGAGGTAGCAGACCTTCTTCTCATCCATTTCCATCCATTATTCCTTCCACATATTTCATTTTCTCCCATTCCATGAAGTTGTGCAATCATGACTTCATTCCCAACTTGGAACTCACACTTGTAGCAATAGCAGTGCAGTCCACCTCTAATGTATTTAATAACTCCTCCAGATCAGCATTATGATCAGATTCAGAATCACTATGGATACCCCTATGACCGTACTCAAGATCAGTTTAGCTATGGAACCTTCCAAAAGGGATATGCATACAGTGAAGTCAACTACATGGAGAATGTTGATCCGTAAGAGAAGATTAAAAAAATTAAGGGACATATGGTACAATCAAGGGCCAACAAATCAGATGAAAGTGTTTAGAATTGGCTATAGGGCACCTTGTCCATGGGTCAGCCCTATGCCAAGACATTTCAGCCCACAAGAGAAGCTTAATTTCATTTTTGAGATACTACCTACACTTGCGTAGTGGACCGAGGAGATAGAGGCCTACAAACTTGGTGTCAGGAATCCTTGTCAATGGTTAAATCATGCACCATCATCTAGTGATTTCCTCTCCATTCCCCAAGTAGCACCATCTCAACCTGGGCTTCAATTTCAAAGCTTCCCATCTGCTGCCCCAAGTATTGATTTCCCTTATCCATCTTCTAGTCTCCCATCCCATCTCAATTCCTCTACCATTTTCGCTTCCAAATCTAAATCCCCTTCACAGAGCAAAAGAAATGCCTTCCCCTCCACCACAAATAATCGTAAAACTAGTTGAAACCCCATCCACTCTTCCTCTTTCCTTCCCAATTCCATGTGTGGAAGAAATCCCAAAAATCACTCAAGGAGACAAACATGAAGAAGAGCCAAATATAGAAGAGAATATTAGAAGCTTGGTAAGCTTGGCTCTAAAATTTGGGATTGTAAAGATCCCCTTGATGGTTAAGCCCATGGAGGAGGTCTGGGGTTAGACAACAAGTGGTGGAAGCTGAGTTTGTAGCAAAAGAAGAACAATAACAAGAGGAAGAAGATCAATAATCTGATGCTCGAATGCGGTGTTCGTAATGGCACTCTATCTCAAGAAGATTTTGATCTAATCCAAGATGCAGCACAAGCGAGGAAGAACAACCAGCTCCAAGTCCCATTGAAGAGGAGAAATCTGGAGGAGAAAAATCAAAGTTTAGGCCACTCAATGAAGAAATAATTATTGAATATTTTTTTCTTTCATTTGAAGGGCTTGATTTGATTGATGAACCCATGATGGAGGAGGACTATACAGCCCAAAGGCTCCAAGTGTAGAGCGGAGGCCATAGAAGAACCTTTATTTCTTCCTCCCACTTCATCCCGTTCAATCTCTCGATGTCGAAGAAAAGTTTTAGCTTTCAAACTTCATGTTTGAAAATGAGGGGAACCATGGTGAGAAAATTGCAGATTTGGAGGACACCATAGAGGAGGTAGAGCACACGTAGCAGGAAAACGAGAAAGTGGATTATTTTTCTAACTTGGAGGAATGCCTTGATGGAAAGGAGCCCAAGTAGATCACATCATTTCCTTTTCCATCATTCACCTTCCAAGCACATGATTCCTCGCCATGGAGGAGAGCATCCAACCGTAGTAGCTTGCATCTTAAAATGATTCTCTAGAACCAAGGTTAGAGGATCATAATCTTCCATGTTATTCTCAAGAGGAGGAAGGAAAAGAGAATGAGGATCCCATCTCTTCCTCACCATCCACCCAAGAAGGTCCCTAGGAAAAATCCATTTGTGGAGTTGAAATTCAGAACCATGGGCACATTCAAAGGACCGGACCATTCCTAATCAGTGTACTTGGCTTTATTGGACCCAAGGGAGAAGCCAAAAATGGTCATGCTTACTCTTGAGCATGAGGATGAGTATCAAAGCACCAAGGGTCACCATCAACACCTCCAGGAGTCTAATTACAATTTGCTTGAGGAGGTATTTTCGATTGATGTTGATACCTTGATGATATGGGTGGAAGATCAACCTCTTGCCGGTTTCTCACTCATAATAAGAGTCATGTTCAGTGCCAAATCATATACATGGCCGTGTTTTTTAAAGAAGGGAAGCTATTTCTCCCTTCCTATGGTAGGATTTGTTTATTTTTTTGTTAGGGTTAGTGTAGGAGTAGGAGTATATTTTCTTTCAACATAACAAGTGCGTGTGCATACTCTGCATGTTCCACTTGAGGCATGTATGATATTTCACTTTTGTACATAGCGTGTTGTCGTGATTTTTTTCTCCGGGTTTGTATCGGTATGTGGTTCAATGTACCTCGAGGGTGAATATTGTAGTGTTGGCGCAGGAACAGGTGAAGCCCCAGGTCAACACAATTTCCTACTCTCAAAACCTCACCTTCAAGACTTTTTATGAAAATTTAGAGTGTGGACAGTGGGACACGCTCAGGGTCACCAAACACAAGTAGTTGAGCTCACGATTTCGAGACAAGATCATTACGAGGCTCTCATTCATGACTCCATACCCAATGCATACTTCCAAGGCTGACTAGTCTCTTCATCTAGTAGGTAGATTACCCGGTGAGTCACCAAATTGTTATTCCAATATTTCCCCAGTAAAATTGATCAAAGATGATGCTACACAAAAGAAAATCGAAGCTTCGGTTTAGTCCTATAAGGTCTCAAGTGATCCCAAATAAAAATGGAGGAGTAAGGTCGATGAAGGGGGCAAATGACATCAAAGGATATGAGAGTGCACAGAGGAAAAATGGAGAAAGGTAGTGTTCAATAGAGGACCAAATTTGCTAATTATATAAGGACCGTAGAAGGTTCCACGTGTCTCTTCAGTGCATTTTTTGTATGGTGCACAAAAGTGGAGACCCAAAAGTATGCAAGCCCTCGGTGGTCGAGTCCGAAAAGACAAAGCCATTGTTGAATCGGCTAAGTATAAAGAGCCGGCGGAAGCCTCCACGTGTCTCAATGGCACACCTCCGAAGGGCAAGTTCAAAGTAGGGTCCTAGGTGAGCACAAACTCTCCACATACCTCATCAATGTAACTTCAGAAGCTGCTACCCATGGGACAGTCCCTAAATGAGCACAAAACTTCCACATGTCCAAGGTCTAAAAGGGGACATTGACCATTGAAAAGTCCAAGCTTCGAGACAGTACAGTGTAGGAAGCCTCCACGCATCAACTCAAGCACATATTCAAGCTTGAAATCTGGAGATGGTCCATAAACAAGCATCGCTCTCCATATTTCTAGGGTCGAATAGAATTCAAAAGGGATAGAAATACATGTTGAATCAGCTAAGTAAAGAAGGGCCAATGAAAGCCTCCACGCATCATCTCGATGCATCTTTAAAGGAATAAATTAGAGGCAAGTCCCAAACAAGAGTGGGAAGCCTCCACATGTCCCAAGTCAAACATAAATCCTTCACCAAACAGAGATACTTAGTAAAAATACAAAAATATAGAACATGCCCGTAAAGGGACACGTGGCTATATTTCAAGTCAAAGCGGGAAGGTGGGTCGTTGCACGGGAAATTTGGAATTTTAGGTTTTTCTTTGAAAAGCGTAAAAGTATAAAAGTAAGCCGCACCTCCGACAAATTCCAAAGAAGCCACGCGTCAAGCCTAAGTTACATGGGGAGGCGGGCCATGGGGGAACATTGGATTTTTAGAACTTTTCTCGAGAAAATGTAGTTTGCAAGTGCGGGCTCACGAGCCCGAGGAGGTTTGTTCGCCAAAAGTAAAATGTGAAGTTGTGGGCTTATGGGGCTTCAAGGAAATTTTGCAATTTTGTAACTTTTTTGTAAAATGCGCAAGTTGTAATTTTGGGCCCACGGATCCATTTTGCAAAAGTAGTTTTTTCCGCCATTTTGTACGGATTCGATTCAAATATTCAAATGGGCATAAATTTCGATCCAGTGCTTGAAATTCAACAAATTTGGTACCATTAGAAATATCTCGACATCCTCTACGCCATGGAAGCATAAAATATTATTTTCATTAGGCTTTGATGGGTGAAAAATTGGAAAAAGTATTTCAAGTCATTAATACAGGCTCCGATTGTTTCAACTACCCAGATCTGATCTGATTTGCCATCTTTCCTTCTCCAACACACCAAACAGACATGGGGAACCAAAATTGAAATATTGTAGGTGGATTTACAAGGCATTAAGTGTTGGTGGTTGAGATTTTAGAGTAAAGTCTAATTTTTCTTCTTTCTCTCTCACCTCGACATTCTATATATTTAAATAGTTCTCATAAAAGAGAGATATTCTTGGTGTGGGAAACTCTGTAAAATTTGTTTCTTGACTCCATTTGAGTTGTAATCCTTCTCCTATGCCTAACAAGCATATTTGTGCCTTTGAGCAGAAATGTAATGGTTTGTGCACCTTCTAGAGCAATAAACTCATGATTTTGTGGCATTCTTCAACCCTTTCTCATGTTTTATTGTTTCTTCGTGCCTCTCCCTTTCAGATCTATTTTTTGTGCATGTATTTCATGTTTTCAAGTGTAAGATGTTGTGTTTCATGGATTTTTGATGGTGGATTAGGATCTGGGTTTGTGTCACTTCTATCTAACCTCCCTCATCTCCTTTTTCCTTATTTCATCCTCCCTCAGTAGATTATCTCGCCTCTTTCCTTTTCTAGTGTATCACCGCTTTAGTGTAGGCTCTCTTTTTCTTGCATCTCTCTCTCCCTATTTCCTTGGAATAGTTGGATTAGGATGGATAGGTTTTTCCTACACTAGAGTAGATTGTGGCAGGTAGTTTAGGAACAAGAACCAACTTTCTATGGAGGTTCATCTCAGGTTCGCAAGTCCCACAACTTGAGAGATGGTCAAATGTTTTGTAGTTTACATTGGAGGCCCCATTCAAAACTAGGCCATTCAGGGGGTGCTCTGATTTTGCATCAACAAGTCTTTTATTTCATTTGGAAAAATGTGACTCTCCTTTAGAAATATGGGAGGAATATAAGGGTTTGTGTGGTAAGGTGGATCACATGAGAGCCATGTAACTTGAAATTGAGATCACGTCTCTTAATCTTGAACAATTTCCATCAATTATAGACTATCTTACCAAGTTCAAGCATTTTTGACACAATTGAAGGGGAGTGGAAGAGATAAGAAACGTGAAGAGTATGTTTACTTAATTTAATCCAAGTTGAGAGGATAATTCCAAATATTTTCTTCTACCTTTTTCTCTAGCATGGATTCCTTTGGTGACACATTCTAAATGCCTAACTTATAAACATTTTTTGAAATACTTACTAGCGAAGAATCCGCATTGTCTAACCTTGAGTCTTCCACCTCTCAAAAGGAATTATTTTCAACTAATCCTAAAGGAAAGCTAAAACTAAAAAGTAAAAGAAAATCCACCGTTCTCCATCTCAAATTGCTCGTAAACCCAAAGAAAACAGTTGTAAACCTAAGGGATCTTCTAAATACATCAATAATTCTATCCTTTTATGCTATTTTTTGGAGGTGTTGGTCATGAAGAATATAAGTGTTATAAGTGCAAGCCTTAAAGGATGCAGTCAAGAAACACAAATTTTTTATCTCCGTGCTCCACCTCCTTCTAATCAACATGAAAAGAACTTAATTTGTTAGGACATCTTTATCATCACTTGCAAATAGATAGGTTATAGATTATGTTGCTTCTCATCACATGACTTCTTTCAAGGAGTATTTTGTATCTGTAGGATTGAGTTTTACTTCAAAAATTGAGGTTGGAGATTCTTCCTTTCTTTCTATTAAAGGAAAAGGTGACATATACCTTAGAAGTATGATTTTTTTTTTTTTAGCCTCATTCACTTGTTGTTCAGGTATTTTTTATCATAGTTCTAGACTATATAATTTTGAGGTTTTTTATGACACTTCCTCTATAAGGACATGATTGGTTTCTCATGCAGATTTAGAGAGTAAGATTTGGTATGAGAGATTTGATTATCTGAATTATAGATATTTGAAGGATTTGAGCACTCAAAAATATGGTTAATGGTCTTCCTAGAGTTTTGTGTCTTGAGGAGTTTTCCATGAATGTGAATTAGGAAACAACACCGAGATCTATTTCCTAATAATTTTTCCAAGAGAGATTCATCAACACTTAAGCTTATATGCATAGTGACTTGATGGTTTTTCATACCCCCTCTTACAATGGAGCTAAGTATGCACTTACCTTTATTGATAATTTCTCGAGGTTTACCTAGGTATATTTTATCAATAGAAAAACATTGTTTTTCACACTTTAGAGTATTTAAGGCTTTGGTCGAGAAAAATATTATATTTTCATAAAGAACCTTCACACTGATAATGGGAGGAGTACTTTGGCAATGATTTTTCCAAAAAATTGCAAATCATGGAATTATTCACCCACATTTTGTTCCTAATACTCCATGACAAAATGTCTTAATAGAAACAGAGGAATTGAACTTTGAAGGAAATGGCTAACTTCATGATGCATACTAGAGATTTACCTCCTATATAATGGGCTGAAGAAGTTAATTACACTAACTACATTCATAATCACACACCACACATGAGCCTTTAAACATTTGGCTCTAGAGGAAGCTTCAGCCCAACATTAAGCCCAACTTGGGCCTTTATGCAAAGAAGAAAATAAAAGCCTTGGGTAAGAAGAGAAAATCCTTGATCTTTGTAGGGTATTGTGAGGATATGAGAGCTTATCAAATTTTAGATCCTCATACTCATGTGGTTCTTTTTGAAAACATGTTCAATTTTATGTGCACTTCACACCTCATGATTCTTCATCTTTGTTCATGCCTAATTCTTCTTCTTTATCTCATCTTGAAGACCCTTTCTTGAGGAGGTTTATTATGAGGTTATAGATGTCTACGAGGATCCTATTCTCACTGATGTTGTCACTATGCCATAGTGGGCTCATACAACAATTTTTGAGACATCACCTTTCATACATGATATTACACCCAAGTAGGCATCATTGTGAACATTATATAGGTATATGAAATTGTGTGTCATGTAGTTTCTAAGAATCCACAGTCATTTTCAAAATTTGTTGGGATTTAGGAGTGGGATGATGTAATGAAAACTAAGTATTCTTCTTTGATGAAGAATCATACTTCGGATTTCATATCTCTTCCTAAAGGAACAAAGATGGTTTGGTGTAAGTGGGTATACCAAACCAAATATTCAGCTAATGGGTCCATTGACAATTATAAGGTTCCTCTTGTTACAAACATTTTTTCACGAGTTAAAGGTATTGATTACTCTAAAAAAAAATTGCACCTGGTCCCTAAGAAAGATTCTTTATGCTTGTACTTGTTATTGTTGTATCACATGGGTTTCGTATACTAGATGGACATGAATAGTGCCTTCTTACATGGATATTTCAAGAGGAAATATACATGGAACAATATGTTTGATTTGTTCAGAATTCTTCTCTTGTTTGTAGGCTTTGAAGCTCTCTATATGGTATCAAACAAGCCCCTCGGGCTTGGTATGAAAAGATGGAATCTTTTATTTTATCTACTAGTTTTTTCGCTACCACTCGATCCTATAGTATATCTCCGGGATGTTGGTGAGGATATTGTGATACTTGACTTGTATGTTGATGATCTATTAGTTACTAAAATCTCTTCTTCCCAAATTCATAGTATTGAGTGGGATCTTTCTATGTAGTTTGACATGATAGATCTTGAGTTATTGCATTATTTTCTTCGATTGCAAATTTCTCAAACAGATTCAGGGGATTCAATTGAATTAGAAACATTACACCTATGATCTTATTTAGCACTTTGGTATATCTTATTGTAATCCAATTCCATCTCCTTTTCAATCTGGGGTTACTCTTAATTCCACATGTACCACTCCACTTTGTGATCATACATAATAAACGTAGTTAGTTGGAACTCTCATGTATTTAACCCATACTTTCCCTAATATTTAATTTGCAGTATGTCTTGTATCTCGGTTTACACATTTTACTCATAGTAATCACCTGGTAGGCTATTAAAAGGATTTTGTGTTATTTACAGGGCACTTCCCACTTTGGACTACACTACACTAGGAGTTATACTAAGTTTTCTGGATATACAAATTCAGATTGGGTAGGTTCTATTGATGACAAGAGTTCCACTTTTGGATATATTTTAATCTTGGTTCTTCTCCAGTTGCTTGGGTATGGAAAATAAACAATCTATTGCACTTTCATCTTTAGAGGAAAACTATATGGCAATAGTTATAGTGAGTCAACAATTTTTTTGGCTTCGACAATTATTGACAAAGTTGGGATTACCATAGGATTCACCAACTATAATTTTGTGTAACAACCAAAGTCGATTCACATTTCTCACAACCCTATTGAGAACCAAAGAACCAAACATATTGAGATACAAATACACTTCATTCGTCATCACATTTAGTATGGCTTTCTTTTCTTGGAGGACATTCTCACTCAAGAACAAGTTGTGAACATATTTATGAATCCTTTGCATCATCTTGTTACCTTGAGTTGCATGGCATGTTTGGGGTTTTGAAATTTGGTCTTAGGGGTGTTCATGAGAGCATCTTCCTTCCTTATTCTTATTCTTCTTATTTCTATTTCCTTCTAGCAATATGTTTTCCTACTTTTGTTTCAAGATTTCTTCATGGATATATTGTACACAAGTACCGATCAAGATAAATTTCTGACTCATACTTTGGATATGAGACTTTTATTTAGGACCAATAGCTTCACTTGAGGGGGTGTTAGAGTAGTTATTTATCTTAGCTCATGTTCATCGAGTAAATCTTATTACCTAATGTATTTTATCCTCACCCTACTTATGTATGTGTGGATATTTATTTTTATTATTTAGATATTAGGAGGATATTATCTAGTTGTTATGACTATCTCTTTCCTAAATCTATCGTCTTGACTAGTTCTTTCTTTAATGACTAGTTCTTTTCTTGATTTATGGCTTGATCTACGACCTTCACCGGTTCTTAGATTGTTTTCATTGCCTTTATAAGTAAGGCACATTATCTTTGTATTTCATTGAATCCCATAATAATATATGATATTAAAAATCTTTTATTTGCAAATATTTTATTAAATTTATTCTAGCGAATTTCTTTCATGTTATTAAGTGTGGTGCTTGATTAACATTTGAGCTCTTTGTGGATTGGAGCGATCTGTTTAGCTATGGCCTTGCATATTAATTTCTTGTTACCTATGATTGTTAGTTTGTAACAAATATGGTTTATCAAAAGAAGATACATTTTGGATAATATTATTTTCATCTAGTAAGTTATTCAATAGGATAGGTGGTGACATCAAACAACTTGTTTCATTAAAATTGATTTTGAGAAAGCATATGATAGGATTAAATGAAACTTCATTCTAGTCATGCTCAGAGAAATTAGGTTTGGGCCTACCTTTATAAGTATTTTGGCCATGTTTATTTTGAAGCCTCTGCCTATTTCTCCATCAATGGCATTTACTTTGAGACTTTTGGGATATTTCAATTTGTTCTCCAAGTTTTACCTCTAGCACATTCTTTGTATGTGTTGGTAGTCGAATGATTTTATTATCCTCACGCTAATCAATGTGGCTAGGATAAATATATTTAACTTCCAAGTTTACCTCCTACTTAGTTCATTAATAGGCATTTTGTGGATGGTTAATTTCTCACCTTAATTGAGGATGACACTAATGTGCATCTAGATTTCTCTTTCATGGATTTTTATTTCCATACCTTAGGCTTAGGAAGCCAATGGTAAAATAATCAATGTTATAAGTAGTATGTTATACCTCCTCCCTCATTACTATATCTTCTTCAATGGAAGTGGACTCAACGTAGTGATATCTTCTGATTTTTGAAATTCTTTCAAATTCCAAGTAACACTCTCCTAGATATAGCAATATGATATGAATCGGTTTGAAAATAAGTTATCATAGTAGATCATGAAACCTATTGCATTTTCAAGTAAGTTTTATATTTGTTCAAAATTACTTATGGCCACACATGTTTACAATTATTCATTTTTTCCCCTCTCAATCCTCTTATAAAATACTAAATAAATTTCTCTGCAATTTATTATGGGATATCTTAGAGAATGGTAATGGTTTTATTTTATTTGTTTGGGAGTATTGTTGCATGCACAATGACTCTCGAGGTAGTTTTATTATATGTTGGCCATGAGGGAGATTACCTTTCTCCCAAGTATATTGTTGGTGTCATATATGGAACAAATAAATGGAAATTTGTAAATGTAACTATAATGTTAAAAATCACCTCATTCAAGAAGACTTGGAAGTATTTGGATATCCCAATTTTATTATATATCAAATCCCCTATTTAATTAGTTGGCTTATTTGTTATTAAAATTATTTCAAAATATTGGAAAATATAAAACCCTCCCTACTTTGGAATGGAGATGTGTTGAATAGGATTATCCATAAATTTCCATTTGGTGTCAATCATTACCTTCACAATTTTCCTATTGCAGAGGTTCCGAGGTGCATGCCCTAAATATTTTAACACTAGGGATTCACATGTTATAGGAAATATTTAGTCATCTATGTTGATTGCTTGTGACTTTTTTGAAGCTAAAGAAAAATTCTCACAATCTAATGAAAATTGTGGCTCATTTAAAACCATCCTTAAAGTCGTTTCCTATTGAGATGCCACAAAAATTAGGATATTTTCCTCTAAGATTTGGTGGAAGGATATGAAATGATTTCCATATATGTTATTTCTCAATTATTTTCCCATCACAAGCTATGCTTTATCAGTATCTTAAACTTCCAATGGAGGATAAACTCCAATTTTTTGGTTCCTTCATTTTTATACCTAATGCTAGAAACACAAAATTATACAATCTAGTCTTCCATTATGGATCCCAAGATTTCTCACTTTCCCGGTATTTAATTTATCATGGATTACCGATTGATCACAAGATCATTAACCTTAGTTTCTCCAATCCACATTTCCCTTTTTTGAGTGCACTTTGAAACACTTATGCACTTTTTATGGTTTTGAAAAAAAGATCAAACCATCTAGGCCTTTATTCATGAATTCTTTCAACTGTTTTTATCGGTAAAATTCCCTACTAAAATATTTTTACTAGGAGATTGACAAATTGTTTTGATGACCTCAACTGAATTTTGCATGGTTAAATATTATAAATCATTTTTATCTAGAAAGAGAAAAATGTTTCTTTGTTTTCTCATACAATTGTAGATTACAATCTTTTGACTTTTAAAAAATTGATGATTTTGTGTATTGTTTACTTGTAGATTCAAGTCCAAGATCAAATGGTTGATCTAAAAGTGGCCCACCTTTAGGCACGTTTTGGACCATTAGGATAGTTCCCTTGTGTGTTTTCTTGTTTTTTCCATCCTCTCCCCAATCGACATCCCTTTCTTAAGGCTTGTGACCATCATGATAGGCACTCTCTTCACTACTTGGAAAATCGTTTTGGGTGGGTCTCACCTCCTTGCAACCATTTTCCTCCTTTGGTTTAAGGAGGAGGGTGGGCCTTTCATCCCCCTTTCCATCACATCTTGCTAACTTGAAGAAGCTCTAATAAGTTCTCTCAGCTAGAATTTTCCATTTTTCTACCCTTGGGGCATGAAAATCAAAGTTAAGATTCATAGTAGGGATTCATATCCACTATGCTAGAAAGGAGCCTCCTTGATGGGAAATAATTTCTAGGTAGGGTGTTAGGAAATATTGATGAAAGATATCATTCACTTTAAGTACTCTTTGTGACTTCCTACTAAATTTTTAATGTTATATTTAGTTATTGCATGTGTGCTTCAATTTTGTCATTTTTGTTTCTTGTACCACCAGGAAGTTCGAACTTGAGGCATGCTTCCATACCGCCTTATTTTTTTTAATATTTTCACTATCTTATGTTTCTATAATATAGATAATATTTCATCCAAATAAAAATTTAAAATTTGATAGCAAAAGAGGTGTCTCCACATCTTGTGAAACATATTTGTAATTATTATAATTCACATACATCTTCTTTAATGAGCTTAACCTAAAATTATTATAATAAAATGCGAGATAAGGAAACCAATTCTTGAGCACTTTCACAATTTTTGGTTATGAGTGGGGATGATTTTTCTCAAAAATATGTGTAAGCTACTAGTAAATGATGTTTGAAAAATAATACTACACAAAAGTTCTCATTGACATGGGATTTTCTTTTATTTAAAATAACAAGAATTTTAGCTGTCATAAGTGATAAGTTTAAATAAGTATCTTGAACACCATTGAAACTCAAATGTGGTGTTTAGGTTGTTGGAATAATTTTCTATTTAATAAAATTTCCACACCATTAAAGTATATATATCAAACATGTTTTCCATTTAATGCATTCTTCCCATCCCGAATCATAATTTGGTTTTGAACATTGACATTATTAAAGTCATCTTATTGATTTTATATAATTTAAATTAACTATTTATTTAGAGTAATAATTGTAAGAAGTGATATTCAGGGAATAAACTATAGTAATGTACAATCAATAAGCATTCAACAATGTATAATCCTAATTAAATGAAAGAGTCATGATAAGTTGTTTACTTTAGTCTAACTTGGAAGCGATATGGATTGTGTATTTGCTGGAACAAGCTGAGAAAAATGTCTCAAAGGTTTGATGAAGATTGAAAAGTATATAAATGTGTAGGATAAAATCACCCATGGGAGGATATGAGTGTCCTAGGTGATAGTGTCTTATCTAGGCACTAGTGTCTTCTTAGATTCTCTAGTTATGTGTTTTCTTGGGTCGGGAGGTCTTCATTCTAATATTATCTTTATCAATCTAAATTAATTTTTGGGGTTTCAATCACACATATAACCTATAAAAATAGTTATACCTGCACATGTCTGCAAACCACATAAAATATAATAAAAATGATGTAGATTATGGAGTTGGACTTACCTCGGTGGTAACCTAAAGAGTGAACTTACGAATGAGCATTGCACTACATCTTAGAATCCATGTAGTTCTCTATTTGTGTGTTTATTCTATGCCTTGAATCACCCTTGTACAATTCACGTTATGACAACGAGATAGATATAGATTGTACAGAGTATGCATATTATGTGTGTTAAAATATAGTAAAATCCCCTCCTATGTTGTCTATGTAGACGAATGCATCCCTTGTCCCTTGTATGAATTTGATTAATGTATGATTTCAAGTGCTCTTATGCCTTTGTGCAAGATTAGGTGATGATAGATAATGATTGTATTTTTTCCATTGATTTATAAGAAATAACTTAGTATATATATAATTCCCTTGTTTGAATTTCATAATTAAAAACTTGAAGGTTGACCCAAAGTGTTAAATGATGAAAAAAGGATAAATGGACCCAAAAGAGTAAGAAGAAGATAAATAAGGCTAGAAGTGCCTCAAAAGGATAGAAGTTCCTAGTTGTTTCTATTCTAGATGGGTACTAGTGTTCAAGGTCATCAAAAGATAAATCATTCAAGTGTCAATACATACGTAAGACATGTAAAACAAGTAAAGTAGAATAGATAAAACAATAAAAACACTAAAAGGAGTTGTTAACCACTAGTGTTCTTGCGTAGGAATCATGTATATGTTAGTATACTTTAAGACCTAGAAATATACCCAAGTGCATATATTTTTTTTTCCATTTTCCCCACTTTATGTTGTTGAGTGAAAAATTAATAGCTTAAAGTAGATAGAAGATATGTACCTTGTAAATCGAATATATTTTTAACCGATACTATGTCGAGTAGAAAATTATCTATATGAATCGTGAAGTCATTATAATGTGAAGAGTGGAAACTATGAAAGGGAGGTAGACCTTAAGGGTGAAGTGTATGCATAGTAGTGCATTGTTGGAGCTTGTTCTTATAGATGTGATTTTCTTCTTGTTTTTTAATGACGGACCCCAATAGAGGATAAAAAGTGTAGTTAAAGTCTTGTATGTGAAAAATCAGAGTAATGTATGTATAATTATTTGAAAGTGGTAGAAAATGAAAGAGTGCACTTGATATATGAGAGAGTACATGATAGAAAATTTTCCTATTTGTCATTGAGATGTTGTTGGATTGGGTTAGGATTGATAAATTCCCATCCAAGAAAGTTTCAAGCCATAGATTTGAGTGTTTGTCACCAATGATGAGGTTTTTGTGCGATCTCACAAAAAGAGAAACGTTTTTGGGAGATCTCATGTCAAGCATGAGTTTTTGGGCAATCTCATGCCAAGGATGAGTGTTTTGGACAATCTCATGATAAAAGAAAGGGTTTTTGGTGATCTCATGCCAAGAGATTTTTTTGGGAGACCTCGCTCCAAGAGAAGAGTGTTGGGGAGAGGAATATATTTTTGTCTCCGTCTATAAAGCTTCTCAAAGTGCCACTACAGATTGACACATCCCGATTTGTAATCTGATTAGAGCCGATTATCAGAATCGAATTTTAGATGATTAAATTAATTATGTAACTTAAGTAAATTTACTTGTACTATAGATTCATTCTATAAACTATTGGAAACTATGTTGAACTAAAAACTATTTGATTTTCCCTATTGCACTAAAGCACCAAGGTGGGACACAAGCACCCTCTATTCATATCATTTATTAGGCACTAGTGTATACTATGTGTATGTGATCCAAGTCTAATTCTGGACCACTCTGTAACTATGTGCCTTTTCCTATTATGTATCATGTTGTTATGTTTAAGAGTTATGAGCTTTTAAAAAGGTGATTTGTTCACCCAATATATGTCCCCTTTTTTGGGGTGTTTATGTGACAAATGTAGATGGTGTGGCCCAATGAGAGAACCAAAAATGATATGCATATCATATTTTGGATACCTATAGGGGTAGGGGATTTTATAGTATAAAATAAGGCACATGTAAACAAGATAGAAGAGTAATTAAGTGTTAGTGTGAAAAGGGCTAGCATGCAAGAGAATACAATGTAATAAGTGACTGCTAATACAAAAGGGGTCATGAAAAGAGAGTTTCATAAATGAGACATCATTATTAATTTCACAAGACAATGAGGACCGAAACAACCAAAAGTAAGAAATGATCAAGCATAATATAGGGCATAACCTGCAAACTATGGATAAAAATGGAAAATAATAAGTATCGATAACCATGGTTTTATAGAATCCTATAAGGAAAATTCTATGCATGAATCGTCTGTTAGCATGCTATAAAGATAAGTGTTATGTCAAAGAATGTATGAATGAGTGTAAAGTAAGTGGCAATACTTGGTAGATATTGTAACAATAGAACTTGTGACTGTGTAGTATGAGAGTAACAAAAGTAGATGCCCCAGAACCTCGGCGGGACTTCTAAATGACAATGTCAAACATCATGAATTGTGTAATAATTTATTAAAGTTCCGCATTCACCTCAATATACCATGTGAATGGGAATACATGTATAGAAAAATATAATGACATACAAATAATCCAACTAGCATAGCAACAAAGCGTAACATATAAATATGATAAGCTACCAACGGTAAGTACAATGAAGATGTGAAGATCTTATGTGATTGTGATGGTGAGGTACGATGTAGTGCCCACTCCTATTCAAAATTGATATTATTTTGATTCCGATTATTAGGGATTAGAGTTGCATACATTTCTACTACAGTTTAGACATTGATAGATGGACATTATTATATTGATTATTATTTCATTGATAGTATGGATGTTTAGACTTATGACATGATTTACAAGATGGATTATATGCATGTTTTGAGATATCAAAATTTGATGATTTTGATCCTTTACTATACTAACACATTCAATTTCATATATATATGTATATTATTAGATGACTTAGTTGAATTCGTGATCTTATTGCTAGTTGATAAACTGATAAAATTGAAATTATTGAAATCGTGAATAGTGGTGAATAACTTGTTTAGGGATGGTTTAGTTATGATAATTTATGATTTGTATATGCACGTGTTTTACTATTTTGATGTCATTAATATGGCTATGAGGCTAGAAAGTTATCTAACACCTCTCAAAGTCACCCACCCACTAGGCCTATGATGTGAGGGGATTATTTTAGGCCATATTTTTAGTTTTAATGGAGAAAAAGAGAAATTAATTGCACTTTTTCTTACAAGGGTATTAATTTGTGTCCTTTAGAGGTATGGGTTTGGGTTGAGTGTAAGAGGGTGGTCATTCCCTCATCCACCTATTTAATATGATTTTGGGTTTGGGTTTGACCCTTGTTATGTGGAATGGAGGAGAAATGATGTGGCATCCTACATGTAGCCACATCACCTCTCTCTCCCAATTTTCTATTTATTCCAATTTGTGTGAGGATTTGGGGGTTAGTTGTTTTTTTTGGTTTCTCACTTTTCCAGGTGCTTTCTTTTGGGAGTGCTTGTTGGAGTTGGAGATATCTTTGGATTTATTAGGCTTGAAGAGTTTGTAACATGCTTGTGGAGTGGAATTCTTGGAATGGAAAGGTGGGGTATTCACCCTTGGTTTCTTTTACTACTTTGATTTCTTATGTTTTGAATGAATGTTTTATTGCATGTGTGTTGTTGGGTAGTAAAATGGCCTTAGGATGTGTATGAGAAAGTGAAATGGGGATAATTTTTTTGGAGGCATAAGAGTTTCTATTGGGTATTTAGGAGGGAGTTGGGTTGGGGTGCCCCACCTTATGCTTATCTTGTTGTTTTGTTCATTGAGGGAGGCATAAGAGTGAGGGAGGCATAAGAGATAAATTTCAGGTAGGGAGACATAAGATTTTGGAGCTTGTTTGAGTTTTGGAGGATTTTTAGGTGGGCACCCAAATCCTTAGGAGGCACTGAGGAAATTCCCATGTTCCTTTCTCTTCTTGGCTTGAGTTTAGATCCATTGTTTTAGGAAACTTATATGTGTGGAAGTGTTTGTTTTGTGATTAATCTTATATTTTGAATGTAAATGTGGAATCCTTGTTTTGTTGCTAATGGTTGTCAAATACTCCATATTATTTCATTGTTGGGGCTCGGGGGCAATGAGGAAGAAGGCTTCACTTCCTCATTGGATTATTGGTTGGGTGGAGATTTTTTCCTACTCCCCATTTTGGTTGTTGTGTTTGATCTTGGGAAGAAGGTGGAGCTCAAATGATGAATGTTTTCTTGTAGAATTTGGAGAAAAGAATCAAGAACCCTCTTGTAAATATTTTACCATGTTGTCTCCATTGTGTATGGTTGTAAACTTTCATTTTAAAAGTAAATCTATTAGTTAGTTTGTTTATCAAAATTGTAACATTAGTTTGCATTGTAAATGAAAGTAGAAAGATTGAAAATTATTTCCTTACTTGTTGGAAAGAGAGACTATTAGATTGTAAAAGTGAACCAAGTTCCTTGGAAAGATTTGTATTTTTTAGATGAAGTAAACAACTTGAAATGGGATTGAAATGAAAATAACATTCTTTTAAATTTAAGTTGTCTCATTTCCTTCAAAATATGTCATGATATTTTTAAGAACATTGGGAAATCTTGTTCAAAATACACTAGTTGTTCGGAATGGTTGTTAATTTTTTTGTAAGAGGAAAAAGAGAAATAGTTCTTGTTCAAATGAAAAGAAGGTATCTTGAAAGTATGAAAATATATAGTTTCATTCTTCTTTTTGTTAAAGGAAGGAAAGAGTTGCTTAAAACTCTAGAAGGAGATATAAATCTTCTCCCCTTTGTGAGTTATATAGTATGAATGAGAAATTTTTTAGAGTTATCATCCTCACTTTTAAATGAGTATATAGAAATTATTCAAATTATCTTGTTTATTTAAAATCGCTAATTAAATGGTCCCAAATAAATATTTAAATCCTTTTAGAATAAAATGTTTAATGCTATATATATAATTACATATACATAGATAAATAAAAATATCATATAAATTAATAAATTTTTATTGATACATATCTTATTATAAAACACACATTATCAAGATATTATATTGGAGAATATAAATATAAATATATATATAATATATATATATGTGTGTGTGTGTGTGTGTGTGTGTGTGTGTGTGTGTGTGTGTGTGTGTGTGTGTGTGTGGATGTATATGTATGTGTGTATGTATGTATATTTGTATGTTTGTATGTATGTATAATAAAACTTATTCGGGTTGAATGGTTTTAATATGTTTTAACACAAAAAAATAATGATGAATGCGTAAAGAAAATATGTATGTAAATACATATACATATTTGTAAAATATTTATATTTATTTACATACATATACCATCTCAACCAACAAATATACAATGCATATTTATATATGGCCTGTAGATTTAATAACTTATTAACCTAAAATAAAATGGAAAAATGCTCACAACCCACATAGAGAAATTCTTCTAAAACTTAATACAATAACTTGTAAATGATAAATTGAAAACAGCAAACCCTCGGCTTATGTATCCCCATATTGTGATTATACATCCAAAATATTATGTATCCTCCCATGGCTTCCTCCTTCTCCTTCTTCCTTCAAACCTACAAGCCAAAAAAAGAAAATGAGAGAGTTAGAGTAAAAACGAGTAATAAGAGATCCATAAGGATATTTAGGGCTTCCTTGGTCTACCCTAAATCTAAGGGCTAGAATAGAATCTATCCAATGGCCCATAATTGACCCTACATCACTTAAGTGATAGGGAATTTTTGGGAATGCATTTAATTAAAAGTAACGGTAATGTTCTAATGGGGCCAAAGGGAGGATTAGACAAGTTGCTCACCCTTACCCATTTGGGAAATAAATCAACATTAAATTGTATAATTTTATAAAGCTATCAAATTATTAGTCATATCTAATTAAATTGTGAAATTAATTAGTGACCATTAAAATGCAATTTCGAAGGGATTAATAGGGCTAAGTGATGAACTAAAAGGATGAACAATATTTAAATAAAATTTTGGGACCTATAAGAAATACTTTTAAACGTAATATTAAAATTGGGGGTCGAGTCAACATCAATTAACATTTAATTATTATTCCGACCGCCATGTAACTCGATAAGTTTATAATCAAAAATTAATTTAACTATGTTTGATCTACAACCTCTTTAAATAATAAAAAATAATAAATTTTCTGTAAATTTTTCTAATTTAACTTTGTGTTGTCTTGGGTTATGTGCGAGAGTAATTTTTGGGCATTACGGTTGGTATCGAGCCATGAGTTTAACGCTTGGACTCTTGGACACACTTCAAACACTAAACATGAATAGTAAAATTAGCACAAATCTAAATATAGAACACAAAACACAATATGATATTTTTAAATGTAACAAACTTAGAAAATTGAAACAAAACGTAGAATTGTAAACTAACTCCCATCTTGATATGTGCAGGAGGAGTGAATCCGGTGAGGGGACATTTTTTGTGAAGCTTTACATATCATCTCCAGGGCACAAAATTTTTGCACATCGCTACAGATATTATAGACATTGCAAGATGTCAATGAAAATAAATGAGGTGGAGTGGTATGGGCACATCCTAGTCATCTTGATAGGGATCCATCAGACGAGGATCAACACCCTTCAAGGAACAACATTGAGCATAGGGAAAAGAACTCCCACCTAGAGTCAGTGAGAGCCGATTCACCTCAGAGAGAGGTAAAGATCGGGTTACAAGATTCAAAGACATATCTAGGAGCCCTAGACCAAGGGAGGGGCATCATGAGAGACCTAGGGGCCGAGAATCTTTAGCTGCAGATCATATTTTTAAGATCTTGAAGCTACATATTTCTCACTATTCTTGAGATACAAGAGGTTTTTAGTGAAGCCTTAGTTAGTGAGCTTGAGTGGGGGCTTTAATCTTTTATCCTGTACTAGCAACACAAAGGCTTGTATTTCGATTCATTTTATGAGGGATGGATAAGTTTTTTGGTGGACAACTGAGGAGAATAAGCTCCACGTAAATTTAGATGCGATTACTTGGGAGCTCTTTGAGGAGTGGTTTAGGAGAATATACATATCCAGGATATTTATAAAATAGAGGATCGATGAGTTCCATGACCTACGTCGGGAATCCATGACGCACGAGAGTAGATTTCTAGACTTGCTTGAGTATGTCAACTACACGGGATGGACATGTAGGATTCATAGCTTCATTAGGGGCTTGAACATGGATTTGGGAGGTTTGTATGTATTCATTGTCTTGGTGCTCAATTTAATCTCTCCTGTTTGTTCAAAACATCTTAGTCTCGCAATAGTTTGAAGTTTTTTTGGTCTCCTGTATTGATGCATGAAAGCATTTTCCTTCATTTTATTTTCATGGTCAGTCCTTTGCTTTGGTTGAGGATCACATTGATTCCGGATATTGTTTTTTGTTTCTCTATCGATGAGAAATAATTTGTAATTTGGGCACAAATTCGAGGTTTCCCCTTCCTTCTATTTTTCCTATCAATTTTTGTCCCAACATCCATGGAAACTTGGTCATTTGAGGATCCACCTTTGGGTCCTACCTTTGTAGTTGTGCCAAGGAGACACATGGAGGCTTTTGGTAGCTCCACTCTATACTTAAACTTCTGAAGAAAATTTCTCGAACCCTAGACATGTGGCACCTTCCGCTGGTCCTTAAAACACTTTCAAACAACTTTGTTGGGTTGAGACACATGGTGAGCCCACGTTTGTTTAGGGTCTCCACTTTTGGGAACCATATCAAATGTGCACCAAAGAGACACGTGAGGCTTCTGCTGGCTACTTTTTATACTAATACTTTTTTAATGGCCGAGGTAAATTTCTTGGGCCTAGGGATCATGAAGATCCCATTCTTGTTTGATGTCCTACCTCTAAAATCCATCTTTGAAGTTGTCTTGAACAGGACACACATGGAAGTTTCCATTGGACTTTCCCATACTCTAAATTTTCAGCAACTAGTGGAACTCTCTAGGGTTTTAAACATGTGGAGGACCCACATTCATTTAAAAACATGCCTTTGGAGTTCACCTTTGTAGCTGTGCCAAGGAAACACGTGGAGGTTTTCCCTAGCTCCTCTTTGCACTTGACCGACTTAGACTCATAGTGCAGAATGTGGTATAATCCATGTAAGGAAACTCGGACTCACAACACACGAATGTAGGCATCCATGCGAGGGCACTCATTTCTCAAGGTGTATTCTCGAGGTGAAATGGATTGCTTGTCAGATCCAGCTATATGGAGCCACCTACAAATGATTAAAAAGAGGATTTCTCACATGACATGAGAATAAAAGAATGATTGGAAGGATTTGTCAAAAAGTTATGGTATGACATCTCATTCAAGGTTGAGGATCTGAGAAATGTGATCAGTTCATGATTGATCCACCTAGCATCTTTTGGGTGTAAATTTGTTAAACATCACTTTCTGAGACAAATTTGTAACAAGTAAAGAATTCCTCGAATATTCTTTTTTTTAGGGGGAAAATTTGGGATGAGTGAGCGATTGAATTATATAAATGCAATGAGGATACTCTTGAAAAAGGTCAGGGGGTTAATTTTTATGAGAAAAATTGAGAAATCCCATCTTCCTGAGATACCATATGAGAAACCTTTTAATCTTTTTTGTTTTAGATTTGATCACGTCAAGATGGTTGCAAGTGTATAGCCATTGACAAGCTCTAATATTTTTCAAGAAAATTTTCTTCTTTGATAAATATAATAGATCTCGAATTAACTGTGTTGATCTTGGGCAAAATTGTGTCTTCTTTTATTTTAGAATGTAATTCAAATAGTTTTTCTTGTTCCTATTGCAATATTATATTAAAATCTCTCGAATCACACAATATATTCTCCATGTGTTAGTATAGTGGAATTTGGAAATTCATTATGGGAAGATCTTTCATCCTATAATGAAATAATAATTTAAAATCACTTTACTATCATTTTTTTGATAAAGATTATTTGTAAGCCTATGAGTGTATCTTAGGCATGATGAAGAAGGGGTTGTTAATGTTTAATTGAGTGTTTAGCTCAAGCCTTCATGTTGAATTATTAAAGATTGTGTGAAATCATGCAGATTTGGGCCTCCATTGATTCACACCTTCTATTTGAAGGAATATTTTGGCTATTCTAAAGCATTTTTTTGTTAGATTTCCATTTTTGTAAATCTTCTCAAAGATCTAGTGAAATCAACTTCATCTTCCTTAATTTCCCACCAAAATTTCAAATAACTATGAATACTACTGAAGTACCCCTATTTGTGATGTGTATCTAGAAATGCACAAATTCTACTACCTAAACATATAGAAGCAAGTAGTTTTAAGTGTCTTTAGTAACCTAAACCTTGTTTAGAAAATATCTCCATTCTTTAGAAGTGACAACTCGTGATTGTTAAATTGTGGTGTATTGATACTATTTTCTCAATGTTCCCCTTAAAATTGTGGAAATAAGGATATCTTCATGTCCTCCACCAACGTGAGAGGTTAAAAAATGGGTCTTCTCACCTTGGTTGAAAGGCATGACCTAAAGTAGTGAGGATAGATCAAATCCTTAATGAAGGTGCTTTATCCATTTCTCAATGCCTGGGTGAAAAAGAGTCATTTGAATCCCCTCCTGGATATAAAACAACTTATACCATGATTTTTTTGTCTCTAGGTATCTTGTTAAATTTGTGATGCTACTCAACTTCCAAGGAGAATAAATTTGGAAAGGAACACATTATCTGTAGACCTTATATGAGGCCATAAAAAGTCTACATTACTAGGGGAAGAATTAGCTAGCTAGGGATAGAGTATGGAGTCGTATCCATCGAGAAAATGCTTAGCGAGGTTGAGAGGGTCAATTCTTCCTCCTTATGGCAACCATGGTTCTACACAATTTTCTTTTAGGCCACCTCGGTAGCCACCTCAACACTAGTAGCAACATCATGAGACTTGTCCACCATTTAAGCCTCCACGAGATATTTGACACTAAGAGAGGATGGAGTATGGGGCCTCCCCCCAGGGGTCCCATCAAGACACAAAGTGAGCACATAGAGCTCAAGCCAATAGGATATCGTTAGTAGCGACCACAAAATCCATAATAGGATCATCATGATCCATGACACTGACCACTCAACTAGCCGCTACATCTCATTGGAGAGGACCGGATTATTGCTATGGATGTGGTTTCCTTCGACATAATTAGAGAGAGTTCCCAAAAAACCCTAAAAACAAGGGTAAGGCACTAATTTCCTATCCTATAGTTAGTGGCATGGGATGTAGCCATCAGATCTATGTGGCACTTGAGAACTACTAGGAAGAGCACTGGGAAATGTGAATGAGACCACATGTAGCATTATTGGTATTCCTACCTCTATTCTATTTTATTATGGCTCTTCGATTCTTGTATTTCACCATCTTTACTAGAGAACTACTGCAGGTTGGTGGCAGTTAGACAATGCCTTAGTTGGGATGTCGAGATGGCTTTTGGAGCCAAAAATCTTTATAAACTCTTTAGTTAAGGAGTGTGTAGTGGACTTGTGACCCTTCAAAGCACTACCTCGATCTCCGTATCCTTCCTTTGGGTTTCTCTGGATTCATGTTGGGTATGGATTGGTTATCTATACAAAGATCTAGAGTTGATGTTTATCATAAGATTATTTCATGTACAAATGATTTGGGAGTTGAGTCGGTGATAGGTAGAGTTAGGAGATCCATATTTATCGTACTATTTCCGTTATGTAGCGTAAGTGGTATGTGCGATGAGGGTATGAGTTGTATGATATCACAATTAGTGATAGGTCAAAGGATGGGTTTAGTGGACCTTCAATTCATGGTCACCCTATTTTGTAGGATTTTTCTGATGGTTTTCTTATTGAGCTATCAGGGATGCCTCCCCCACATGATATAGGCTTTTACATTGAATTGGATCTTGGAGCATAACCTATCTCATGTGCTCCATAAAGGATGACCACACCTGAGATTTGTGAGCTCAGTTGAAGCTTGAGGGTCTTCTTGAGAAATGCCTAATCTTTCCTAGTGTATCCCCATTGGGTGCACCAGTTGATTTTTGTTAAGAAGAATGATGGATCCTTGTAGTTGTGTGAGGACTAAATACATCTGAACAAAGTAACAATCAAGAATCATTATTCCCTTCCTCGCATCAATGATTTGTTTGATCAAATTAAGGGGGACACAATGTTTTCTAAAATATATCTTAAGTCTGGTTACCATCAACTGAGGATTGTAGAGGAAGATGTCCACAAGACAACTTTTTGCACAAGGTATGACCACTATGATTTCACCATTGTTCCATTTAGCCTAAAGAATTCCCCCTGAATGTTTATGATCTTGATGTATGGGGTGATTAGGAAATTTTTGCATCACTTCATGCTCATGTTTCTAGAAGACATTCTGATATACACACATATGCATGAGGAGCACCTTCGTCAAGTTCTACGGTGTCTTCGTGAGTAGTAGATTTACATGAACACGGAGAAGTGTGCATTATTTCAGTCATAGGTGCAGTATTTGGGTCACATAATTAAAGTGGAAGGTACCATATTATGTGCTTATAAAATTACAGCCATTATATATTGGCCAACACCCACTAGTGTGTGACCGAGGTGTGCAGTTTCATTGGTTTGGAAAGGGTACTATAAGAGGTTTGTTCAGGGACTACTCTCATATTACGCACCCCATCACTTCCCTTCAGTGGAAAAGGAAGAAGTTCATTTGGTCGATAGATGTGAGTAGGCCTTCATGAAAGTGAAGAAATGCCTCATGACAACACCTATTCTTGTAGTACCAAACTCGCAGGGAGATTTCTTTGTTTGCACATATGCTTCTTTGGTAGGATTAGTAGGTGTATTGATGCGGGAGGGCCATTTAGTAGCCTTTGAGTCTCAAGAACTCAAGGATTACAAGCTCAATTATTTGAATCATATCCTTGATCTTGCAGATTGGCGAATGCTTTGGTTTAAAGGAGGAATTTCCTTCTAGGAAGGATATTCATTCTCGGGAATGATCATTTGAGTCATCGTCACCTCTTCATGCGAGTCTAATATAAATGCTCATAAACGAAATTAGATGGAGGTTCTATGTGAGTACGACATGGAGATAGAGCATGTGAAATGGAAAGAGAATGTGGATACAGATGCCTTGAGTCATTAGAGGCGTTTGGTCATGGCTATAGTAGTTTATACAAACTTGAGGACAAGGATTTTGTAGCAGCTTCCACATGACAGCTTTTACCTCGTCATTCGGAGAGAGAGAGATCGAGTCTCGTAGACCCCTTGAGGAGAATTTTAATGGGTTTTCATTAGAGGTAGATGGTCTTATATGACACATAGGTCAGATCTATGTTCCTAGGGATGGAGGATTGATGCAAAATATCCTTGTTGAGGCACACAATGCACCCTATTAAGCCCACCTAGGGGTGAAGAAGCATGCAGAATGAGACAATTGTACCATTGGAGAGGGTTAGGGAGAGACATGGCTTGTTTTGTGTCTCATTGTTTAGAATTCCATAAGGTGCAGTCAAAACATCACTATCCAACTAGCCTTCTATATCCTCATTCCATGCAGTGGAAATGGTACACCATTTATAAGGATTTCATTGTAGGAATACCTATATCGAGATACTACCATGACGCCATCATGATCACGGTGGATAGATTAACGAAAGTAGCTCATTTTTCTATGGTAAATTCGACCTACATAGCTAGTGCAAAGTGGCATGAGTATATCTTGATGAGATTGTTAGATTGCATAGATACCGTAAAATATCATTTATGACCGCGATCCCTCGTACACTTCTCACTTTTGGACCACCACAAAACATGATCTCGGGACAAAGATCAAATTTAGTATAACTTATTACCATGAGATAGCATTGTATATAAAAAGTGGGTGAGTTAGATCGTATCGAAATTCTTAGGATGTACGTCATGGGCCATCATTCAAGGTGGGAGGAGTATACGTATTTGAGTGGAGTTTTTCTATAATAACAATTTTTAGATATTGATTGACATGGCTCCTTTTCGGAATTGTATGGCATGGATTACAGGACACCACCGATTTGGGATAGATTGGAAGACATGGTTTCTCTTGGGCCTGATTTACTACTAGATATGGAGCGGAAGGTTGTCATGATCGATAGAGATTACAATAGGCTTAAGATAGATAGAAGAAATATGCATATCAGCAGAGGATAGATCATACTTTTGAGGTGGGCATGAAGGTGTTTCTTCATGTAAGGCCTCATAAGATCCCAAACCATTATGGAAAAGGCTATAAGATTGCTCCTAAGTTTGTAGGTCCCTTGAAGATCTTTGAGTGTATCA
>CM031237.1:838557452-838764952 GCA_018340775.1 Taxus wallichiana var. yunnanensis | reverse complement strand
ATAAATCAACATTAAATTGTATATTTTTATAAAGCTATAAAATTATTAGTCATATCTAATTAAATTGTGAATTTAATTAGTTCCCATTAAATAATCAATTTCGAAGGGATTAATGGGGCTAAGTGATGAACGAAAAATATGAACAATATTCAAATAAAATTTTGGGACCTCTAAGAAAGATTTTTAAAAGTAATATTAAATTTGGGGGTTTAGTCAACATTAATTAACATTTAATTATTGATCCAACCACTATGTAACTGAGTATGTTTATAATTGAAAATTAATTTAACTACAGTTGAGCTGCAACCCTTTTAAAAAACATTTATTCCGTAAAAAGTTCTAATTTAACTTTGGGTTGTCTTGGGTTCCGTCTGGGTAATTTTGAGGGTGTTACATGCGATATGTAAGATGAGTAGATGAGAGGAGTCTCGTTTCCCCCAATAGATGTGTATAATGTGAGGTTAATTTAGAAATGATCCTCAGCAATAAATTATGAACCGTAGCACTAGAGTGCATCATTGGGTAATGTGTATTATATGTGAGTGAGATCAAATGCTAGAAAATATTTATCATGAAGTAAGAAGTCTGAAGTTTTTAAAATAAACTAAGATTATCTAATAAATACAATTAATAGTGATGGGGGATGTTTGATGCCCCCATGTGTGTCTATCAACAACATCATGATAATAGATGTGATCATTACGAGAAATAATAGTCGAGTATGTATAGTTTTAAAGATTATATATATATATATATATATATATATATATATATATATATATATATATATATAATAGTATTTGTAATCAAGTTCCATAAGTAAGCATGAAGAGAAAACTTTGTTTGGAGTGGCATATGAGTAGAAAGTGAAACCATAATCATAGATAGATGTGGTACCATGTGATGATTGTGTACTGAAGCATAAGTAATGCTAGAGAGATTGAGATGAAGTGCAAACAAAAAGTAAGTTATTTGTGCGTATGTGAGAATTATGGATAGGCAATTGTTGATAAGAACATGTGACTATGGGTCAAAGTTTTATGGCCCCTAATTTTGTGAGCAATGGATATCTATCTCGAAGAGAAGAAAGATACTATTTCATGGTGGAAGATGTGGAAATAGGTCATGAGTATTAGTATTAGTGTTAGGAGGATCATATTTTCCAAAGTAAGATGTAGTATTGAGAAAAAAATGGAAAACACTTTTTGTGATGGTAAGGGGAAATTGTCCAGAGTTCCCATGTATTCTAATAGAGCATCATTAGTAAGGAATGTATTCAATTAAGTAAAAAGGGGAGAAGCAGGATCACTAATAAGCTCAAGGTTTAATAAAGGAAGATTATGAGTATTTGAAGTAGTGTAAACCTCAGGAGAAGATATGATGGGAGTTAAAGTAGAAGATTTATGGATATATCCAATGTTGAGTTTTGTGGATTGTGTGGGAATGGAAATAGGATCTGTTACTCCTTTTATATATTTTCTAATCCAGTTCAATGAAACTTTAATGAAGGATATAATGATATTGAGGACCTTACTTTGTGAAATTACAAGCAAATGTGGTAGAAATTGGGGAATCATGTGAATAATCAAGTGTTGTAAGAGGAAAATGGAGAGGGATCTACTAAGGAATCATATACCACACTATGGTATTGGAACTTAAGATGCGGGTGAAGGGGTGAAGGGACCACATGTGTTGCATGGATCCAAGGCCATATGAGAATAATATTATAATTAATATTATTATGCATTAGATGACATGGGACAAGAAAAGTGCATGGTCCAACAATAATGGGAAGTGTGATTGTACCTAATATATTTTTAGGAAAATTTTCAAAGCCATGAATAAAAATAGATGAGGGAGCTAGAGAGGCTTTAGAAATGTAAATTTGTTAAAGGAATGATATATTACAAATGTTAAGACTAAATCCATTATAAAATAAATCTCATTTAACCCTTTATATTATGGATGTGAACTTGAATATAAAGGGGTGGATCATTATCTAAAATAGATTGAGAATAAATTTCAGTAGATGTAAAGGTAATATGCTCTTCATTAAAAGATAATTCCATAGTGAATCTATGATAAACATATTTGGGAGAATTGTTAGGATGAATGTAAGTGTTAAAAAATATTTTATTTTGTGCTCATATTCGATAATCTTGACCTGTAATAAATCAGGAGAGAGACACTCATGTTGGTGAAAATGGAAGGATCCAAGGGTATCTAGGGTGACAAGAAAGATGGAGGTAATATGCAAGACTAAGATCTAGTGTTCGAATAAGGATCCAAGTTGTTTATCACTAGTTGGGTTTCATCAAATGATTTAATCTAATTTGAATTAAATATTTATTTCATTGCAACTACTACAACAAGTGATATTCGGGTAATAAACTATGGTAATGTATAAGAAATATAAGCATTCAACAATGTATAATCCCGAGAAAATAAAAGAGAGATGATGACTTAGTTGATTTTGTGCAACCGGAAGTGATATGGATTGGAATAGGCTAGGAACAATGTCACAAAGGCTCAATGAATATTCATAAGTACATAAGGGTGAAGGAAATAATTAGCCATGGGAGGAGAAAAGAGTCCTTAGATGCTAGTGTCTGCTTGGAGTCCGAGGCTCTAAAATTTTCAGGTTTGGAATGTATTTACTCCAATATTTACTTTATGACTCGACTTATCTATTAGGGTTCCCATTGCACTTGTAGCCTACAAAAAAATTCTAGCTACACATGTCCACAAACCACAATAAATATAATAAAAATATGCATAACGTGGATTCAAACTAACCCGGGAGGTCACCTAAAGAGTGAACGTAGGACTGAGCGTTGCACTACATATTTGACTTCATGTAGTTCTTTGTGTGTGTGCATTACATGCCCTAGGTTTCCCTTGTGCAAGTAGAATGATGATAGCTTGAGCTAGATATACATTGTATTGTGTATATAGAATGTGTGTGATGGAATAGAATGCACTCCCCACCTATGTTCAAGTATGCATACCAATGCATCCCTTGTCCCTTTTATGAATGTGCTAGATGTATGGTTCAAAGTGGACTTGTTCATTTATGCAAGCTTATGAGACGATAAATAATGCTTATATTGCTTTTCCCTTGATTTAGAATAATTAACTAAGTGTATATATGATTCCCTTGTTTTTATTTCATAATTGACAACTTGAAGGCCTACCCAAGGTGTTAAAAGGTGACCAAAAGGCGGAAAGAACCAAAAAGAGTAAGAAGAAGATAAAGAAGGGAAGGAAAACCCATGATGGATAGGACCGTCTAGGTACTATTGTCCTAGTTTGGGCTAGTATCTAAGGTCATCAAAAGATAAATCAATAAAGTGTTGATAGATCTCTAAGTTGTGTAAAGAAAGTAAAGTGAAAAATATAAAGCAATCAAAAGGCCAAAAGGAGTTTTCAGCCACTATTGTTCTTCCATAGGATTCATGTATATATAAGTATTCTATAGGACCTAGAAATGTATAGATTATTTGTCTACACTCGAGGCCATGTGGATGGCATAATGCTTGCAAATGCAGATGCGTGTCTTCACACTTTTCCTCTATTGTACCGTATAAAAATTATGTGAAGAAGCATGCTTCTCTAGGTAATGTTTATGACACCGCCAAAAAATACCATAGATTTTACTTGGTGAATTTTTAAAAATGAATTTTGAAATATTGATCAATGACATGAACTCGAAAGGAAATATACTCCACTGGTAGTAGTTATATCCCAATAACATAATTCTATTAGATTTTAACATTACGTTTTCAAGTAGGTAATAATTATCCTACCAAGATGTAGCATAATATTTTTGGTATTAGAAAATTTCTCTTTTGTGCAAACCGTGAAGGCAATTCAAATAACAATTTTTGTTTTTACTTTAAATTCTACGAAAATCAAATCAAAAAATTGAATTATACATATAAAATTTAAGCCAAATAACAAGTGACCGAACACCTCAAAATTTTCTAAATTCAAATTTCAAAAATCCAAATATTCATTAATTAACAAATATTAGCCACTAAAATTTACACTAGTGCTGCTCTATGTGGCCTTCCACCGTGGTAAAAAGACGTCATAAAATTGATCTCTTCTCAATTGGGTGGTTTTAGAAAAATCTATTCAATTTGAGTCTCATTTATTGTGTATAATGAATCATTAAAAGAGGGATATCCAACGCGATGAATTGTAGAAGTTCGTGAATGTTATTCCCTATGATTTTTCTCTCTTGTGGACATTCATTATAATAATAATCCCATTTATTCTAATTCTTTGTGGGGAATACCGCTTGAGAATATGTTGAAGGGTGCTTATAGAAGTTCCCTTTCGGCTTAATCTCATTTATTTTTGGTATGTTCACGAGGATGAGGATCATACTATTTCAAAATATTTGTTTCCAATAATCGAGTTTGTGGATGAGGTGAATAAGGATGATATGTTTTGGGGAAAGTCTCGTAGATAACTTCAAGCTATTATTGATTCTAATAAATAGGATAATAGAACAACAAACAAATATCTCAAGACGGAGTCGATGGGTTGGAAAAAATCATTGGATTTTTGATAAGGATTTTCTAATATAGTTTGGATCCATATTACCTAACTACGACATATTCACTTGCAAGGTAGTCAAATTTGTGCAAGATTAGAGTTTGAGATGGTGAGAGTACTAGTTTGAAGATCACCGAACTAAGCGTGCAATTGGAAAAAATGATGGGGCTAGTGTGAATGGAGAGACAATCTAATTACACTACACTGAGCTCTAGTTTGTAGAAGATGTATTGTCCATAATCAAATTTTTACATCTCACAATAAATACATGATACAATGGATAAAATTAAGATAAGAAAAGAGAGGAAGTGAAGGTCATTTGAATACCATTTGTGTTATGAGTGGCTTTGTTACATTGTTTAATTTTGATATTTCGTTTATTGCGATATTGGTGCAATATTTTGATTCCCATTCCTAAGGATCACTATCTTGTATATGTTTTTTCTATTATATAAATGTTGATTTTTTTCTTTTTAATTTATATTTATTCTTTGAAATGTTTTTTTAATATTGGTAAATAGTTTTTTGAAAGGGACTATACCCTTGTGTACAAAAGAAGGCCTAAAAGCCGGAATAAGAGAGAGGAGCAGAGAAGCTGTAGCAAAGCACAAAAGCTACAGTGAAGAACAACGAAGCCCAGAACAGCTACACAAACGAGACTTAACAGCAAAACAACGGCAAAAAAACAGCAAGCCTACAACCCAAAGCAGTAAAAAACAATAAGGACCAGCGAAAGTAGTCGGGACTACTTCTTGGCCGCTTGATCAATACTCATCTTTACTCTTTTCCAAGCATGATACATGCCCAGCGTGGTCATATGAGCAGCATCCGTCTTATCGAGCTCCTCTCTGGTTCTTTTGCTCTCTTTCTCATTGCCCCAAAGTGTAGCCGGGACACCGCTAAGCTGTGAAACACTTCTTGCATGACCTTCGATGAACTCCTCGATGGCCCTGAAGGCTGCAATATTATACTCATGCCTAGTCTTCATCTTCCCTAGGCGGGAGTCTAAGGAGGTCAGTTTTTTATATATGTCATCAATCTGGCTATTGCCAATGCTCCCTTCCCCCTCAATGCTTTGTTTGCCTTTTTGCTTAGCAAGGTTTTTAACCTCATCCTTCAGCAAATTGAGCTCAGCCTCTAAGGCCTCCAATCTCCTAGAAGGGTTGTCCGTTGGTGCCGCCTGGGGACTGGCACTACTAATGTTCAGCAGATCACGAGCAACGTCCTCCAAAGGTTCAACCCCCTCAGCAATAGACTCAAGGTTGAGTCTCCTAGAAGCCCTGGTGACACGTTTAGAGGTAGAGACAGGGTGGGTGGCAGGGGCAGCAACAGGAGGAGAAGAAGGAGAAGCATGAGCAGCCGGCATGGGTGTAGCAGCACCGAAGGCGGGGGCAGCAGCAGGGGCAGCAGGGGAGACAGGACTGACAGCAGCGGAACCCAACAAAGCCGGGCCGGGAGAGGAAGGGAGACCGGGGAATTTAATAAGGCAGTGCTTGTGAATAAGCAAAATAAGCCCTTGGTGTAAGGGAACCGCCCGGGTATGCTTCTGGAACTCCATAATGGAGCGTTCAAGAGAATTTAACAGATAGTGAGGGAAGCAAACCAACCTACTCCTACGAAAGTGATTCAAAAAGACAAGGTGCTTGGCAGGGACAGTAACAAACCTGCCTTCTAAGGATATGAAGCGAATCATCATGCGGGTGACTTCGTCATACGGGGGTGGAATTGAGTTAACAAGCAGACCCGCGGTGTTGAATATGAGCTTCTCCTCCTCCTCCACAAATCTTCTCTCTTCAACCTCTTTGATAACCCTCTTGTTGAAGAAGTGGTATCCTTCCAGTGAGGCGGTCGCACCCGGCTATGAGTTCCTCATTAATAAGAATTTTCTGCCCTCCATAGTCGACCGTCCTCTCATTCCACTCCTTGGCAAAGCGAACAGAGATGCTTTGATCATGTCCTTGCACTCTTTCCACAAAGTTGGTGAATCCGCCGATGCTAAGAATGTTCCAGAGCTCAGTGTTTTCTTTTAGTTGGTATGACGGCTCAATCAGCGGGGGAGGCCCTCCCATCTTCACAATGATGTGCTGGTTACAACAATTTTAGAATACCTTTGGGCGTTGAGAGTGGTTCATTTCTTCATAAGTTTTCGCATAAAAATGGGAAGCTGTAGCCATTGGTCCTCCCACGAACGGTCAGATGATTGCGATCTCGAGCCTGCGTGGAGTCGCGCGTGAAAACCCTTTCCTGTATACTTTCACCTTGTAGTTATCTTCGGTTTTCGCGGAGCTTGGCATCCGACTATCAACAGCTATTGTACCTCCCGCGTGCGCTGTTTTTAAATTTAGACATCTCCACTTGAAGTTCCGAAACAAAATCTTGCTATCATTTGAAGTAGATATCATTTGCCACGCCAAATAAATTAAAACAGCACATGTGGAAGAATTTATGGATTTCCTCCAAAGATTAAGGCATGTCTCTAGAGATTGTTTGCGTGTGAAGGTCCGCATGTATGCTGTTGTGAAGCTGATTAGGGATACTATCATTATCCCAAATAGTGAAATTTATATTAATGCCGTAATTGGCCAATGCATCGGCCAGCTTATTTCCCTCCCTGTAAGAATGTATTATTCTGATGCTGTTGAAGGTATGACTGATGCTTATGGATTCAGAGATAAAATCTTTGATATTCCAGCTAGGAGAAGAGGACTGATTAAGCAGTTTAATAATATTAAGGGAGTCCCCTTCAACAATGAGGTTCTGGATATTTTGGGTCCGTGCAACTCTCAATCCCCATAGAGCAGATAAAGCTTCTGCAAAATGATTGGTTTGGATTCCCATTTTTCCAGCATATGCAGCAATCAAATTACCTTTATGGTCCCGTATTGCTCCTCCTCCAGCTGCTGTTCCAGGGTTCCCCTTAGAGGCTCCATCAAAGTTCAGCTTGAACCAATTTGATTCAGGGGGATGCCATTTAACCAAAGATCTATCCACACTATTCCCGGGGTTGCTCCAATATCCGATCTGCCAATTTGATAAGATGTGCTTTTCATTTTCAGGGTAACAATTGTTCTTGGGTGGTTTAAATCTGGCCATGTCCTCTTTGATGCCTTGGGAGATCTTGCCAGTAGTGAATTTAAAATTCTGCTTCTTATTTCTAAAAACGATGTTATTTCTATCCTTCCAGATCCTCCAAATTAAATGCGGGATGGCTAATTTCCAGATTCTTTTGATAGCACAATGTCTGAATGGTGGGTTCCATTGATTCCATAGCTGAATAAGATCCTCCGGCATCACCCAGAGAGCTTCAAATTTGGAAAGGACAAAGTTCCAAGTTCTAAAGGCATAATCACAATGTATGAACAGATGGCTAATGTCTTCATAGTTATTCCTGCAAAGGTGGCACCAATTGGGAATGATAAATCCTCTTTTCATCAAATTGTCAGTGGTGAGAATTTTGCCTCTGATGGCCAGCCAAAGAAAAAAATTTATTTTGGGGGTTAACTCAGGCATCCAGATCGAGTTCCAGTTAAAATCTGATTGGTTACTGTGGAAAAGACTGGTATAACCAGATTTGACTGAGTATTTACCATCGTGTGAATTGCTCCAGATCAGCTCATCCTTGGAATCCAACTGACACAAAGGGAAGAGATCTAAAAGGTCTTGGAGGGAGGAGATAATTTGTTTCAGTTCAATACTCTCCATAGTAAGTCTTTTCCACTTCTTGTTGGTGCCATTTCCATCAATGTAGTCCTTGACTTTGGTTCCATACTTTCTTATAAGGCTGTCCTTAGCACTCCCAAATCTCTCCAAGAGATTATCATTGGACCAGTTATCCTCCCAGAAGTTTATGTCGCTGCCATCCCCAACTTTCCATTTGCTTCCCTTCTTAATGAAGTTTCTACTCTTAACCAGATTATTCCAAAAAATGGAACCATTGGGGAGTTGCTCATCATGCAGATAGGAGTAAACAGTTTGCTGATTCAAGTATTTTGTTTTAATAACATCAATCCAGGGTTGTTTCTCCGAAAGCAATCTCCAGCCCATCTTAGCAATGAGTGCCTCGTTCATTTTCTCAATATTTTTTATTCCCAGCCCTCCCCTAGATTTTGGGGTGCAGACTTTATCCCAGGCCACAAGGTGAAATCTGAACTTTTCTTCCATGCCTTGCCATAAAAATTTTTCGAATCCTTTCCACTTTCTCTCTGAAGGAGGAAGGAATTTTGAATAGTGACATGATATATATGGGCAAACTTTGGAGTGTGCTTTTAATTAGAAGGCACTTACCAGCACTAGAGAGAGTGGTCCCTTTCCAACCGGCCATTTTTTTCTGAAATCTCGTCAATAAATCATCCCACACCGTGTGAGAGACTTTCTTCGTGCCAAGAGGGAGGCCTAAGTATGTTGCTGGAAGAGTACCAATTTTACAGCCCAGAATTTTAGCAATCTTGAGCTGTCTTTCCCCAGGGGTGTTAAAGAAAAAAAGGATGCTTTTGTCGTAATTGATCTCTTGCCCGGAAGCAGATTCATATAGCTGCAGAAGAGCCTTGATAGCTTTAGCTTCTACAACTGAGGCCAGAAGAAGAAGGATGGTGTCGTCTGCAAACTGTTGATGAGAGACAGCTTGGCTGAGAGAAGTGGGTTTAGAACCATTTAAAAGGCCGACTTCCACCGCTCTGTTAATTGTTCTACTAAGGCTGTCAGCCAGAAGGATGAAGAGAAGGGGGGAGATGGGGTCTCCCTGCCTTAGACCTCTACTGCTGGTGAAGAATCCCACAGGCTCTCCATTAACAACCACAGAGAACCTGGCTGTAGATATACAAGACTTAACAATTTTTCTAAACTTTTCTGTGAACCCAAATTTAGATAAAATCCTGTCAAGGAAGACCCAAGAAACTTTGTCAAAAGCTTTATTCATATCAAGCTTAAGGATCATGTTTGCCTTTTTGTTATTTTCCATAGAATGCATAGTTTCGTGCACCATAATCACACCGTCTTGTATTATCCTGCCTTTAATGAATCCACTCTGCTGCCTTGAGATGAGATCCTTCATTATGAGCTGCAGCCTAGAAGCAATAATTTTGGTAAAGATTCGAAAAATAGCATTAACAAGACTGATAGGTCTGAAATCCTTGAAATCTTTTGCATCCATTTTCTTAGGTGCCAGCACAATGTGTGTGTTATTGAGTTCTTTTAGAAGATTTCCCGATCTATAAAATTCATTAACCGCTTTGAGTAGATCCTCCGAGCATATTTCCCAGAATTTCTGAAAAAAATTAATGGAGAATCCATCCGGTCCAGGAGCCTTATCCCCCTCAAGAGAAAAAACAGCCTTTTTTAGCTCATCAAGCGTGACCGCTTTAGTGGTATCTCTGAATTTCTGGTCCTCAATATCATTCTGAGGGATGGCTTCTAGCATGAAGGAAATAGCTTCCGGATTGCTGACATTACTCTCTCTAAGAAGATTTTTGTAGAATTCAAGTGCTTGTTTCTTAATGCTGTTTGGATCTTTAGTGATACTTCCGTTGCTTTTAGAAACCTCTAGGATCCTATTACTGGCTCTGTGCTTTAGAGTGGTCATGTGAAAGAACTTGGTGTTCCTGTCCCCCTCTTTAAGCCAGATAGCCCTAGATTTAAGGCGCCAAAAGGATTCTTCTCTACTGCAGATCGTGTGCAACTCAGAAAGAATTTTCTTTTCATTTACTTCATCTTCAACTGATCTCCCCATAGTATCCATCTTTAACTCAAGATCCTGAAGCTTCTGTTTTAACTCTTTCTTTTTTCCGAAGATGTTTCCAAAAACATTTTTGTTCCAAAGTTTGACTTGTTTTTTGACATTTTTGAGTTTTTGGACCAATCTGTACTGGGCAGTGCCTTCCCCATTCCAATCCCACCATTCCTTTATTCTATCATAGATATCAACGTGCTCCATCCACATTTTTTCAAATTTGAATGAGCTTCTTGCAGGTTTGGTCCAATTTAGAAAGCTTAAAGCAATCGGATTATGATCCGATCCAATTCTGGGCAGGGAAGAGAGGTAAAAGTCTTGGCTAAGAATCCAGTTTGCTGATATTAGTGCCCTGTCCAGTCTCACCTGAATGAGCTCCTTTCCCAACCTTCTATTATTCCAAGTATACTTGTTACCATGCAGATCCACATCAATGAGGTTTTGATCAGTGATAAAATCAGCAAAATCCTCCATTCCATTAGAGAAGGTGGGGGTTCCCCCAAACTTTTCGCCTGGGTTTAGAGGGGAGTTGAAGTCTCCCATGATAAGCCGCTAATTAATGGTGCTGGTTTCTTTGAAATGTTGAAATGAAGGTAAAGTAAGAATTTAAATGAATTTAAAGTAATAATATTATACTGTACAAAATCATATACATGAAAAATTATTTATCTTTAAAAATATGCATTAAAACTATTTGTCTTAAAAAAATATCTATCTAGGAGGACATACAAACTCTAATCTATAAGTTTTTATTATTTATGAGAGTATACTTTTAAAAAGTTGTTTCTCTTCCCCCATTCGATGTAAGGTTCCTATTTCTTGATGTATCATTATCCTATGTGACTATGTTTTAATGATTAATCAATGTTAGGATTTGACGTCCATATTTTTATTTTTTTTTTTTTTGAATGTATATGATATATAATATCTATTGTGTGTATATTGATGATCATGTATTGATTCATATTTTAGTTGGTATAGGTTTATAAATAATTGAGCATAGGTTGAATATATATTTATAATCCCATAGGTATTAAATAAGTTTGAGATTATAGTTTACCAAGACTAGAGTGTATAAAATCATATACTAGATATTTTAGGGCAAGATGTATGAAAACTATTGGTCATAACAAAAATATCTTTCTAAGAGAAGATACAACTCTAATCTTTAAAAAAAAAATCTCTTCCCCCATTCAATGTAAGGTTCCTATTTCTGTATGTATCATCATATTGTGTAAATGTCCAATAATAATTAACCATTGTTAGGATTTGACCTCCATCCTTCCTATTTTTTATTATTGTTCTAAACGTATATGATGTTTGATATCAATCATTGTGTGTATATTGATGATCATTTATCTATTGGTATTTTAGTTGGTATAGATTTATATGTAATGAGCATGGGTTGAACATATATATTTATAATCTCATAGGTATTAAATAAGTTTGAGATTATAGTTTGATAACTAATAAAAGAGATTTAATTTATTGTAAATTGGTATACGTTGTTTTATTTTAAGATAGTTATATATACAATTAAAGGATCTAAGTAGTTTAGGCATTATTTGAAATCAACCCTCAAATTTGAAAAACATTTGATAATGGAATAATAGTATAGTTAGTATGTTGTTATGTATAATTTTTTTTTAAAATTGATTATTTGTTTGAGTAAACATAATAGGTGAAAAATGTTCATGTGTGGATTATGTAGTATAGTATTATAAGTATATTATTATAATATATGTATTAAATGGTCCAAAAATACTCCATTCTTTGTTTTTAAGAAGCTTGATGACATCATTCTAAATTAATGTCATAGTAATTTCACATCTAATATTAAAATTGAAAGGCTATTTAATATATTTTCTCAACAATTAGCTCATCTCACTGGTAATCAAAGAATATTTCGCACGTTCATCATGAAATCCATTTATATAGGCCACATAACATTATATTTAATGCACTTAAAAATATATAAAATTTTCGTATCTTTTTCATATATACCTTTAAATTTATATTTAGCATTTTTACAACTTAAATATTTAATCCTATAAAAAAGAAAATTAATTTAACTAGTTATATAATTCGTTTAAGTATTCTAAAAATCATATATTCTACTTAACTCTCAAGCTTATTTAAGCTTTGTCTCGGTTCTCGAGCTTTATTTAAAGCTTATTTGATTTTCAAAGCTTCTTATTTTCTCTTATATAATCTCTCAACATTATTTTGCTCAAAGGAATGACATGTTTTAAGTTAAACAATGTTTTGATACCTCACGGTCCTTTTAATTATCTCAATTATCATACTCTTCTAAAATATTAGTTTCTATAATTACATTTAATTTATTGATTTCTATTAGTTTAGCCACAAATACATGTAGATATTGTGAGTTTAGTACATTTATCAATACAAACTTTAATAAAATTTAATTATTTTGAAAAGAAATACATTTAAAGCGAGTGCATTTTAAAACCATTAAGATTTACTAGAGAAAATCTTCTTTTTTATATTGTGCAATCAATCAAAATAGATTATTTTAAATAATTTATCAATTCTTTTGAATAATTTGTACCTACATTAACAATAAGGAATAATAATAAATCTATTTATCATGATTTCAAATTGTTGAAACAAATTAGGTGTTATTTAGCCTTTACTTAATTTCATGGTCACTTATGACTATTAAAAACTTATCTAAAAATCAATTTTAACTAGCAAATGTATAATCCATAGATTTTGCTTTGTATTGATTTTTTTAATTAAATGGAGTATTATATCCTTTTGTATTTTAAATAAAATAAATAAAATTGAAATTACTATGCAAAATCAGAAATTACAAAGATGAATCACCAATAATTTGACACAAGAATTGATAAAGGAGTTCGAAGCACTTGTGGACTACGTCTTCGGGTCCATTGAATGGGACCGATCTATTAAAATATTGAAACTAAATTGATACAACAATTTATACAAGAATCTGATCTTCTCATCACGTTCCTCTGCAAAAAATTAAGAGTCACTTGTTACTTCATCTCAAAATTCTTTCTCTAGCTCAAGTTATGAGCAAAACAATATCACTTGATCACTTAACAATATTCCTTCACATGAAACAAAACCACTTATATATTGTTTCACAAGAAGTGGCGTGGCGGTCAAGGCTATAATCTTTTAACATGAAGATCAAGGTTCAAATCCCCCTATCTCCACTTCCTTAGGTGCCTCCCATGGGATTTATCCCACATTTCTAGCATGAGGGTAATGTTTGCCCTTTACTAGATAAGGTCTACGCATGTAGTGTTGCCTATAAAGAGCAATTTGACGACTCTTCCTCCATGTTGGGTGGTGGTCCTTGATTTAAGGTGATTTAACCATTGATGTGACTATATGTATTAATTAATGGGCTATATTGATAAAGAAATGTGTGGCAATGTAGAGATAAGGTTTTAGTTGGCAAATAATGCATGGTTTTAATTGGTTTATGTGGAGGGATAAGTTAAGAGTTCAAATTTTTCCTTACTCTAATTAGTCCCACATGCATCATATAGTTAAAATTACATGTAGATATATACAAGAGCTATGCTGATAATAAATATGAAATGAAGGAGGCCAAGGCATCCCTCCATAACCAAGTGTGTTTAACATGGTTGATGGTCTCTAGCTAGAAATAGTGAGGCCCACTTGTCCATCATTGAGTGTCGAAGATTGGTGTTCCAAAACAAATTTTGATCCTTTTTCTTTGTCATATATATTTTCCATGTGTCACATTCCTATTGGTCCACTTGAGTACCCGTCTAACCTACACGTAGTCCCAAATTTTTTCCAATTTCCCAAAAATTTGAGCGGGCCATAAGTTTTAATAGATACACATTTAAAATATCACAAATATTTTACAACTAAAAACATATAAATGATTAAAAAATTGAACATCAATTATAAATGTAAAATGAGAACTATAACAATCAAGTATATTATCATTATTTCATTAAATTAGAGTTTCCTTGAAGTTTTCTTTGATCTTCTTCAATATTGTAGTATTTGTGAGTAATTTAATTCACAAATACAACCATTAACATAAGGTGCAAGGAATTAATTGACACAATTTGAAAATAATACAATATTCATATAAGTAGTATCATATCACAATTTGTGAATATGTTGTAAATTATTTCTTATAACACCTATATATAATTCATATACACTCTACAATATATAATTAGTATAAATTGTAACATATAATCTTTGTTTATTTTCATTTTATATATCAATAAAAGCATTTTTAAAACAATATAGATATATGTATGTGTTTATTCATATATGTATGTGTGGGGGTGGGAGGCAAGGCAGACGAAGGAGCGAGGAGATGATAATTTTAAAACGGTTCCGATACCTTTATATTTTAAGATAAGGGATGTGAAAATGAGCTCTAAAAATAGAAACCATACAAATAATAGGGATAAAACAAACCATCGTTATAAAGAGCTTCTAAATAACAACAAAAAGACAAGCAATGACTAGTAGAGGATTAAATGTGCTAGTTATTTAAATCAAACAAAACATGAAAGTGTTACTATTTATGTTTCTTGTGTTTGCATTTCTTCTGAGATGGAACGCCTCTTCATCAAGATTGGAAAGATGTAAGAAGTTTTTTTAAGGTGCTTTAACCATTGATGTGACTATATGTATTAATTAATGGGCTCTATTGATAGAGAAATGCATGGCAATGTAGTGATAAGGTTATTAGTTGGCAAATAATGCATGGTTTTAATTGGTTCATGTGGAGGGATAAGTTTAGAGTTCAAATTTTGCCTTAGCTAATTAGTCCCACATGCATCATATAGTGGAAATTCCATGTAGATATATACAAGAGCTGCAATAACAAATATGAAATGAAGGAGGCCAAGGCATCCTCCATAACCAAGTGTGTTGAATTTGGTTGATGGTCTCTAGCTAGAAAATAGTGAGGCCCCCTATCCATCATTGAGTGTCAAAGATTGGTGTTTTAAAACAACTTTTGATACTTTTTCCTTGTCATATATATTTTCCATGTGTCACATTCCTATTGGTCCACTTGAGTAGCTTCTAACCCGCACGTAGTCCCAAATTTTGCCAATTTCCCAAAAATTCAACGGGCCATAAGTTTTATGAGACAAGCTATGTTTTGCAAACGAGATATCGATGGAATCATTTTATTTTTATCCATGCCATAGAATTGACTACAACTTATTCTAAGACGATCATTGATCGGCATTTCTCGATGAGGATCTTACGGATCAAAAACAATTTTAAAATAGTGGTAGTTTTTCAATATTAGCTTTCAAATTGTGAATAATAATATGATTTAATAATAACAATAATAAAATGTTATCTTCAATTTATCTCAATATATTTTAATTTGTTTACATCTATCAATATAAATTATGAATAGATTTTTTTAAAACTAGTTGTCACATTTTAAATTTTGCAACTTGAAATAGATACACATTTAAAATAGCACAAATATTTTACAACTAAAAACATATAAATGATTCAAAAATTTGAACATCAATTATAAATGTAAAATGAGAACTATAACAATTAGTATATTATCATTATTTCATTAAATTAGAGTTTCCATCAAGTATTCTTTGATCTTCTTCAATATTGTAGTATTTGTGAGTAATTTAATTCACAAATACAACCATTAACATAAGGTGCAAAGAATTAATTAACACAATTTGAAAATAATACAATATTCATATGAGTAGTATCATATCACAATTTGTGAATATGTTGTAATATATTTCTTATAACACCTATATATAATTCATATACACTCTACAATATATAATTAGTATAAATTGTAACATATAATATTTGTTTATTTTCATTATATATATCAATAAAAGAGTTTTTAAAACAATATAGATATATGTATGTGTGGGGGGTGGGAGGCAGAAGGCGACGGTGGAGCACGAAGATGATAATTTTGAAACGGTTCCAATACCTTTATATTTTAAGATAAGTGATGTGAAAATGAGCTCTAAAAATAGAAACCATACAAATAATAGGGATAAAACAAACCATCATTATACAAAGCTTCTAAATAACAACAAACAGACAAGCAATGATTAGTATAGGATTAAATGTGCTAGTTACAGAAATCAAACAAAACATGAAAGTGTTACTATTTATTTTTCTTGTGTTTGCATTTCCTTCTATGGAATGCCTCTTCATCAAGATTGGAAATATGTAAGAAGGTTTTTTTATAGTTCAATCTTTTAAAATAGTATCAAGGAGCTTCAACAATTTTTGATTGATCTTCTTCAAATCTATGATTGACTTCAACCAATTAAACGCAAATGTTGGGACATTTTTGTCCAACTACCTCCTATTTAAGAGGTCTGCATTCAAGTGACGGTGAGGGTATTTCATGGAAGGGAAGATCGGGTGATAATCGACAACTAATCGGAAGTAAATCTTCTTTCAAAAGATCTAAATATTATTTGAGATTTTTTGAATCACCGTCGATAGACCATAAATGTATGTTTTCTCATAGTTAATTTTATCTTTTGACTCTCTATCATGGTGAACATTTCCTCTTTAAACCACATATTTTCTTGGACAACCATAACATTAGGTCTTAATATTCTTGCAATTTAAGAGTTCAATCCATTTCTCCCCACTTGATTAAAATGACTTATATTTCGAGGGCTTGGAATTGCAACATTTTTCAAGAACACTTTTATGAATTTAAATATATGTTAAGTTTTTGTTTTATATTCTTCTCTATATAGTCTACTATGATATTTTTAATTTAAATGTTTTTGTTTACACATACTAATATATAATTAATTGAATAAATATATACAATAATTTTTGAAAATTCTAATTTTAATTTATATTATATATATAATTATTTAAGATTGAATATAAATATATAACACAAAAGGTATTAATGAGAAACACAAAATCAATATAACCCATATATATATATATATATATATATATATATATATATATATATACATACATATATATATATATATATATATACATATATATACACATGATATATATATATATATATATGTATGTATGTATATATATGTATATATGTATGGTGAAAACACACTTATAAAAAAATTGAATAATTCATTTTTTTAAATAGAAAAGAGGAAAAATTCAAAGCAACCTACTACGAAAATTGGTCTTCCAAATTTATAGAACTTTTGAATAATTCTAGAAGTGAACCGAAAAGACATTAAAATTGGGAATTTAAGCCAATTATTGCCATGAAAAAGAGTTTGAATAATGAAAATATCCCCTAAAAAAAAAAAATCTTCAAAACCTAACCCTAAACATAATTTTGAACTTTGAATAATTCAGGCATGGTGTGGGAAACATGCTTGGTAGAGTGTTCGTGATAGAGGTTATGGGGTCTCCTGAGTAGGGCACCGATGGAGGTTCTTCTTCCGGGTTCCACGAGACGGGCTTATGGCGGTGTGTAACCGGTGGACTCGGTTTGGGTGGTGGGTAGAAAATCCTCTACCCTTGGTTCCGCTAAGCACGCCCTTGTTTAACGTTGTGGTATCCATTTCTTGCGGGCATGAATGTGAATTACCTTAAGGGCTTCGATGTTGGTGGTGGGACACGGGGTTTTTAGGAGGAGGTTGGGAGTTTCAACCATGGTGGATCTATTTGGGGTTTATCCTTCTCTTCTCCCAGTGGTATCGGACCTTTCTTTGTTCTCTTTCCTTCCCTTGATCTCGTGAAGGGTGGTGTGCTAAATGGGACCACCGATCAGCCTTACCCTCTACAACAATCTTATGTCGAAGCAGTTAGCTTCATATAGCTCCTCTAGATAGCCAGATCTGTTGGTCACCTACCTGCAAGTCCCATGACATATGCTAAGATGATTTAGATGGTCTATTTTCGGGATGAAGTCACTAAAGTTGAGGATCTCTTCTAGAGTTGTGGTTTGATTTGAAAGTTCAAGAAATTATGTCCAGCGTTGCTCCAAATCAACATAAGTGGATCTTCGAACAATGATGCCCTCTCTTGGAAGGTACACTCAATATTTACCCCTTAACACATGGTATTTTCATTATTGTATTTGGCACTCCCTTTGATAAGGAGGAAATATTTGGAAAATTATGGGAATTTCAGTCTTGTCTCTTCTTTGTTGAACCCTCGGTTCCCTCTATTCAACTTGACTTACATATTTAATACCGAATGGACTGGATCAAACTTCCTTATTTACCTCTGTAATTCTAGGTGGAACATTGGTTTAGAGCAATTGGTGATGCTCTAGGAAAATTCTTAGCTATAGATACCAAAGCTGAATTATTTGATCACACTACTTAAGCCCATATACTAGTGGATATGGACACAACTATGTAATTTTTACTATAATGGAGTTTAAAGTCAAGCACGAATATGGACAAAAATATTGATTATGAAGAATTTCCTTTTAGATTCCAAACTTGTTTTCTCTTGGCCATTTGGAGTCTAATTGTCACATTGTTAAAAATAGATTAGGAGTTAAGTATCTTGGTGGAATTATTTTAATTTGGATCATTTAGTTTTCAAAGGTCATTTGGATAAAGATACCAACAATGATCCTATTAGGCAAGATAATTCTTCCAAGCTTCATACAAATATAATTGAAGAGAAGGAGGGGCATATACCTTATATCTCCTCTAATATATGTAGTCCAAAAAAAAGTAAAATATTTGATTTCTTCTACCAAGTATATCCAGATGAGAATGCAGATCCAAATAGGGGAGAAGGATGGATGGTCGTGAACAAAAAAATGAAAGGAAAAACCTTTAATGAACATCTAAGGATGAACCTTAGGTATCAAAAGGGGAAAGGAAAGGAAGAAATGATTGTTTTAGGGGTGTTCAAAATGCTTTGACCTTCCCTCTTATCGGGCTTTCTGATCTTTTTTTCATTTTTCTCTCACTTTGTACTTGGCTTATCTATTTGTTTTGTTATGGTCATGGTTGTTGCTCCTCTTAGTCTCAGTTATGAGACTTGATGTTTATCTTTCAGTTTGTAAAGGGTTTTTTTGATACCTTAAAAATCAATTAGTTACCTAAATTATAGAAAACATTAAAATTTTGAATAATACCTACTTCAATACGTGGAAAATTGGAAATCCAAGCTAGTAGAAATTGGTATTAAATAAATATATCACACAATTCTTTAAATTAATACTTTTTCTTTAATAGTTATGTTAAAGGCTTTCTTCCCATGTCTCGGGAAGCATGTTATGTCATGCTTTAAAGAGATTGATGTCTAATTTAATGACCTAAACTTAAACTTCTAACAAGATAAAATACAAAAACGTAAGCCAAAGTAATGAGCATTTTCATAGTTTGGGGTTTATAGAGGGGATTTTTCCTCACGAGTCATAACTACATGGATTAACAAAATCTTACTTGAAAAAAAGGTTCAAACCACCACAATTTTAGTTTACATAATTGGAAACCTCTTAAAAGTTTAAAGAGGGATGGCCTTCATCATCCATTAAAGTTTATTTATCAAGCAACAAATCCATTGAGTGTATTCTAATTTTGTTTTGAATCGTAATGCTAGAAAAAGAGTTTAATTTTGTCCCTAGAAAAGAAAAAAAGTATTTTGTTTTTTACATGCTTTTAGTTTTAAACAATTCATTTTAGATTCCTAATTTTAGGAAAATATAGTAAATAAAATAAGTTTAAAACATTTCTATTTCACAAAAGCATGTGCTATTTTTAGTTGATGTTCTATTTTTAAGAGTTGAGTGTTTTATTAATAGAAAAAATCCATCTTCATATTAGAGGCTATTGTAAGTGTTTTTACACACACAAAGATTTAATTAAGTTGAGGCTCTAACATGGGAAAAGACATATATGCACAAAAGTATTGGTTTGGGTTTCAAAACTCTATTTATTTGAAATATTCCTTATTATTAGTTCTATTGTGTAATATTTTATTTTCCTAATTTCTACTAATTGGTATTTTTTGTTGCCCTCAAAATCCCCCATCTCATTTTCTAAGTAAAATTTGAATATTTTGAGCTCACACCCTCAAGAAGTGTTCAAGTAAAGTTGGAGGCCTGAAAAGATAGAGAAATTCATGCTTTGAAGTGGTTTAAACTCTCTAGTCTACGTAGTTTGATAAATTTTCCATTTGAGTGTTTGGACGCGTGAAAATTCTATTTTCGTCCTCATTTGAATGAAATTTTCAAATCTTTATATGGCCATGGATCATCGAACCTTGTATTGTTTTCAATCCCTTGGTTTGCGAAAGAAATTTGAAAATCGGGCGCAAAATGGTGGATTTTTCTTCTTCTCTGCATTTTTCTCACATTCGTGAATAATGGGCATTTTCTTCCCCATCAAATTTTGGCTCCATTATCCAGGGGTACATTGACATATCTAATTGGAAGCGGTTGTCGGGGCATTTTGAGAATTTGATCCTTTTTGTAAAAAGGTGAAAAGTCATAAAGTGACCCATGACTCCTACTAAACATAAAGGAAAAAGTCAAATCTTGAGCCCACTATTCCCAAAGTGGGGAGGCAGATCATCAAAAATTTAGAGTTTTTAAGCCTTTTTTAAAAAGGTGAAAATTCATAAAGTGACCCATAGCCTCGACCATGCTATAAGGAAGAAATTCAAATATGAAGCCCGCATCAAAGGTCAAAGCAGGTGGGTGGGCCACAGAGCAATTTTTTTTTGAGCCCACATTGAAAAAAGGTAAAATTATAAAAGTGGCCCGTGACTATGTCTCTAATCAAGTGAGGCCACGTGTCATGACCATATCAAAAGTGGGTGAGCAGGCCAAAATGTTCCAAAATTCCATTTCTCTAAAAGGGAAAAATACAAAAGGCATCCTTTGTGCCCCCTCTAGTAGATTTCTCCAATGTGGATGGATCTAGTTTAAAAATTCAAAGTTATAAAACAAGTGTAATGGCTGCATTATGAAAAGTATGGTTTTTTCCACCATTGGTGTTTCTTCGCAAATCAAGAATCGAACGGATGCGAATCAATCGAGAAGTGCAACCCGTTTCTTGCTAACAAAGAAGAAGTTGTAATTGTTTCTTGAAGATATTTAATGGTTTCTTCATGCCATTGTAAGGGGCTCCCAATTGATCTTGTAAACTCAGGAATGCATTGTACTTAGAGAAAGAAAAGGAAATAGCCATTTTCTTCTAATTTCCTCCATTCTCAAATTTCTTCCATTCCCTCATTATGTACAACTTTTGTTTAAGCATCAATACAAGAAGAAGGATTTTGTAGCCTCTTTGATGAGGAGATTTTAGAAACTTTGAGTTTGCAATCTTATCTCATCTTGTTGCCATTTGCAGAGTTGTTTCTTCTCATGAATGCATGTGTTGAAATTTCTAACTAGTGCATGCAAGAATATGATTTTCTACCTGCAACATTAGTTCTCCTACCTCTCTTCTCACTCCCTTTCCCACCTTCATAGAAAATTCCCCCCTTGTAGATAACTACAAGAATTTTCACAGGGTCAGTGGAGTGCCCCTGTTGGATCCTTAGCTGAAAGGCCACCACAGAAATCCACCTTTTCATGTGCATGCATATACGAAGCTACTGCATTGGTTAAGTAGAGGGACTTAGATTCCTAGAGCGTTGGCAAGGAATCCAAAAGTTTTTCCACCCGATAAATTTCCTTGCCAACAGTTTTTGGTGCCCACCATGGGGTAAATTTAGCAACATCTGCACCTAAATGCGACCGCAAGGTCAAAAAATTCAAAATTCAAAAAAGAGAAAAATTTCTAGAATTTGAATGGCTATATGAGCCACATGGATTCAAATCATGGCTATTTCGGGAAACCCTCCTGTTGAAAGACCCAAATTACTCTTCCACATCTAAGAAGACGTTGCTTCAAATTTGCGGGAAGTTATCTATCATAATATACAAAGTGCTAACCACTACTTCATTGCTATGATAATTTTGGGCCTTCAAGAAGAACACGTTGTTGAATTGGAGAGGAAAAGACAAATTTAGCACCGTAAAGAAGAGCATAGATTTTCAAGCTGGTGGATAGAAAATACACCCGACAACAAAGACAAGAAGGACAAACTGATCCCAATTTTGAGGAACTTCAAAGGAGACAAGAGCTACTCCAAATCTAGAGGCCTCCATTTCAAACAATCGGCCATGTTGGGAATCTAAGTGTTTCCAATCCTTTTGAAGGTAAATTTCCATACATCAAAGAGAACCTTGAAGATTTCACCTACGTAGAGACCGAAGAAGAAGCTAGAGAAAGAGAAGCAAGAGCCGACGAAGAAATAAGAGATCAACTTGAAGAAATCGAGAGACTTGAACCCAAGACAGATAAAAGAGTAGCAGTGAAGCCTTAGTCTTAGCAAGGCTGGAAGATATAAAAAGAAATAGAATGTGGGATCGTGAGTTTGAATGCAATCGTGAGGCCCGTAGGCCTAATGTATCATGGGGAGGAAACACCGGTCCAATAGCTCTTGCTCAACCATTCCATTAGCTACCGAGAGGCTCGACAAAAACTTCACAAAATTTAGAGGGGATGGTTCTCAACTCCCTGAAGAGAATGTAGCAACATTTATCACTTCTTGCGGTGTGTTGGGTGTTGAGAATGAAGATGTGTTAGTCTTAATCTTTATGGAGTCACTTCAAGAAAAGGATGTTGAATGGTTCTACATGCTACCCCCGATGTCTGTCACTGATGGGAAGATATAACAAGTGCATTTGAACATAGGCTTAAGACCACGAAATATTTAGGATCTCTTAGTCCAATTGGTATAAATGAAAAAATAAACCTCGATTTAATGAGACACTTCATAGCAAGATACAACAAAGTGATAAGAAAAATCCCTGAAGATGTGGTGCCTTCTCAAAATAATTTGAAGAGATTCTTCATCAGTGCCTTACCACCAAAAGTAGGTTTCTTCCTTAGAAGAACCCTACCAAGAACATTAAAGGAAGCTCAATACCATGCAATTGAAACTAATGATGATCTAATAGTTTATGGTAAAGTGAAAGGCCCAAATGGGAAGTAAAAGGGTCAGAATTCAAGTTCTATCACCACAAATCCAATGTTCCAAAAAATGGCAAATGACTAGGTTGTCTTGAAGAAGCACCTATCTCATATCACAATTTGGAATTCTTCAAGGAAACCAAACCCTCCAGATAGTCCAAGGATTGATCCACCTCCTCATCGACTTACTCGTGAAGCACCACCCGTCAATGCCATCTATGACACCAAAGAGCCAGAGAAGGAAGAAGAAATTGATGATACTAAAAAGAAAATATGGAAGACTATGAAAGATATCTTGAGGTTGAGGAAGTTGATATGCACAATGTCCTAATTGAGTACATTGATGATGAATATGACTTGATGATGAAGAAGCTCCAAGTTTCTCATGTGTTGTTTTCACCCGTGCACAACCCAAGAAAGGTGATGTATCCTCAACAGTTGTGGTAAAGGATAAGAAGAATAAAGAATATTCTCCTCCATATGTCACCTTTGAAAAAATAAATCATCAGCAGAGGATCAACATTACCACCTTCTATGGAGTCGGAAAAGAAAAACTAAACTCACTAGTTATCGGGGATCATGCTACTATGCCAAGTAATTCATCTAATTCTTCTCCTAACTCAAAATTTGCTAAGAACAAGTCTCCTTTAAATGTTTTCTTGGAAAAACATCTAAGGTTCAACAAAAGCTACACTCGAAAAGGAGAATTCAACACCCAATGTAGCAAAGCCTCTACCATTTAAATCTTCCTCCATTTTTTGAGTGTATTCCTCATTCAATATAACCCCATTTGACTTTGTGGAACATGCAATCAAAACCAAAGTCCAGCTCTTAGAAATAGAATACCTACAAACACACCTTGCCCGGTTTGACAAGTTCATTAATATAGTTCATGGTGGTAATTCTAAAGGCTTACTGCCCACACCATCAAAACACCTTCCCAAAACATGTTATCCTTTAGTGCCTCCAAAACCAATAGATTGAACCTTTCTACTCATCACTCCTCATTAAAGGCTTCCAGCTAAATAATGGTATCATAGATTCTGGAGCCTCAAACAATGTGATGCTAGAAAAATTTGAAAATTCTCTAGGCCTCACTTTGACCGGGGTAAATGGCACCTTCTACTCAATAGAATCCAAACAAGTTCCATTGGTAGGAAGAATCAAAGATGCACATGTAACACTAGCTAAATTTCTAGGCAAGAAGGTGCTCCTAATCATACTAGTAGAGACATCCAAAATCTTTTGGTATGCTATTTAGTAGGATTTTTAGCGGAGAACTGGGTGGAGAAATAAAAATGGATTGGTCATCTCCAACTATCCCAGTTTAAGGTGAGATGAATAATTTTCTGCCAGTAAGAAAGATGAAGTTTACAATATGAAAGTCGATGATCTAAAAGAAAACATTCTCTTTCAAGATTGTGGGCTAGGAAACTACTTCCTCACATCGGAAAAGGGGAGAACTTTCCACTTCTCATGGAGGAAGAGGAAGATCAAATTTGGACAATGGAATTTCATGGTATTCATTCTAGTTTGAGCTCGAGATCTGGTGTAGTATTGTACTCTCCTTCCAATGAGTTGTACCCATTTGCCTACAAGCAACAATTTGATAATACAAATAACACTATGGAGTATAAAGCACTACTCTTAGACATGAGTGCAGAGGAAATGGGAATCAAGAAACTAAGATTTCGAGGTGATGCAGAGGTTGTAGTAAAGAAGGTCTACAAAAATATCGGGTGAAGAAACCAACACTCTGGCATTACAAAAACAGAGTGTGGGACTGCACTGAATCTTTTGATGAATTTTCCATTGAAGCTATTCTAAAGGAACATAATGAAAATGTTGTTTCTCTTGCGGTGTCAGCTTCCCTAGTGACACCTCATCCTTCTTTTGGTAATGACAAAGTGACCATTGAAATGGTATTCAATCCTAGTGTACCAGACAATGCAAATCATTGGCAAGTCTTCAATGATGGTAAGAAAATTCTATGCTTTTTGGAGCAAAGGGATCATTTCAATAATCTCTTCTTTGAAGTAGGTGAAAATACACACCAAAAAGCATTCCCCAAAGAAGAGAAAGAAGGAATTGAAGGGATTGATGATGAGGGAGTAATCAAATTGAAAGATAAAAAAATTCCCAAAGGCCTAGTCTCATTAGAAGACCTGTTTGACAAACATGAAAGATTCACTCAAGAGAAAGAAAAGCAATCTTCTTGGTGCCCAACTGATTTTGATAAACAATACATTGTTACCTCCGAGGAGCCAAGGGTGGTCAATATTGGAAAATGTTGCTCACCTAAATAAAAATGAAGTTTTGTTGCATTAATCAAGAAATACTCAGATGTCTTGGCCTACTCTTATGATGAGCTCAAATCCTTCCAGCCAAAAGAAATCCATCACTCAATTCCTTTGAAGTAGGGTGTTAAGCCCTTTAGGAAGAAACAAAGGTTGTACAACCCAAAGATTGTTGATACGATCAAGGAGGAGGTAACAAATATTCTTAATGCAAGGATCATCTTTTCCATCTACTATTCAATGTGGGTGGCTAACATTGTGCCAGTGCGGAAGAAAAATGGTGAAATAAGGATATGAGTAGATTTTCACAACCTAAACCAAGCATCACTAAAGGACAATTATCCTCTTCCTATCATGGACCATATCTTGCAAGCAGTCACTGGTTCTGAAATACTTTCATTACTTGATGGATTCTTAGGATATAATCAAATCAAAGTGGCAGAGGAGGACCGCACTAAGACAACCTTTACAACACCTTGGGGCACTTTTTCCTACAACAGAATGCCTTTTGGCCTAATCAATGCAGGAGTTACATTCCAAAGGGTGATGGATTTGGCCTTCAAAGATCTGAAAAATTTCAATTTCATATATCATGATGATCTCACATTATTTTCAAAGAAGAGGGGAGATCATATCTATCACTTGGAATAGGTACTTGCAAGGTGTAGGAAACATGGCATATCACTAAATCCAAAAAAGTGCATTTTTGGAGTCACAGAAGGAAAGTTATTGGGGCACATTGTGAACAAACATGGAGCACACATTGACCCTGAGAGGGTTATATCAATTCAAGAATTAGCCCTACCCAAAAGCAAGAAAGGATTTCATTCATTCTTCGGAAAGGTGAACTTTCTTCATCATTTTCTTCCTGAGTTTGCTGAGTTGAAAAAGCACATCACTTCCATGATGAAACCATAAGAAAACTTCAAATGGAACAATGAAGGGAAGGCAACATTCAAAGAGATCAATAAATCCATTTCCAAGGCTTTGACTCTTGTATCTCCATATTTTAACAAAGAATTCATCATGTATTGTTATGCATCAGAACACACACTCTCTGTTGTTCTCGTTCAGAAAAATGATGAAGGCATATAAGAACCTATTGATTTCATGATTTTTCCTTTGAAAAGGCACAAGCTAAAATACAACCAATTAGAGAAGCATTCTATCTAGTGGTCAAGGCTATAAAAAAACTTCAAGTTTTACATCCTCAATTCCAATACGGTGGTGATGGTCCCTGGTAGTGCAATCAAGTCCATTTTGACACAGTAGGATCCTAGATCTAAAAGAGGAAATCAAATTACAAAGAATAAATAATATGACCTATAGATTCGACCCTCTAATATGGTAAGGGGGAATGGATTGTGCAAGTTGAGTGCTAAGAATGAAACACTCAAAATTCAACATGGTGAAGAAAACCGTGCTTTCTCAACTTGTTCAAAAGACAACCCACAGGTTCTATTTGTCACCTCTACTGATGAGTGGTATGTTGATATTTCCTATTACTTAACTTATGGAGAATTCCCTCCCCATCTTGATTATAAGAAAAGGAGAACACTCAAGCTGAAGGTAGATAAATTTGTAATCTAGAATCATGCGCTTTACAAAAGAGCTTGGATGGTTGTTTCCTAGATGCATGGATAAAGAGAAATAAGAAAAGTTTCTTATAGCATACCATGATAGAGCATGTGGTCGACCTTTTCAGCAATGGTCATTACACACAAGATCCTCTTAGGAATGTATTATTGGCCCACCATCTTTACAGATACTCAAGATTGGGTTTCTAAATGCATATCATGCAAATAGTTCATTGGAAGACCACAAATCACCGCATTACCACTCGGGCTTGTGGTTATTGAAGAACCTTTTCTAGAGTGGGGGCTAGAATTCATTGGTGTTATAAACCCTCACTCAAGCATGGGGCACACTTATATACTCACAACAATAAAGTACTTCACCAAATGGGTGGAAGCCATTCGCCAAACAAGGCAACATTGAAACAATATGTAACTTCATTAAGGAGAATATCATAGTCCATTTCGGAGTGTCTAGAGAAGATCGTAGCAAATAATGCCACCTATTTCTCTTCAAGAGAGCTGACTGAGTTTTTCTATAGATATGGAATCTCCCTAGCTCATTCTTCTTACTACTATCCACAAGGAATGAACAAGCTAAATCAAGCAACAAGAACATTGTGACCATTGTCTATAAGCTTGTAGACAATAATCAAAGGAATTGGCACAAACAGTTGTCAGACAACACATTATGGGAAGATAGGATCACTCCCAAGAAGGTAATAGATATATCACCATTCCAACTACTATATGGATCCGAAGTAGAAATTCCTCTCACAATCGAGATGAAAACTCTTAAGATGCTACGGGTAATAGAAGATGGTTAGTACAAGGATTTAATTGACAAGAGGATCCTCTTTCTTGAGAAGATGGAAGAAAATAGACTCTAAGTGATGGATCACATTAAGGAGCACCAATTGAAAGTAAAGAATATTTTTATAAGAAGGCCAAGGAAAGAGAATTAAAAGTTAGAGATTTCATCCTACTATGGGACAAGAGAAGAGAACCAAAATAGTACCCATGGAAAGTTCAACTCATTATGGCTCGGCCATTCTAGATTCATGAAGCTTGCGGGGAGAACTCTTTTCTTCTCTCATATTTGGATGGAAGGCTGCTGCAATTGCCTCAGAGTGGGAAATACTTGAAATTGTATCATCGGTGAAATCAGATTGTTCCCCTCCTTTTCCATATGTGATTATTAGGTGTGTTTCCTTTCCATTGTGTAGTTTTGTTTCCCCTTCTATTCTGTGTCATGTGTTTCCTTCCTATTGTGTGCTTACATGTTTCATTTTTTTGATATTTCTTTCTTGAAGTTTTATATGAATCTATAAGGCCCAATGGATAAGGCACTGGTCAACAAATTATAGAGTCTAGAGATTGAGATTCTGGATTCCTATGTCATGTCTTCACTATGCTCAGTCAATGTCATGTCCCCAAGCTAGAGCCAGTAGTTTTCACTCTCAAAATCCCCCCTCTTATTTTCTAAGTCAAATTTGAATATTTTGACCTCATGCCCTTTAGAAGTGTTCAAGTAAAGTTGGAGGCTTGAAAAGATAGATAAATTAATGGTTTGAAGTGGTTTAAACTCTCCGGTCTACGTCATTTTATAAATTTTTTGTTTCCCCATCTGACAAGTGAAAATTCTATTGTCATCCTCATTTGAATTAAATTGTCAAATATTTCTATGGCCATGGATCGTCAAACGTTGTATTGTTTTCAATCCCTTAGTTCGCAAAATAAATTTGAAAATTGGGTGCAAAATGGTGGAGTTCTCTTCATCTCGCATTTTTCCACAATTAGGAACAACTAGCATTTTTTTTCATAAAATTTTGGCCCCATTATCCATGGGTATGTGGACATATCTAATCAGAAGTGTGGGTTGGGGCATTTTGAGAATTTAAGCCTTTTTGTAAAATGGTGAAAATTCATAAAGTGACCCTCGGCTACCGCCAAACATAAAGGAAAAGTCAAATCTTGAGCCCGCCATTCCAAAAGAGTCAAAGCGGGAGGTGAAACATTGGAGCCTTTTGATTTTTGAGTCTTTTTGAAAAAAAAAAAAATTCATAAAGTTACCCGCAACTTGGACCATGTCATAAGGGAGAAATTCAAATATTAAGCCCACATCGAAGGTCAAAGCAGGTGGGGGAATGCAGAGAAATTTTTGTTTTTGAGCCCACATTGAAAAAAGGTAAAATTATAAAAGTGCCCCATGTCTCTGTCTCCAATCAAGTGAGGCCCCATGTCATGACCATATCAAAAGTAGTTGAGAGGGCCAAAATGTTCCAAATGCCATTTCTCCAAAAGCCACAAAATGTAAAAGGCATCCTCTGCACCCACTTCAGTATATTTCTCCCACATGGATGGCTTTGGTTTAAAGTTTCAAAGGTACGATGAATGGTTAAAATTCAAATTTACAAATGAGTGTTTCTTCACAAATCAAGAATATGAACGGACACGAATGACTAAGAAGTTGTAACTATCTCTTGAAGATATTTAATGGTTTATTCACGCCATTGTAAGGGGATGACAATTGATCTTGTAAACTCAGATCGCATTATACTTAGAGAAAAAAGGAAATAGTCATTTTCTTCTAATTTTCTCCATTCTCAAATTTCTTACATTCCCTCATTACGTACAAATTTTGTTTAAGCATTAATACAAGAAAAATAATTTTGTATCCTCTTTGATGAGTTGATTTTAGAAACTATGAGTTCATAATCTTATCTTGTCTTATTTTCATTTGCAGAGTTGTTTCTTCTCATGAATGCATGTGTTGAAATTTCGACTAGTGTGTGTGAGAATATGATTTTCTACCCGCTACATTAGTTCTCCTACCTATATTCTCACTCCCTTTCCTACCTTCATAGAAAATTATCCCCTATACATAACTGCAAGAATTTTCCATAGGGTCGGTGGAGTGCCTCTCTTGGATCTCCACCAAAAGGCTACCACAAAATCCACCTTTTCACGCGCATGCATATATGGCCATTGATTTACCGGTTAAGTAGAGGGACTTATATTCCCGAGTGTTAGAAATGAATCCATAAGTTTTTCACCCAATAAATTTCCTCTCCAACAATATCATAGTTTAAATGTTTTACCAGTTTCTAATTGACAAAAGGTTAATGGCTTCTATATCCGGTTTGCAAAAATAAAATTTACACGAAAGAATTATGAGTATTGTTCATTAACCATGAAGGAACTATTTAGATCCCAGATCTGTGGGAAATCATAGAGAATGGTTACATAAATCCCATAGATGTAGTAGTGTATAACACACTCTCATAAGAAGTGAAAGACACTTTGAAGGAATTAAGAAAGAAAGATTGAAAATATCTTTTCTATATTCATCAAGCCTTGCATGAAAGCATGCTACTTAGAGTGATAACAACCAATAAACCATAGATTGTGTGGGAAACTCTCTAAGTTGTGTATCAAGGTAAGGAGAAAGTAAAAATGCAAAGCTATAATTACTTGAAGAGATTTTGAAAATATGTCAATGAAAGATTCATTCTTTACTTTTGTAGTTGTTTTAGTAAATAAAATCAAACCCCATGGAGAAACTATTGAAGACACAAGGATTACTAAATTTTTTTAGAAGTTTTCCTAAAAATTTGATCCTTTGGTAGTTGTTATTGAATAAACTAAGGATATAAGTTAGTTTTCAATTGATGAGTTACATGAATCACTAATAAATCATGAACAAAGGTTGAATAGATCACATGCGGTTGTACATCAATATTTTTTATCATAGGTATCATGAAATCATGAAAGAAGAAGAGGAAGCTTCAACCATAGATGCAGAGGAATAAGTTCATCTAGAGGACACAATAATAGTCCATCTAACTCAAGTGGAAGAGGACATATTCAAGATCACAATCATAATCATTTTATAGGTCGAGACATTATAAGTCACATATGCGATTGTTGATGCATAATCACAACACCCCGAATGTCTCGTGAACTTGATGGGTTAAAGGTCTCAGTGTGATTGCATAACATGGAGCTTTTCCAAAAGTGTGGGACTTTGCAATTGGGAAAGCTCTCCAGATAAAATTCGGTTCCTATTCCTCTATTCGATGTAAACATCCAAATTGTAGAGGATCTACTCTTAAAACCTATTGTATCTTTCCAAGGAGACGGGGTTTAGAATATTGCACAAAACTAAACCTAAACTAATAGAGGTGGTTTACCAAAGGAATTTTGAACATCTTATTTGCCATTAAACACAAACCATAAAAACGTAATATAACCACCATGAACAAATAACTAGGATTACAATGAGAGATCGGGAGATGCAATGAACATAAGAGAGGGTTGAAAATCATCCACAAAACTTTTATTACTTCTCCTAAGATGATACATTGCATTACAATGGCCAAGAGGAAAGATTACATTTACATTTTAGATGAGAGGTTTGAATTCCACAAGATCAATTACGAGAAAAAAGAAGGGAGGGTGCAAAGCCAAGTTGTCCAAAAAAATTCAAAAATGTCCCTCCTTACCATATATATGAAGAATGAGATAATAAAGAGAGAGGAATCTGAAATCTTTCTTCAACCACCCCAAAATGCATTGAATTCACCTGTAAAAATGATGGGTTCTATGACAAAACCCATACCTCCATGTACTCTTCCTTGTTGGGAAAGAAAGGAAGTCCATACCTTCATTATTGTGGTAGGTGAAAACCTAAAATATCCTCTTAGAATGGTGGATTGTAAGCTTTCCAAAAAGTCCTTTCTTGTGTAAATCTGAGTTCCCAGTCAAAATTTATGGCCATCTAAAGGTCGGTGTGTCATTCAAACAAAAATGTGAACTATTGGTCTTCCATTTTAGATTCTTAAATGCATGCAACCTCGAAATACTGAAAATTTAAAGTTTGAGATATTTACATTTCAGAAATCAAGTTACTTTTATCCACAAATTATACTCGAGAGTTCGAAAATCCAAAACCTAAACCTCGAAATTCTAAAGCTGGAAAGTCCAAAAATTCTAACGCTCAGAATTTCAAAAACCTTTGACTTCAAACATTTTCACTATTCATCACTTGATCCCACTTGAGAGTTCGAAACTTTGAAACCGGAAACTCAAACTCGAAATTGCCATCGTATTGACCCCAAAACGTTTGTTGACTTAAAAATCCAAACCCTTTCAAGTTTTGGAATTTCAGGATTTCAAACATATTTCACCACTTTTCCTATTTTGTCACCGAAGACTAAGAAACCCAAAATTCCAAAATTTTGGAATTTTAAACATTTTACCTTTTCAAACCTTTTTCACCCACCAAAATCTGAAACCTGAAATTCTGAAATTTCAAACTTTCATACTTTGATTTCAATCTTTTTGCTCGGATTTCCAACTCCGACCATTCTCTTTCTTCAAAAACCTAAAACCTAAAAGTTTGAAATTTTAGAGTTTTGAATTTTTAGATTTCGGGCTTTTTCCTGTTCATACTTTTTCAAAACATTTCCCACCTTATCTCTCGAAATGCTGAAAATGCGAAGTCTAAAAACTTTGAGCATTTTTTCCATTCTCCCACTTGAGATTTAGTTTCCTTCGATGTTCCCCGACCATTCATTTAGAGACCTTGCATTTCCATTTTCGAGCATTCCTACAACCTGATTTTCGGAATTAAAATATGATCTTGCATGAATAAACCTATCTCTCCATTTCCTCATGTGTAAGGTCGTGTTTGATCAAATTTTTCATGAGGGGCAAAATTGGATAACAATAGTGTCACTATTTCAAGAGATATGGGCACTATGCTTATGAATGGAAGAAAAATCAATATGATTAGAACATGTATAATCAAAATCAAATTGGGATATTTACCCCAAGCTCCATGTTTATTGCATGCATAAATATTGTTGAAGCATTTCCTACTAAGTGTAATCTATGACAAGAGAGTCCTAGTGATGTGTGGTATTTGGATTTTGGTTGCAGTAATCAAATTTTAAGTAACTTAAATTTAATGTAAAGGAAAAGGAATAATCAACATTTTAACTAAAAAGGTGGAGAAAAATATTATGCAAGATGTTTATTATGTTGCATGTTTGAAGCATAATCTTATGAGCATTGGTCAATTGGTACTAAAAGGATACATAGTTTACATTGATAAAAAAAAGTGTGATTGTGTATGAATCTCTAAGTACTCATCTCGATTACTAAACTGAAGATGACAAGAAACAAAAATTTCCTTTGAAGCTTAGACCAGCCACATCCAAACCTCATATTACGGATCGATCCGGAGCTAACTAGATTGAATCAACTTTTCAATCAGTTAAAAAAAGATGAATCGTGGCTATGGAATCTCAAGGTTGGTCATTTAAACTTTTGTGGTTTGAATTTATTACATAAAAAAATACGGTAAATTTTTTTCCTTTGATTCAAAAATGAGATAAAGTTTTTGAAGGTTGTAGATTAGGGAAGCAACACAGAGATTCCTTCCCAATTGGCCAAAAATCAAGAACAAGTGCACCACTTAAAATTGTTCTCTCATATTTATGTCGACCAATGCAAAAACATCTATTAGAGGTTATTCATATTTTATGACATTCATTGATGACTATATAAGGAAGATATGGGTGTATGTTTTGAGACATAAATCATATGCTTTTGATATTTTTTTAGAACTTCAAGGATTTAGTGGAAAAGAAAGCGGGTACTACATTAAAGTTCGAGGATAGAAAAAGGAGGTGAGTATGTTTCAACGCTTTCCTATTTTTTTGCAAATATCATGGTATACAAAATCAGTTTACTACTAGGTATACACCACATAGTATAATGGTGTGGCAGAGAGTAATAATAGAACCATCATAGAGATGGCAAGATGTATGATGAAAGAAAAGCATCTTTCAAATGAGAATTGGGTAGAAGCGGTAATAATTGTTGTTTACGTTTTAACCATGTTTCCAATGAAAATTGTTTGAAACACAATATTTCTCATTTAATAATCTTCGGTTGTGTGGAAAATTCATAGGTTCCTAATGAGATAAGGAATAAATTAGACAACAAAGGATAAAAGTGCATATTTGTTGGATATTCAAAGAATACCAAATCTTACAAGTTGTTTAAACCAATTACTAGAAAATTCATAATCAACATAGATTTATAGTTTGTTGAAAATGAGGCATGGGATGGAAGTATTGAGAAAATAATCAGTGTAGCAGAAACTATTCCTCATGATGATATGGAAGATGAAAGCATAGAGAAGCAAGGTATTGTATCTTCTTCAAATCTTGGACATGCACCACAAGTTATAACACAAGCTACACCTCCATCTACATATAGGAGGTATCAAAGATTTTAGACATCTTTAACCATGCAATAGACACAACAAATAAAACTAGAAGAAACTCCATTAGTACAAAACATTCCATCATCTAATAGCCCTTTGCACTAGAAAACAAGGATTCTTAGTGAGATTTATAATGTTGTTATAACTAATGATTTTTTAGTTTTTGCATTGTTTTCTCAAGCTCCAGATCCAATATACTTTGTGTTAGTACCCAAATTGATTCTCCCCTAGAAACTAAGTAGTATCACAGGTTTGGAAATAATTTAGAGACAAGCAGAGCATGTAGTGTGTTGTTTTTGTAGCCAGAGATTAAATGCAGCTTGCTCTTTGTAACTCAAATGTGGAGAAATGAGTAGCACTCTAAAGAGTATTTGACCTATCCTCACTACTTTATGGTTATACCTTTCAACCAGGGTGAGAGGACCCTTTTTGTAGCTCGATGTTTGTGCAAGAGATGGATATATCCTTCCTTGTTAAATTATTAAGAAGACCTTGAAGAAAATATGATCAATGCAACAAAACCTAACTCTCATGAGTTGTCACTCTAGATAATGGATATATTTTCTAAGCAAGGTTTAGGCCACTAAATACAATGAAAACTTGATTTTTTCTGCATGTTTTGGTAGTAAAAATGATGCATTTGTATACACACATGACAAATAGGGGTAGTATGGGTATGATTGGTTCTTTTAAAATGAATTTTTGGTGGGAGGTGAGGTAGAAATGAACTTGATTCACTAGATTCTTGAGAAATTTTACAAAAATGGAGATCTTGAATAACAAAAGGCTTTGGGATAGCTAGGATGTTCCTTTAACTAGAATATATGTTGCTTATGGAGGCCTAGATCAGCACTTTCACACAAACTTCAAGGATCCAAAATGAAGGCTCAAATTGGGAAACTTAACTAAACATTATCAACCTCTGTTTCATCACACCTAAGATACCCTCAAAGGCTAACAAACAATCTTATAATCATGCTAGGAGTCACAATGATTTTAAATTTGTTTATTTCATTATCAAATCAAATCTCTTTTGATAAATTAAATAGCAAATGCCACCAAACTATCACAAGGATAAGATCTTGTGTGATTCACAAAAATTTTAATGTAAGATTGTAATCAAAACAAGAAAACCACTTGGAGACATTCGAGAGATGAATCAAACACAAATTTTGCCCAAAAATAACGTAGATTAACTCAAGTTTGATTAAATTTATCAACAGGGAAAGTTTTTAGAACAATCTCGAGAGCTTGTCAATGGTCAGACACCTGGTAACCACCTTGACATGATCAAATTTAACACAAAGGAGATAAAAAGGCTTCTTCATATGATTTATCAGAAGGATGGGTTCTATCAAGCTTTTCTCTTAGAAAAATCAGTCCCGACCTCTAACACTCCAACCATTTTCACGATAAATTCATGCAATTTAGAATATTTCTTAATGAGTTTTCCCCAAAAATCCAAACATTAAGTGCACGGTGCTTGCCATGATCTTGATCTCAATTCCCATAATCATATCGTAAAATGTTTTCAGTGCTCAAGGCATGGATTTTCTCGAACATCCCCTATATTTACCTCTTTCTTCTAGTAGACCACTCTTCCCTCTACTCACAACCACTTGTGCCCCTAATATGTCAAATTTGGTTCTTTGCATGCTCGGGAAGGAAAAATGGAAGATCGATTGAGCGGAGAGGTCAAATCTCATCTTAATGGTAAAAGACATCCCCATATCTTCCTCACTAAACTATGATATCAAATTAACTCCCCTTCCTTATTTGGCACGCAAGAAATATCAAGAAATCATGAAGACTTGCAACTCAGGAGCTCTGGAGTGAAAATGGCAAAAAAATGAGATATAGATGCACTGTTGTCATTGATTTCTATTTTGAATTTTGACCTACCACATGGGAGATCCACTTTAAAATAGGCCTACGGGTTCCTTTTTTCCTTTTACAACTTTTGGAAAAATGTAAAATTTTCACATTTTTCTCTGCACCTCCGCCTTTGAGAAATGAGCCTGACACGTGTCCTAAGGTGGGTCCCAAAGGAACCGCGCCAAATTCTGCAATTTCACCTCTTTTTTGGAAAAGGGAAAATTTTTCAATTTTTCCTCGCATCTCCATCCTTCTGCTTCTACTTTGATGTGGGTCCCACCGAACCATGCTTCCCTTTTTACTTTTAGGTCCTTTTTTCACAAAAGGAAAATTTTCCAAGTTACCCCGAAAGTCCAGTACTTTTGTCACTTCTTGGAGCAAGTTTTGACTTTTCTCTATCGGGTCGATAGGTAATTTTGATGATTTTAGTCTTTTGAATATCAAGGGAAAAAATATAAGTTTCCCCGATGGCCCGCCTCTCCCACATCTTAACATTTTCAAAGCCAACCTTAACCTCCTTCTTTTTGTGCTTGCGGGTGATTTTGATATTTTAATCCTTTTGATGACAAGAGACAAAAAATCCAATTTGCCTTGATGGTCCACTTCCCTACCCCTTTGAATTTTGAAACTACCATTCGTCACAATGGCGCATCTTGATGTGGTCCCCAAAATTTGAGACCTTGAATGAGCATGGGCTCACCACGTGTCTCGGGCCCTTTAGGAAATTGCAAAAATAACTAACGAAAGAAGACCCCACGGAGACCTCCACGTGTCGTTATGGTGCAACTTCAAGAACCTTATAAGGATTTAAAATGATTTGGTGGGGGCGCGCTTCCATTTTATAATTTTACTCGATTTATCCAAAAGGGAAAAATATCCAACTTTCTTTCGAAGGTCCGCATGTCCACTTTTAACTTTTCCATGTGTCCTTCGTGGGATCAAAGCAAGACTTTTTCCCTGGCGCTTAAATTTTGCTTTAATCAAAGCATGGTGGGGCCATGGGGTGAGTTCAAACCTTTTTCCAAATTAGCCAAAAATAAAAAGTTCAAAAAACAAACTTGCCACACCCGATCCAATTAGAAGAAGTCACGTAAGTACCAAAGGAACCAATCAGAATTGAGCGGAGCTATAGGACCAAATTTGATTTTTTGCCAAAAAGAAAAATGTGATAAATGAAAAAATTTTCCTACCATCCCGACCAACCAAAAGAACCCATGTCACCGCTGAATGCCAAGGATTAATTTTGACAGAAAAAGATGCCTACTAGACTATCAAAAACACAAAAGTTCACCATTCATGCCCCGAGAATCTGATTTTTCACTAACGATGAATTCTTTTGAAACAAAACCAAGTGAAACATGGTTCCGGACATCTTTTGACCATGTATTTGGATTTTCAAAGGCATACAAATATAAATTGATCATTATCAAGCTTCCATGGTCGGCAAAAATAGGAAAAATGACAAAGCCCGTGGATTTTGAATAAATTAGTGGAAAAATAGGGCAAACATGGTGACTCCTTCAAAAATGGGCATGACAATGGATTCTATAAACAACTCAAAGCATTCAAATGGAGGTAAAATATTTAGAGCATTCACATTGAGTGATAAAATGTTTTAACATGGAGATTAGAGGAAAATTAGGGCAAAAGGGTGTGAGATCAAAATGAGCACCAACATCGGCTCTAACTCAGGGATGGGCACTCCCTACAAGTGCCACAGAGTGCCACAAGAACAAACCATTGGGAAACAGAGTTGAAGATAAAGCTAGCATAGTGAAACAACCACAACCATCCTCCAAAAAACGAACTGAGAAACCAACAAAACCAAGTCAACGAGGACCAAAACAAGAAAAAACATAAAATATGGAAAACAAACCAATGAACTATACACTGTACAGGTGATGCTCACCTTGATTTTGGGGAATCAATCCAGGAAATGCTTCAAGTGCCTGCCATTAATAAGAAATTAGAGCATTTCACCATCCAAATATTTCAAGAAGAAGATATGCTCACCAATCCGAATGTTAATGGAGTAAGGGCCCATCCACAGTGCATCAAATTTACCATGCTTTCCCTTATCTTCATGTCTACTATCCCATAACAACACAAGGTCTCCAAACAGAAAAGATCTGGGAGTGACCTTCTTGTCAAATAACTTCGTCAATTTTACTCTAAACTTTACATGCCTTTGGTGTGATGCTCTCCTTCTTAATCAAGTTAACAAATCTAGTTAATGTGAGCCTCATATGCACTAACTTCTTGATCTTCCGGTTGTTGAATGAACTGATATGAGGATAGTTGCATATGCAGGGCAGCAGAGCTTGAGTGCCATACACTAGTTCAAATGGAATCTTTCCGGTGGATCTTTTAACATTAATTATGTCATCCTAAACAAGTGAACTTCATTTTTTCACCCCATTTTATTTTGTTCAGCTCCAAGGTTCTTTCAATAATTTTTTAGCAAGTTTTTATTATTGGACTCACTTGTCCATTTCCTTTGGGATTGTAATTAGAGGCATATGTCAAATTGACCCCTTATTATTTGCACATTTCACCAAAGGCTTAGCTCAAGCTCATATCATTATCAACAACAAATTTAACTTGCACCCCAAACCTGCGCAGATGATATGGTTCAACATAAAATCAATGACAATGTGGTGTGTTGCTCTTTTGGTGGTGATTTCATCCACCCACTTGGTGAAGTAATCAGTTCTTGCTACAAGAATCCACTTATGGCCAACACTTGAAGGGTCTGAAATCTCACCAATGAAATCCATTCCTCATTGCTTAAATGGGGCTTCAATTGATACAAGCTACAAATGCAAGGAGCCTAAAGCTTTCATTCTTCTAGAGAAGCGCTAACAACTCTCACATCTTCTAACCAAAATATTTGTATCCTTGAAGAGATTTGGCCACCAATAACCAACCCTAAATATTTTGTGTGTTGTGACTCTTCCAACAAAATGCCCCCCACAAAATCCTCCATGGAGATCAACAATTATCCTGGGGCTTCATCTTCAGTGATGCACCTTAAGAGAACTCCCTTAGGGTTCTTCTAAGCTAACCCATAATTAGTAATGATATATTTCTAGGAAGCCAACTTAAGGGCTCTTTTCTAGTTCTTACTCAAATACACAGGGTAAAGTATAGATTTCGAGATAAAAAATTACATCTTTGTACCACTCAAAACTCATCAATTTTTCAAAAACATCTACCCTTCCTTCTTCTACCTCATCCACCTCAATAGTTTGGAAGTTTCTCTCATCCATAAGTTTAACCAAGCCCAAACCTCTCACCAACTTCATGGTTTTGATATCCATGTCATATTCTTGCAACTTCTTGACCCATCTACATATTTTTCTTGAGACTTCCATTTTTGATAAGATGTCTTTGACCATAGTATGGGAATATAAGCAACAAATTTAGAGCTCAAAATGTAAGGCCTAAAATTTTGTTGCTTTTACCATGTAAAATGCTTGTTTCTCCATAATAGTTGAATTCATCTCACCCCCTATAATTCCTTACTAAAAAAAGCAATTGGCCTCTCGGCCCCTTCATCATCTTTCTCCAACAAGACAAATGCAATAGTGTTTTCTCAAGCAAAAAAGAAAACAGTTGGAAAGACTTCTTATAATATGGAGCTGCTAAAAAAGAGGCCTCGCTTTAATGCCTCCTTGATCCCATTGAAAGCTTGAATGGCATCCTCCTCCCATTTGATGGCCTGGTCTTCTTCAGCATGCCATTGATTGGAATGGTAAACTCAACAAATTTTTATATGAATCTCCTGATAAATTTTATCTACCCGAAGAAGGACCAATTATCCTTCTTGGTTCTTGGAATTGGGACCTTTTTTATGGCCTCTACCCTTTCGGATCAATCATTACCCCTTCTTATGACACAATGTGACCAAGAAATTTTTCCTTTCGTACTTTGAAATGGCACTTCTTTGGATTGATTGAAATTCCATATTCTCTACATCTTATCATCATTTTCTCCAAGTTGCGCAAATGATCACTTCTTTTCTGGAGAACACATTTACATCATCTTTGTAGACATCAATAAAATCATTGATGTAAGCTGGAAAAAACGACATTCATTTCTCTTTGAAAGCTTGCTCCAACATTCATCAGTCAAAGGGCATCACGACATATACATATGTTCCCAAGTGGTGGTAAAGGCTATCTTAAATCTTTCGATTCCTTCACCACAACTTGGTTATAATGAGAAACCATCCAGGGTGAAAGTATCTCATAAGCAGTCACTAGCTGCAGCATGTTTTCGATGTTTGGTAAAGGATTATTATCCTTCATTGATTCTCTGTTCAAATTTTTGAAATCCACACACAACCTGATGTCACCATTCTTCTTTCGACTAGTACTAGCTTGCAACCCAAGAAGAATACCTTGTGGGCTGAATAATCCCTCCATCCCTAAGTTTCTTAAGTTCCTCTTGAATTTTAAGAGATGAAGTGGATTAATTGGCCTTTGTTTCTACTTGAATGGTTTTACATTAGATTCCAACGGAATATCATGTTTAAACAGATCCTCTCTATATGCCTTTAGCTCGAGAATAAGCCCAACCCATGCAATCTTGATATTTTTTAGCAATTAGACATAAGGTTGTTTTTCTTTCCTACCGAGATTTCTTCCCAACAAGATCATCCTTGGTTTCTCCTTTGTGCCAAGGTTATGCTTCTCAATATCCCTTGAGGCTGCTATGCATCTAATAATAATGTGATCAACATTATCAAAGTTGGATTCAAGAGAAACCAACCCTCTAGGGATGGTATGAGTCTTTAGTTGGATGATGCTTCTTCCAAATAAGGTTTCTTTACCTTCTACTATGCATACCATTGGCTCCCAATCAATATTTTGATCAGCAAACTCCCCTTTGTTCTACAGAAATCTTCTAACCTAAGCATCATCATCAAAAACTTGCCAATGTTTAATGTTGTTAGGTATAGATGGCCTAGTTAACACCTCAACATCATATTCACAATATGGGGATACTATACAATTATCAAACCGAGATCCCAATACTACAAGTTTGTCTACCAAATCATTGAACCTCCTATCATGATGCACAATATTGAATGAATCAAACATCTCAATGAGATCCCAAGCTACATGCTTGTATTGTTTCATTCGTTGATTTTTTGTGGCATAAAGTTTTCTAACTTGCTTTATAATTAATTCTTAATCTCCTTTGAAAATGATGTCTTTAACACCATATTTCCAAGCAATCCTCAGACCTAACAACAATGCCTCATACTCAACAATGTTATTAGTGCATTCAAAGTTTAGTTTGAAGGAAAATACAAACTCTTCCGACCTAGAGAGATTAGAATAATACCAACAACATTTTCGAACTTGGAGCAAGCTCCATTAAACAATAAAGTCCAAGGAGATCTTACCTATTCAAGAAATTTTCCTTCTTCAATCTTGTGCTCTTTTCCATCAGCAAGTCCTACAAATTTATCAAAGCATCAACACTTGTGTACAATACTTCACAAGATGCATTGTTGGGATCCTCAATAAGGTGTAACATCTTCTTTTCTTCATAAAACCTCGACAAGGCTTCCCTCAATTGGGATAGTAGCATGGGACATTTCCATTTGAACACTCCCACCAATGCTTGAAGCCCATTTTCTAGATAACAACATACCCCACTTGGTGGGTAATCAACATTAAAAACATCAAGCATCAAGTTTTTACCTCGTCAAGTGTAGTAAGTGCACCACTGAGACCTTCACACATCCCACCACTAGAACTTCTCTAGAGTCCATGGTAGTGCACTTCACATATGTTTTTGTTACCTTAATGTTTAATTCACTCATAACTTCTAGAGGCATAACATTGCATGATTCCACCAAATCAAACATATAGTTGTGCAACAATCTATCCTTAATGATCAGTGGTGAAGAATGGATCCACATTTAACTAAGAATCTACTAAGGATGTCCCCAAATTAACCTCATGTGGTTCATCTAGCTCTTCTGATGTTGGTGGTGCTTCTAGTTCTTCAATAATTAGAAGAGTGTCCACAATATTTACATTTCTGTGGGGCATTCTTATCTTCTTTCAATCCAAAATACTCCAAGCCATCTTCTTGTGCTTAGGAATCCTAAGAAACTCAACAATTGGAAATGAGATCTTGATCTGACTCAAGACTTGGGCAATATCATAAGGGACAAACTTTGGAAAGGTAGCATTGGAAGGAAGGTTGACACACTCATTAGATGGCACGAGGTTTTTTGACAGCTTGGGCATGAGGAGGGGTATGAGTTTTGTTTGAGATAGCAAGGCCCTTGGTAGATGCATCTTTCTATGAGCCTCTTTAGGAATATTGGAAATTAAAGGATCTTTTGGCTAAGCCTAAGGCCCTATCCCTTTGACAACCCTACTTCTTATGTTGTACTCCTCTTGAGAAATGATAGCGTTCATCAACAACTTCCTATCCTCCTCGGATGGGATTCCTCCATCATACTTCTTTATCATTAAAGCTCTCAAATATTAAAATTCATTATTGGGCAATTCAAAATATTGTATAGTATCTACTTCTAAATTATGAGAGGGAGGAAGAATAGGTACCCAGTGAATGCAATCCCAAAAATCAGCAACAGTTCTAACACTTATTACCTCATTGAAGTTGCCCCTTGTTGTGAGCTCATGGAGCAACCCATAATGAAAACATCATCATCATTATCATCATCATCTTATTATTCTTGCTGATATTCCTCACATGGAGCATGGGGCATGAAACATCTGTCACACCAATCAATGACATCTATATCTTCCACAACAACAACTCTTGTAGCCAAAGGATCAGGTACCATTCTATTTTCCCTGGCCTGGGACTATTTATTTCCAAATCCAATAGGTTCCTTGCCTCTATCATCAAATCTATAATCATTTCTATGATGATTTGTAAACCTTTCTTGGCCTTGTTGCTTGTGCTGACCTTGTGAACTCTGCCCAATCCCTTTTTCTTCGCACGGGCTAATTTGTATGATATTTCTTTGATAGCCCCTACCAAAGTTTTCACAACTTCCTCCAAATGAGTAGCCTTAATTGTTTGAAGCTTCTCCACCCTCCCTTTTTGGAGGTTTTCCAATTGCCTTGATTTTTTTCTATATTTGTAGGGCCATGGTGAAGGCTCTGTCTCAAATTAGTAGGGTTTTATCCCTCAAGTAGTAAGCAAATTTTTTATCAAATGCATCTAAATATTTGATCAAACATGATTCATCACATGACCTTAAGCTAATAAGAAATATCTTCAAGGTATTGTTAAACCTTGTCTTGAAATCATGTATTGACTCATTAGGATTATTCTTGATGTTTTAAAATGCTGATAGAAGAAACCTAGGGTCAGTTCTATCACCATACTGCAATCTAAATGCATTGTTCATCTCTATCCAAGAATCAATGGAATTATTTGGCAAAGCTTTATACAAGTCCCTTACATCCTATTCTAAAGTATGGATAAACAATTTGATATATACATCTTCATGTTCAATCTCAAAATATTCCATCATATTGATAAAAAGCTTTAAATGTTGATCACCACTTATAACATTGTTTCCATGGAACTTTGGTAATCTATTTCTTACATCCTAGGGAACTGCATTTGGATAACTAGCCATCCCTGTAAAATTTATAGGACCAAAGGTGTTTACAACAAATGGAGGTCTAGGTGGGAATAGGTCCATGTTCTTTTGAGGAGGTGACCCTAGAGGGGAGACAAATTGATAAGGGGTGGAGGGTATTTGAAACATAGGAGTATAAATTTCAAAATGGATGTCCCCTAAAGGCCTTGTTTCTTGGAAAACCCTATCAACTTCTAAAAAGACACGGGTAGAATGAGAATCAAACTTTTCAAAATCAAATGAAGGCCCCTCTCTAGTTGGAGATTTCAATTCCACAAAGAGGCTACCTAATTTAAAAGCACTTGAATGGAAATCTTCAATGATAGGCCGATCACTTTCATCAATGGAGATCCCTTTTCTTGTCTGTTGATATCCAATAACTCTCTAGGCTTTTCTTCCTTCTGACTTTATTTTTCCTAGCTCTGGAAATAATTTACTAGTAGGATCCCTAGTAAAGAAAGATCTTCTTCCTTCCAGCTTTGTAAATATTAGTAAAAAAAATGACTTTACTAAGGTTAAGACACCTGGTACTCATCAAGAATCGAGATCAACAGGAGTCGCCACTAAGTATTTCCACCTTAGTTGTGTAAATGCACAAAAATATGATTAGGGCCTAAATATGAACTCGTAATCACTATAAACTTTGCATCGGTGCCAATCGGGTGTTGGTACCAACATTGATTCTCCCTCGAAGTTGAGCATCATCACAGTTTGACAGGAAGATTAGAGACAAGTAGAGCATGTGGTGTGTCATTTTGTAGCCAGGGATGAAATGCGGTTTGCTTTTTGTCACTCAAATGTGGAGAAATGGGTAGCACCCTCAAGAGGATTTGACCTATCCTCACTACTTTATGGTTGTGCCTTCAACCGGGGTGAGAGGAACCTTTTTGTAGCCTACTATTTGTGGAGGAGATGGATATATTATTCCTTGTGAAATTATTAAGAAGAGCTTGAAGAAAATATGATCAATGCAACAAAAACTAACTCTCATGAGGTCTCACTCTAGATAATGAAGATATTTTGTAAACAAGGTTCAAGCCACTAAAGACAATGAAAATTGATTGTTTCTACATGTTTTGGTAGTAAAAATTATGCATTTGTATACACACATGACAAACAAGGGTAGCATGGGTATGATTGGTTGTTTTTAAATAAATGTTTGGTGGGAGATGAGATAGAAAAGAACTTGATTCACCAGATTCTTGAGAAAATTTACAAAAATGGAGAGCTTGAACAAGATAATGCTTTGGGATAGCTAGGATGTTCCTTTAATGAAAATATATGTTGTTATGGAGGCCCAGATCAACACTTTCACACAAACTTCAAGGATCCAAAATGAAGGCTCAAATTAGGAAACTTAACTAAACATTATCAACCTCTATTTCATCATGCCTAAGATACCCTCAAAGGATAACAAACAATATTATAGTCATGTTAGGAGTTACAGTGATTTTAAATTTGTTTATTTCATTATCAAATGAAATATCTTCTAATAAATGAAATTGTAAATGCCACCAAACTATCACAAGGATAAGATCTTGTGTGATTCAAAAAGATTTCAATGTAAGATTGCAATGGGAACAAGAAAACTACTTGTAGACATTTAGGGATGAAGCAAACACAAATTTTGCCCAAAAATAATGCAAATTAACTCAAGTTTGATTAAATTTAATTGGGGAAATTTTCTAGAACAATCTCAAAGCTTGTCATTTGGTGTAAACTCGCAAGCTCCTTGACATGATCAAATTTAACACAAAGGAGATAAACAGGTTTCTTCATATGATTTCTTAGAAGGACAGAGTTCTATCAATATTTCTCTTAGAAAAATCACTCCAAACCTCTAACACTCCAACCATTTGCATGATAAATTTTTCAATTTATAACATTTCTCAAAAGATTTTTCCACCCCAAAATCCAAACATTAAGTGCACTAGTGTACACCATGATCTCGATCGCGATTCCTAGAATCATATCTGTAAAAAGTTGTTAGGTGCTTAGGGGTGGATCTCATCAAACATCCCCCGCATTTAACTCCTTATGGTAGACCACTCTTCCCTCTACTCGCCAACCACTTCCACCCCTAATATGTCAAATCTGGTTCTTTGCATGCCCGTGAAGGAAAAATGGAAGATCAGATCGAGCCTAGAGGTTAGATCTCATCTTAATGGAAAAATACGTCCCCAAATTTTCCTCACCAAACTTAGATATCAAATTAACTCCCCTTCATTGTTTGGCATGTAAGCAATATTGAGAAATCACGAAGATTTGCATCTCCAAGAGCTCTAGAGTGAAAATGGTAGAAAAATCAAATACAGATACACAACTTCCGTTGATTTCTATTTTGAATTTGGACCATACACATGGAGATCTTCTTTAAAATGGACCTACGGGTTCCATTTTTCCTTTCACAACTTATGGGAAAATGTAAATTTTTCACATTTTTCTCAACACCTCCACCTTTCACAAATGAGCCTTAAACGTGTCCTAAGATGGGTCTTAAAGGAACCACGGCCAAAATCTGTTATTTCACCACTTTTTGGAAAAGGAAATTTTTGCAGTTTTCCTTGTAGCTCCACTCTTTCGCTTCTAGTCTCGATGTGGGTCCCAGTGAGAACCACACTCCCCTTTATACTTTTAACTCTTTTTTCACAAAAGGAACATTTTCAAGTTACCCAGAAATTCCGCACCTCCGCTACTAAGCGGAGAAAGTTTTGACTTTTCTCTATCTAGCCCGTGGGTCATTTTGATGATTTCATTCTTTTGAATATTAAGGGGCAAAAAATACAAGTTTCCCCTGATGGCCCACCTCCCTATCTCTTAACATTTTCAAATCCAACCTTGACCTCCTTCTTTTCGGGCTTGCGAGCCGTTTTGATATTTTAATCCTTTTGATGACAAAAGGAAAAAAATCCAATTTGCCTTGACGGTGTACTTCCACGCCCCTTTGATTTTTCAAACTACCATGCATCATAATGGCACATCTTGAGGTGGTTCCCAAAATTTGAGACCTTGAATGAGTGTGGGATTGCCATGTGTCTCGGGCCCTTTAGGAAATTGCTAAAAAAACTAACGAAAGAAGACCCGACAAAGACCTCCACAAGTCGTTATGGCACAACTTGAAGAACCTTATAAGGCATTAAAATGATTTGGCGGGGGCACACTTCCATTTTATAATTTTACTCCATTTTTCCAAAAGGGAAAAATATCCATCCTACTTCCGAAGGACCGCATCTCCGCTTTTAACTTTTCCACGTGTCCTTCTGTGGGGTCAAAGCAAGACATTTTCCTTGCCGCTTAAATATTTATTTAATCAAAGCATGGTGGGGCCACGGGATGAGATAAAACTATTTTCCAAAGTATCCAAAAATAAAAAGTTCAAAAAACAAACCCAGCATGCTTGATCAAATTAGAAGAAGCCACATAAGTACCAAAGGAACCAGTAAGAATTGAGCGGAGCTACGGGACCAAATTTTCCCTTTTGCCAAAAAGTAAAAAGTGAAAAATTAAAACATTTACCCTCCATCCCCTAACCAACTAAAATAAGCCATGTGACCACTTTGAATGATGAGGAATAATTTTGAAAGGAAAAATACACTGTCGATTATCAAAAACACATAAGTTCACCATTCATGCCCGTAATTCGATTTTTCACTAACGATGAATTTTTTTGAAACAAAACCAAATGAAACATAGTTATAAGCATCTTTCGACCATGGATTTGGATTTTCAAAGGCATAAAAATATAAATATAAATAGGAAAATGGTAGATCCCATGGATTTTGAAGAAATTAGGGCAAAACCGGGTAAACACAGAGTCTCCTTCAAAAAGGGGCATGACAATGGATTCTGCAAACAACTCGAGGCATTCAAATGGAGGTAAAAGCTTTGGATAATTCACATCGAGATATAAAATGTTTCATAACATGCAGATCAGAGGAAAATCAAGGCAAAAGGGTGTGAGATCAAAACAAGCACCAACACTTTAAAGATGCTATAAAACATGAAGTTTGGGTTCGAGCCATGGATAATGAGATAAACATAGATAAGAATTAGACACGGAAATTGGTAGATCTTCCAGAAGTAAAGGATGTGATAGGATTCAATGGGGTTTATAAGACCAAATATACTACTGATGGTAAAGTATAGAAATATAAAGCAAGGATGGTTAGAAGAGGATTTTGAAAGCAATATGGAGTAGATTAGAATGATACGTTTACACCTATACAACATTTGGACACGGTAAGAATGGTTTTAGAATTTGTAAATAAAAAAATGTCCTATTTATCAAATGAATTGAAAATAAGCATTCTTGAATGGTTTTCTTGAAGAAGAAGCTTATGTGAATCAGCCAAAAGGTTATCAGATTGAATTTCATGAAGGAAATGTATAGTGGTTGAGAAAAAAACTCTATGGTCTCAACAAAGCACCTATATCATGGTCTAATTGGATTGATTATTATTCGATACAAAAGGGTTTTGATAGGAGTAACAGTGAGCCTACCTTATACATCAAGATCAATGAACAACGTAAAATTTTGATTGTTTGTTTTACGTGTATGATTTAATCATTATTGGAAATCTATCTATGGATTCATTCAAATCAGCTATGAATAGGCCCCATGCACTATTTTTTGACCATTGAATTTCAACAATCAAAAGCATGAGTTTTTATTTCGCAAGAAAGGAATGCTATTAATGTTTTGAAGAGATTTAATATGTTGAATTGCAAGCCATCACCAACACATGTTGCTGTAGGTTTCAAGATAATCCAAGATGACAATGGATCATTGTTGGGGTTAGCACAAGGTTGTAGAAATAATATATCAAATCTAACCATACATGAAATAAAAGTGGATATTATACCGGAAGAATTATACGAGAACAAGAGATATAAATTAACACCATATTTAACGTGGTTCACCCAATGTGGGCTACATCCACCAAGAAATAAGCCAATTTGTTATCCAAGAGCTTTTGAAGATATACAATTGAAGATTTAAAATCTTCACACATCTTAGATGTATTGTACTTTCTTTCTCTCAAGATTCTCCGTCCTCTCCAAGAATTCTCTCTCTCACAATTATTCTCACAATAATAATCAATTTTTACAATCCTCTACTTATAAACCCTAGATTTTATATTTATATAGGAATATAAAAAAACTAAGGGCACTTATCCATGCTATTAAAATCAATAGATTTTCTTTAATGCTAAAATTATATCTAATTCCCAAGAGTTAAATAAAACACTCCTGCACATGTAACCAACCACGGTGAGCCCTAAATGATGTCAGTTCCTTCTTTCTTAACTGATGTTGGTCATAGGTGATGGATTTTATTCCCTCCATAAATGATGAAGATTACTATGCTTTCGCTCAAATTTAATATAGCATGCTAATCTGAAGTAATTGAGCTCCACAACTTAATAATCTCCCACTTGCAAATAAATTCTTGCACTATACCTATACAACTTCATTCTTGGATCATTTCATTAGATTTGTTTCTTCCTCTTCAAGTATCAAACTCAAAGACCAATAGAAGTGGAGTGTAGCTCCAACTAATCTTTTTTAATCACTTCGTTAGTATATCTACAAGGTTTTCACTCGTATGGATCTTCTCCAATTTCGATTGCCCATCCTCCAATACTCGTCGAATGAAGTGATATCTCAACTAAATGTGTTTTGTTCTAGAATGAAATACTAAGTTCTTTTCCCAATTAAGTACACTCGATTATCACTTGAATAGTTTACAATCATCCTACTCCTTTCTAATTCTTCCATGAACGATCATCCATATCATCTCTTTTCTATGCTCTGTAGCTGCAACATACTCTTCATCTATAGTAGACAAATCCACCACCTTCTCGTAATATTGATATCTAATTAACTTTCATCCCACCTAATATGAAAATATATCGAGTAGTGCTCCTTCTACTATCTAGATCTCAAGCTATATCTAAATAAACATATCAACATAAAGTAATCTCCAAACCTCCATAGCATAACTACATGTTAGATGTCCCTCTCAAATACACGATAATCCATTAGAATTATTTCCAATGCTCTTGTCCTGGATTATCCATAAATCTACTCACAACTCCCACTTCTTGTGTAATGTATGGTCTAGCACAAACCATAACATACATGAGACTCCCACTACATGTATAGTGTCCGGTCTAGTAAAAACCAAAACATACATGAAAATATAAACTTGTGAAGCATATGGTACTTGTGTCACATATTTGACCTCCTCATGTGATGAAGGATAATGATATTTTCTCAATTTCAATTGTCCATCCATAGGTGTACTCACTAGCTTAGAATCATGCATGTTAAACCTTTCCAACACCTTATTAATATAAGCCTCCTGAGACAAATGCAATTTATTATTCTTCTATATCTATGTATTTACATGCCAAGGATTATTTTTCAAATTCTAAATCCTTAATAGAAAATGTGTGAGTTAGCTTTCCCTTAAGCTCACCAATGTCCTACATACTAGATCCTACAATAATCATATCATCCACATACAGTAACAAAATAATATAGCTCCCATTTTAAAGCTTCTTGAAATAAAAACAATGGTCAAATTCACATCTTAAATAACCATGATCATGCATGAAACTATCAAACCTCATGTACCATTGCCTTCAATATTTTTGAGCCCATATAGACTCTTTTTCAACATCCACACTAATTTATCCTTACCCTTGAATTCATACCCAAGTGGATGCTACATATAAATATCTTCATCCAAATCACTATGAAGGAAATTCATCTTCATAGAAAGTTTCTCTAAATGAAAATCATGTATTGTAACTATAATCAATACAATATGTATGGACTTCATTTTAACAACAGGATAAAATATTTCACCAAAATCAATACATTTTTTCTTTGTGATTCGCCTTTCCTTGTATCTCTTTATCCACCCTCTTCTTCCTTGATCCTATAAACCCACTTATTTTACAATTTCCTCTTACTTGTTGGCAACTTAACCAAATCCCAAGTCTAGTTTTGTTCCAAGGAGTCTATCTCCTCATCCATGTCATGCTCCCACTACACATAGATCTTATCCTACTTTGCTTCTTCAAAACTTTTAGTTTCACCATTATCGAGTAAATAATAAATAATATAGATAAGTTGTAAATATTTATGGAGGTTTACTTACCCTTTGTGACCTTCTCACAGAATTTTGGGGTACCACAAGCTCATTCTAGACCTCTTGAACATTTGTTTCCAATTTTTATAGTGATCGAGCGCCGATTACCTATAATCAATACCAGTTCTTCTAACCAATGTCAGTTTGGCTCTTTGTAACTAGTACCGATTCAATCGTGATGTCAGTCAGGGGTCAACCAACACTAGTTATTGTGTAACCTTGTGGGTATGACTTTTAAAACCGAGAGTTCATTTTCAATCACAAACTTCTCACCCAGTTTTTCCATTGGTACCAAAATTTGATCCATGTACATTCTCTTTTCATTCCATTAAATGTCATGACTCTTAATATTTTTAGAATTTTCTAATTCCTAAAAATGGAATCGAAATCACCATATCCATAACCAATGAAAATGCATCTCTTGGATTTGACATCCAACTTCTTTTATTTTCCTTATCAATATGCACAAAATCTTGAACTAAAAACTTTAAGAAAATAAATATATACCTCTTTTCTAGTCCAATCTTCCTCGAGTATTCCTCCATCTAGTGAACTTGAAGGACTATGGTTAATCAAATAAACCATTGTATCAATTGCTTCTACCAAGAACTACAAGGGTAATCCAACATGTATCCTCATACTTCTAGAACTTTCCATCATTGTCATGTTTATTCTTCTGTAACACCATTCTCTTATGGTGTTCTTGGAATCGTCCTTTCTCTAGGTATTCCATTCAATGAACAATAATCATTGAAATCCTTGCTATAGTATTCACCACCATTATCGATCTAAGAAACTCTAACTTTGAATTTTGTTCATTCTCTACCAGGGCTTTCTATCTTGTAAAATTTTCAAAAACATCATATTTATATTTAATACAATAAACCCATACCTTTCTTGTAGTATCATCGGTGAAAGTAGGAAAATATTGGGATTCTCCATGAGAAGCTACTTGGCTTGGTCCCCACACATCTAAGTGTACAACCTCCAATTTTCGTTTCCTTCTTTGTTTCACTAACGTTGATAAATTTCACTCTATTTTGCTTTCCAAAGATACAATGCTCATAGAGAGCAAGATCTAAGTCTTTCAAATATGATAACTTATCCTTAGCCTTTAAGATTTGCATTAATTTTTGACTCATATGGCCTAACCAATTATGCCACATGCATGCATCTAAATCAAGCAGATAACACAAGTAAAACAATCAATAACACAGGTAGATAAATATAACATTCTGTCTTCTTACCTATTGCCACATCAAAATCACCCTTTATGAGTTTCCAAGAGTCATTATGAATGTAACCATGCAACCAAATTCACCTAGTTGACTGTTAAAATAAGATTCTTCTTGAGGCTTGACACATGCCTCACATATTTAAATACCCATGTATTTCTATTCTTCTATTTTAGATTAACTTCCCTTTACCGGTGATATCTGCAAGGTTCATCATCATCCAAAAAACATGCCCAAAATTTCCTGGATATAATTTATGAAATAATCATTATTAGGGGTTGCATGGAAAGAAGCTCCTAAATCTAAAACCCATCATTCTATTACATTATCCAATGAAATAATAAGAGAATCTTTCATTACCTCTGTTGTAATATTTTCCTCCTTATTTGACTCTTTACCTTTGTCTAGGTGTTGGTTCTCTTTATCCTTTGACCAACAATATTTCTTTGCATGTCCTTTCTTTCCACATTTCCAACAGGTAATTCCCTTACCTCGGATTTAGATATTCCATCCATTGACTTTGATTTCCCATTATTCATACTCTTGGATTTCTCCTTTTTCCCGCATTCGCTTTCTACATTTAAATCATTTTGAGAAAATTCTTGTGCACTTTTCCTATGAATTTATTCATTCATGATTATACTTGACAACATCGTCAAACATCAAAATATTATTAGCAGATGGTGTATTACTAGCAACCATTATCAATTTATCCTAACTATCGAAAAGAACATAAGAACAAAAGTTCTTTCACTTCATCATCAAATGGAATATCAACAAATTTTAACTTATTTAAAATAGATCTCAAATCATTCAAATGACTAGATGCGAGATCCACCTTCATGCATCTTATAACTAAATAGTTTCTTCATCAAATAAAATTTATTTAAAGCACTAGGTTTTTCATATAAATTAGCAAGAGATTTCATTAACTCTAAGGTAAATTTCATTTCGTAATATTAAAAGCCACCGATGCTTCCAAGATCAATCTTATAAATCCCAAAGCCTTTCTATCATGAATATTTCATTATTCATCAGTCATCTTTGTAGTTATAGAATTTTCATCCAACGGTAAGCAAAAATATCTTTGATACGAGATAATCCTGACTGCATCTTCCATAATTGATAATTTCAGTCATAAAACTTCTCTACCTTGTATTTATTTCCTTCTAGCATTGTTGTATCTCCCACTTTGAATCGAGAAAACCCTCTATGAGTAAATTTGTCAACAGATAAAACCCTCAAACAAAGATCGATATTATTTGTTGGGGTTAGCACAAGGTTGTAAAGATAATATATCGAGATCTAACCATACATGCAACAAAATTAGATATTCTACCGGAAGAAATATGTAAAACAAGATATATAAATCAATACCAAATTTAACGTGGTTCATACAATGTGGGATACATCTACTAAGAAAAAGCCAATATATTATCCAAATCTTTTAGAAGATATATAATTTCCGATTTATAATCGTCCACACCTCTCGGATGTACAAGTACTTTCTTTCTCTCATGCTTCTCCTTCCTCTCCAAGAATTCTCTCTATCACAATTATTCTCACAATAATCATCAATTCTTACAATTTTATACTTCTAAACCCTAGATTTTATGCTTATATAGGCATACTCAAATTTAGGTAACTTAGCCATGCAATTACAATCAATAGATATGCTTTAATGCTAAAATTAGATCTAATACCCGAGAGTTAAATAAAACACTCCCGCATAGGTAATCAACTTTGGTTATCCCTAACCGATGTCGGTTCCTCCTTTTCGACGATGTCGTTCCCTCCATAACCAATGTTAGTTATTGTTCTTTCTTGCAAGTTTAGTATAGCATACTAATCTGAAGTAATTGACCTCCACAACTAAATAATCATTTGTAGATCCAACATTGTTAAAAAAGCTAGTGAGAAGTCTCATGAATTTCATGGCCATAAGGCCGATATTATGTATGGTTTGAGCCTCATCTCAAGATTCATTGAATCTCTAGAATATTCACATTGGCAAGATGGAAAAAGGATTTTGAAGTATTTATTCGAAACTAAGAATCATGGAATATTGTATGAACAACATCGGATGAGTTCAAACTCAAGTTATACGAGATAGTGAAAGTGACATAAGTATAGATGATGAGAAAGAGCACATATGGCTATGCTTTTCACTTTGGAACAAGTGTAGTTTCATGGGCATAGAAGAAAAATCCCATAGTCACACTATCTTCAGCTGAAGAGTAGTATGTAGCAGCAACATGAGCAGATGTCATGATATTTTGATGAGAAGAGCGTTGAAATATTTGAGGTAGGACAAAGAGGATGCTACAAATATTTTTTGTGACAACAATTCAACAATAACATTACCCAAAAATCATGGTTTTCACAAGAGAAAAAATAAAATATATACAAAGTATCACTTCATTATGGATTTGGCTAATAACAAGTAATGTTGTCTTGAATTTTATAGATCCGAAGATTAGTTTATTGATATTTTTAATTATTTGAGAAGTTGTTTAGGAGTTTTTATTAGGAATAAGTCGGATTTGGAAGTACACACTCGGGTTTAGAATAATAAAATTTTGAAGGTCAAAATTCAGGGGGAGTATTAGAAAAGAGTTAAGTTTTGTCCTTAAAAAATTAAAATTTAATTTTCTTTTTACATGTATTTAGTTTTAAACAATTCAATTTTAGATTCCTAAGTTTAGGAAAAGCTAATAAAGAAAATAAGAAATTGTATTACACAAAAGCATGTGCTATTTTTAGTTGATGTTCTATTTTTAAGAGTTGAGTGTTTTATTGTTAGAAAAATCCATCTACATATTAGAGGCTATTGTAAGTGTTTTTACACACACAGATTGTATTGAGATGAAGCTCTGACATGGGAAAAGACATATATGCACATAAGTGCTGATTTGGTTTTAAATACTCTATTTATTTGCGGTATTCCTTTGTTTTATTTCGTTGCTCAATATTTTATGTGCCTAATTTCTACATATAAGGAAGAATGTTGCATTGAATAGTGACCTTATCGTAGACACTTACAAATTCATAACACTTGTTAATGTAGGATGCATAACAATTGCAAATGCAGGACATGTTTTTTCACACTTTTCCTCCATTGCAATAGAGGAGAGCTTATGGGAAAAGGCATGCTCTTCTATGTGGAATTCCATGGGAGATAATGATGTTAAAGAATTGGTTTATTTTTCATTGGGTGGATTTCAAAAATTTTATGAATTTTTTTCCATTTATTGCTTATGATGAATCATTTGAATAGGATGCCCATTGTGGTGAACTGCAAAATCTCTATAATGATGCTCCAACTAATTTCATCTCTCTTTTGGATTTTAAATACAATAATAGGCCCATCTTTTCTCAAGTTGTATGGGTAATACCTTCTCCATGGGATTTAGAAGGGCGGTTCTATAACTGCCCTTTCAAGTTGGACCTCATTAATATTTGGGATGTTGACGTTGAGGATTGCGCTAATAATGCAAAATTTAGGTTGACAAAATAACTTATGGAGAAGGTGATGAAGGATGATAAGTTTTGGGGGAAGTTGATAGACAATTTAAAGTTAAGCTCGATAATGATAAATAGGAGAAACGAAGAAAATTGCTAATCTCTCAATATGGAGTCCTTGGTTAGGCAAACACGTTGGGTTTCTAATAAGGATTTTGTAATATGCTTTGGCTCCATATTACTGCTGAAAACATATTGTCTTCCAAGAAAGTGAACTGAATGCTTGACCTAAAGTGTATAGTTTTGGATATTGATAGTACTAGTTTGAAGATCAATGAACTAAGCATACAATTGGAAGACATAATAGAGGCTAGTGTGAATGTGAACAATAGTCTAATCATCCTAAAAGAACTCTACGTTGTATAAGAAGTAAGAATCGTAGTCATATTTTAATGTCTCATAAAAATACATGACATGAAAGTGAGAAAATTCAAAAAGAAGGAAGGAGATTAATGAAGGTAATTTGAATATTGTTTTGTTATGATTGGAATTGTTGCATCGCTTCATTATGGTATGTCATGTTTAGGGAGACCGGTTCAATTTTCTAATTCCCATTCCCGAGGTTCATTATAGAAATCATTTAGTGTAACTTCATTGAGTTATGTTGTGTAATCAATTGGAACATAGGATCTCTAATCTTAATCCATTCTTTCAAACTAAACTAAAACCTTATTGATAATGTAATTTGGAAAGTATTAGTTGGTGAATAATGTAGGATTATGGAAATATTAAAGTCCTTTTTCTCTCTTATGCTCCTAATTTTCAAGATTTGTAAGCGTTGAACTGTGATTTTAGGACCTCTAATATTAATCCATTCTTTCAAACCAATATAAAACCTAATTGATGATAAAATTCAAAAAGTAGTAGTTGGTGAATAATGTAGAAATTATGAAGACCTAAACAGCTAAAAACAAAAAAATAAAAATAAATAACTTGCATAAAAATAGAGTATTTACTCAAACCAGCAAAGTTGTGCGTAAACTAATTAATTTCTTCACTTCTATTAGAGATTCAGCTCATTACAACTCAAGATGTGTATGTGTAACACTCTGTATCTCATCCTATGTGTTGATACCCAAATTTAACTCCTTCGAGACCGAGCAACATCATGGGTTTGACAGGACACTCAGAGGTAGATAGACAATCATGTATGTCGTTTTGTAGTCGGGGAAGCAATCTATCTGACTTGTTAGCACTCAAGCTCTGAAGGGAGTGGGTAGCACATGCAAAAGGATGTGATCTGATCCTAACTATTTTAGGATTTTCCTTTCAACAAAGGTAAGAGAACCTATTTTTTAACCTCCATTATTTGAAAGGAGATACAGGTACCTTTCTTTTGCATAAATTTTATAGAGAAGGCCTTGGGGAAAATATGATCAACACACCAAATCTGACTCTCATGAGTTGTCACTTCTAGATTATGGAGATATTCTCATAGCAAGGAAAAGGTTACTAAAGACATTTGAGACCCTGATTATTTCTGCATGTTTTGGTAACAAAGATTATGCATTTGTGTACACACATGACAAACAGGGGTATTATGGGTAGGATTGGTTGTTGTTAAATGAATTTTGGTGGGAGGGGAGATAGGATGGACTTGACTCACCAGATCCTTGAGAGCTTATGTAAAATGGAAAGATTCAATCAACAAAATGCCACAAAAAGTTAAATTATTTCCTTAACTAGAATATGTGCTTCAATGGAGGCCCAGATCAGCACTCTTTCACACAACCTATGGGATTCTGTCACGAAGGCTCAAGTCATAGGACCCAATAAAGCACCAAGATTTAAACCAAGTCACGCCTGAGGTACACCCAGAGGCTTACAAATAATCTCTATCAACAAAATGAAAGAAAAGTGATTTTGTACTATTTATCCCATTCCCAGTGAAAGATCTTCGAGAAATAAAATTGTAGATGTCACTAAACTATCACAAGGACCGAGACCTGCGTGATTGGACTATATTTTGATACAAGGTTGCAATAGAAACAAGAAAAACTACTCGTATGTTTTAAGAAATGAAATAAATACACTTTACTCAAGATTGACACATAATAACTCAAAGCTTGATCAAATTTATTAGCAAGGAAATTTTCAAGAACAATCTCAAAGTTTGTCGATGGTTATACACTTGAAACCACCTTGACATGATCAAATTTGACACAAAGAGAGATATACAGGATTCTCTAGAGGTCTTCTTAATATGCATGGGCTCTGTCAAGCTTTTTTCGCTAGAGAAAATCAGTCCTAATATTTCAAAAACTCCCCACCATTTGCACAAATTTTTTTTTGCCATTTATAACATTTCCAACATAGCCCCTTCCTCTAAAAAGATGAAAACTTTAAATGCACCGGTGTTTGCCATGATTCTTTCGTGATTCACAGAATCAGATTTTTAAAGTCTCCATGTGCTCGAGGAAAATATCTTCAATTTCTTCCCGTATTCAACTCCTTTCTCAAGAAAACCACACCTTCATCCATTTGCCAATCACTTCTACCCCATATCAATCAAATCGGCCCCTTGTGTGCTCGGGAGTATAAAAGCATTTTAAAACCATATCGGGCTTGAGAGTTAGAAGATATCAAAATGAACTATCTCCTCTATTTGGCGTGTAGAAAATAGCAAGAAATCATGAAGAATCACACTCCTAGGAGTTTTATAGAAAAAATGGGGGAAAATCAAATTTAGATGCTCATGACCATTGATATTTGATTTTTAATGTGGGCCATCCACATGGAAGATAAAAATAGGCTCGAGGGCTTCCTTTGACCTTTTCGACCCTTTTAGAAAAACAAAAAAATTTCACCTTTTTTCCCCACACCTCCGCTTCGAAAATGGGCTTGACACGTGTCCGAGGAGGGCCCTAAAAGAAACACGAGAGAAATTTCGCCATTTAAATCTCTTTTGAAAAAGGAAATTTTCCAAGTTTTCCCCATAGATCCGCTCTTGAGATATACTTTTGACATGTGTCCCAATGTGGGTCCCAGTGGAACTACGCTTCCCCTTTTACTTTTAACTCTTTTTTCTCAAAAGGAAAATTTTTCAATTTTCCTCTGTGGTTCCACACCTCTGCCATTGACTAGGGTAAAACATTGACTATTTCCCATCGGGCTCGAGGGACATTTTTCTATTTCATCCTTTATGAAGCAAAGAGGTGAAAAAGTTTGAATTTCCTCTAATAGTCCACCTCCCGTCCCTATGACTTTTTAAATTGCCACGTGTCACCACGACACACCTTGAGGCGGTCCAAAAAATTTGATACCTTGAATGAGCACGAGCTCGCCACGTGTCCTGCTCTGGCAAAATTTATTTGAAGGCTTGAAGCTCAGCGGAAAGTGCCACTTGTCAAGCTTCGAGGCAGTCTCCTTTTGGCCATTGAAAAGTCCAAGTAAAATGCAAAGTGAGCGAAGTGCCCCATGTGTCTACATGTCCCTTCTCTTAGATGGCACCCAACTTGAAAACCACGAATGAGCATGGTCTCGCCATGTGTCCTTGTTCCATAAAAGCTGTTTCCATCTGCATAAAAATTTGTCTAAGTATGGGAAAGCAGTGGAAGCCTCCATGTGTCCACCTGGCGCTACTCTAAGGCAAAGCCCAAACACTAGATCTTCAAATGAGTGCCATTCCTCCACGTGTCCTAGACTTCCCAAAACCTTTTGAAATTTGTCTAAGTATGGGAAACCCAGTGGAAGCCTCCACGTGTCTCTTTCCTGCCAACCCTCCATGTGTCCTCTCGATGCTACTTCAAAGCCAAATGAAAAATTTGATTCTCAAACGAGTGTCATTCCTCCACATGGACACATTTTAAAGTTGAGGATTTACATTGAATTTTTGAATTATTAGCTGATCCGCATCTAACCAAGAGGTGTAATGTTTCCATTTTGATGCGGGGATGCAAATTTGACCAAGAGAAAACACCCGTCAAACTATAAAGTACAAAACACAAGCATTTGAGCTGAAAATGAAATTTTCTTCAAGGATAGAGAATTTAGACTGCATTGCACATCTCAAACATGATCCTTAAGGACACACCAACTCATATTTCTTTGAGTATTTAGGAAAAAATGGTAGGGACAACAGATATTGTTTGTGGAAAATGGAGAAAATGGGAAAATTTTAGATCGAAAGAATAGAGCACGGAGACTCAAAATATAGAGCTTCTCAAGAGGAACAAAGGAACCATGAGACAAATACAGACCCACACATGATCCTCAACCCAGGAGTAGATTAAAATGGTAACAAAGATCGGCCAAACACAATACATGGAAGGATAAAATGACAGAGGCTGTTAATCAATAAATCTTTCAAGGGCACAAATGGGGCGAGACAATTTTGAGCACCAACATTTGGCTCCGACTCATGGATGGGCACTCCCTGCGAGTGCCATAAGAACAAAAGTAGACCAAGTGCCAAAAATTATCCATTGGGTAGTGGAATCATCTTTCTAAGCAGATACCAAGAGCCATCTTAAAAAAAAAATAGAGAAGCCAGCAAAAAAAAGGTCACCGAGGACCAGAACGAGTAAAAATAGAAAGAGCACGGAACACACAACAAACTATACACTGTACAGAAGACTTATGCCTTGATTTAAATAAAATAATCAAGGAAACAATTCAAGCACTTGTCATCCTAGATATGACCATGCCAAGAGGTTCGATATGTTTTCATCAACTAGAAGTAGACCTCTTTTTCTTCTTTATTTTGTTTGTAAACCACCCATCTTCTCGGAGCTCCTCCATTGTGTTTAAGTAAAATTCTATGACATTGTTCAAGGCTGAAACATAGACCAAATTCCCAAAAAAGTAGCATACTTCAGGGCTCTGTTTTAAACACTCTCATACTCCCTAAAATCCACAAATCTCACAAAATTGTTAAGATCGGCATCTAACTTTGCAAAATTCATATGATGCATTGCTTGGGTCTCAAATTAGGTACATCATCTTTTTATCTCCATAAAATTTCACCAAGTTTCCTTCAATGGGGATAATGGCATAAGACATGTCCATTTGCACACTACAAACACTTTCGCCCACTTTCTTGACAACAACATCCCCACTTGGTAGGGTAGTCAACAATGACTACATCAAGCTTTAAGATCCTTCCAGGATAAGATGTAGGTTGCTCTACTATATCTTTAACACACCCAAAGACTGGCACCTCTCTAGAGTCCATGTCGGTGCACTTCCCATATTTTGTTGTTACTTTCATACCTAATTCATTCATGACCTCAAGAGGCATGAAATTACATGAAGCTCAGTAATCAAACACACAATTATATAACATGTCTTTAATAACCAAGGTGGTGAAAAATGGATCCACATTCAGCTGGGATTTAACCAAAGAAGCTTCTAAATAAACCTTTGGTGGTTCCCCTGACTCTTCCAATACTTGTGGCTTGTCCAACTCTGCAACGGTAAGGGAAACCTCAACCTTCTTTACATCTCTACCTTGTATGATCTCTCTCCTTTTAATCCCAAATATTCAAAAGCCCTCTTCTTATGCTCCAGGATCCTAACCAACTCAACAATTGGGATAGGAGTTTTGATTTGACTCAAACTTTGGGCTACATCATATGGAGAAAATTTGGGTAGAGCGGCACTAGGGGAAAGATTGGAAAGTTCATTAGATGGAATGAGATTCTTTTCATTTTGGGCATGGGGAGGAACACAAGTTTTCCTTGGGGAAACAAGCTCTCTGCCAGATGCATTTTTCTTTGGGGTTTCTTTGGTAAGTACTAGAAATTTTGACTTGGCACGTGGCCCCTTGGTAACTTTACTTATGGTATTTTGCTCCTTTTCTTGGGAAACTACAACATTCATTAATAACTTCCTATCTTCCTCTGAGGGAACTCCTCCAACATACTTTTCAATCATTAATGCCCTCAAGTATTCAAAATCATTAGTGGGAAATTCAAAATCTTTTACAATGTCTACTTCTAAAGTATGAGATGGGGGAAGAATAGGTACCTATTGGATGCAATCCCAAAAAGTGGCAGCAGTTCTAGAAATTATTACCTCAGTTGAAGTTAGTTCCCTTAGCAAACTAGAAGGGATCTCCATCATGCAAGCATCATCATCATTATCATCAATTGCATTTTCTTCTTACTAATCCTCTTGATAAGGAGCATGGGGCATGAAACATTCGTCACACATATCAATGAAATTTTTCTCCTCCACAACAACAACTCTGGCAGCCAAAGGATCATGCACAATTCTATTTTCTCTACCTTGGGGCTGCCTATTCCCAAATCCAATAGCTCCTTTTCCTCTGTCATCAATTCTATGATGATTTGTAAATCTTTCTTGGCCTTCTTTCTGTGTTGTCCTTGTGAGCTCTTCCCAACTACTTTCGGTTAAAGCTAATTTGTAGGAGATCTCCTTGATATCCCCTACCAAATTTTTCACAACCTCTTCCAAATCAGAAAACTTGCTTGTCTCGAGGCTTTTTAAGGTTAACCAATTTTACACCTTCCCTCTTTGGAGGTTTCCTAATTGCCTTGATATTATTCTCTATTTGTATGGCCATGGTGAATGCTTTCCTTAAGTTGGTAGGGTTCTTTTCCCTCAAGTAGTAAGCAACCTTTTTATCAAATGCATTAGTATATTTGATCAAACATGACTCATCACATCACCTTATCCTAACAGGAAATATCCTCAAGGTCTTATTGAACCTTGTATTTACGTCAAGTACTAACTCATTGGGATTCTTCTTGATGTTTTCAAATTTTGATAGAAGAAACCTAGGGTCAGATCCTATCACCATAATGCAATCTAAAGGCATTACTCATCTCAGTCCAGGAATCAATAGAGTTTTCTAGAAATGCTTTATACCAGTCCCTAGCATCCTCTTCCAAGGTATGGATAAACAAATTGATATATAGATCTTCATGTTCAATCTCAAAGTCTTCCATCATATTGATATAAAGCTTTAGAAGCTGATCTCCAGATATTAGCATAATTTCCTTTGAACTTTGGCATTTTGTTCCTTACATCTTGAGGCACCGCATTTGGGTAGCCAACCATTCCCACAAAATTTATAGGTTCGAAGGTGTTTACAACAAATGGAGGCCTAGGTTGAGCCATATTGATTCGAAGAAGTGATCCTGGAGGGGTGACAAACTAATTTGGGGTAGAAGGTTCTTGGAACACAGGAGTGTAGTTTTCAAAATGGAGATCCCCAAAGGCCTTGCTTCTTGGATATCCCTATGTACTTTAGAAAAGATAGGTGTAGAATGTGAAGTAAATCTTTCAAAATCAAATGAAGGCCCCTCTCTTTGGAGAGTTCAATTCCATAAAAAGGATTCCGATTTAGAATCACTTAAACATCAGTCTTCAATGATAGGCCATTCACTTTCATCAATGGTGGTCCCTTTTCTTGTTTGATGTTACGCCACATCTCTCTAGGATTTTCTTCCTTCGATTTTGTTTTTCCTAGCTCGGAAATAGTGTCCTATCAGGGATCCCTAGCAAAGAAAGACCTTCCTTCCATCTTTGAAAATGTTAGCAACAAATGTGACCTTGAGAGAGTCTTAAGACACTGGTCTTTGTCAACAGAAAATCAACAGGGAGTCACCACTAAGGATTTCAACCTTAGTTGTGTAAATGCACTAAATATGACTGTCAAGTTTCATCAATGCAAGAGAGTGGAAATGGAGAGATTCGACCTTTCTTCACCCGGATGTATTAAATGAAAGCTAGTGCACTAGGTGTAAAAAATTGAAAGAAGCTGCACAAAGCACATGGAGCATACAAGAAATGTTTACTAAGGTCTGAGTATGAATTGTAATTCCTGGAAACGGCGCCACTGATGTTGGTGTTGTTGACGATTATTTTATTGACGGGTCAAATAGATATGGCTTCAAATATGTATGCACGTGGATTAACTTGAACTAAGTTCCTAACAATGTATATCAATGTATAGAAGATTCCGACATGGACCCCGCCTCGTCTCTCACATATATATATTCTGGGTAGGTGGTCCTTATTCCTCTTGTGTTTTTGCTATTGGTTGTTTGTTTTTCTAGTAGGAGGAATGGATTTGTAAATCCCTCTTTTTTTGTTCTTGTTGTCCTTCTCCCCCATGCTCTTCCTCCTCTTTCCAGATCTGCTGGTAAGGTGGGCTCTGCCTCAGAAAAAATCACTTGGATCTCCTTAGTGTGCCCTCTTCACCATCCAAAACCCTACAGAAGAGGCTTAAAACACATGCAAACCCCTCCAGAGAAAGAAAGAAGACTTAGAAGTTCATGTTAGACTACATTTTCTACTTGGCACGTTCTCCATGCTTGCCACATAAAATACAGTTGCGCCCTTAAGGCGCACTTTCCTTGATTGCAACTCCCAATAACCCTGCGCCCTCTTGGCGCACTGAACTCCTATGTTGCATTGCAAATATTTGCACCATTGGTACACCCTATACCCATGCAACACTAGAATTACTTGCGCCAAGTATATGACTGTGTTAAATGGCGCAGGCGCATCCCCTATTACAGCAACACAATGTCATGCAACTCTTCCCTGCACCGCGCTAAGTTCCCCTTTCACGCACGTAAAGATGATGTTGCACACACTAAACCTGAACCCTTTGGCGCACCAAAGTACCATGTAACATTGAAAACATATGCGACTTTGGTGCATCTTATCCCCGTGTAACATGAAAATTATCTGCACTGGTATAAAACGCATATAAATGGCATAGGTGCACTTCTACTTACAACAAAAAATGTCATGTGCGGAGGAAGAATCCATGCGCCTTACGCCCTTTGGTGTTGATTAGTCCTCAGTAACACCCTTCTTTTGTGTGCCATACCATTTAACCCTACGACTGCGGTGTTCATGCACCCCGATGCCTTAAAATTGCTAGCTCTTCCTTACATCAATGCTTTAATGGGAGATCTAACATTGCTAACATGGATCTCTGCGTTGGGTTTCACTTCTTCTTCTTGCAGATAAGTAACTCGATTCAGAACTACATATGTCTAGATCAAGCATATGAAAAGAGGCCAACCAAGTCTAACGGTAAAGCCAAGCTTACAGAGGAAGAGATGAAGTACAAATATCAGAGGGTCAGGATGCCGAATCCCTTTGGTGGAGTAGAATGTGACCTGGATATAAGAGACTCTGAGCTCGGTCACATCGATATGGAATATTTCTGGACCAGAACTAGGAGGGTCACAGGAAGTCCCTAGATGGACAAACTGGTAGGAAGTGGCCTACATTTTGCTGGGGGGATCCTAGTCAGTGTAGTAAACAACGAATTCATGATGGTAGTGGCCCGCTGCTACAACAAAGACACGAGGTGTGTCCAAAATGAGAAGGGTGAAGTCATGATCAACCTCACTACCCGACACTTCAAAATTATTCTTGGGATTCCTCACCACCGGCACTTTGTGGCTGTAAGCCAAGAAAGGCGCACAAGGCTTGGGAAGACAATGAAGACCAGTGCATGCAACTAATGAATGAGGTGTACCTGAAGAACAAGAAGGTGGTAACCAAATGGCCACAGGTTATTCACCAAAGTGATTTATTTGAGGAACTAAGTGATACCATCATGTTCCTAAGCGAGTATTTGGGCTTTCGATGCCCATTACTTTCATAAATGGATGCTCGTGTACCTAGCGACAATGAACAAGAACGTGTCAAACCAACGCTTCGAGTGAGCGGAGATCATAAGCAGCACTATATGCGAGCAGCTCCAACAACTCACCACAATGAGAGGTTCTACATGAAATCCTACATAGTTTATGTTGCAGCCTCGAAGAGGATTATCCAAGATTGAGTCGATGCGGGGTTTGGCCCCAAGTAAAAATATATGAATACTACCCGAGTTGAAGCCGAAAACAAGATTTTCACGGTTTACAAATATTAACGACACTTTCTTCGACGGCATCGTCTTCCTTTTGAGGCCAAACATGACTCATGGTCGAACGACCAAGAGCATTGTCGCAGCAACAGAGAAGTGGGGGGCCTTATTCACACAATTTCCCACCTTCACCTATCTCAGGGCAGCTAACTTCTTAGGGGAACCCACCAAATTGCCGAGATATGCCGGCCCCAAGCTGATCCTATTGGAGCTATCCAGATAGCTCATAACCTACCATGAAAAGTGTTTGAAGAGAAAGAAGGGTGGAACTCCTTTCCCCCTTACAGTGGGCAGGTACACTTGTCTTTCCCACCACAAAGCCCGGGAGATGTTTGCAGAGCTAGAACTGCTCAATCTAAAGCACAACTTCTGGTGAGGCCCACTTTTGATCCAAGAAATTGCCTTCCTAGGGCCAAACTCAATCCAATCCACATTCTGCAGATCGAGGACATTTATATCGACTTTTGTATCATGAGGTCGAGCTTAGAATAAATGATCACTCCCGCTTGGTTTTGGCCGAAATCATTGATGACGGCATAGCCATTGTCCCAAAAGGTTATCAAACTACTGATCAAGAAGTTGATTAGGTATATCTTGACACGGATGGGGACAACTGGCCATTTGCTATAATCGACAGAACTAAAGCGCCCCAGACCATTGAAGAAAGGGTCAAAGAAACTCTGCAGAGAACAGAGCATTGGTGCAGGATGAATGGCCTCATCTACCTCGAGGAAGATTTCACCACATCTCCATTGGGCAACACACCTTCTAGGCCAAAACATCTTCCAAAGGGTAGAGGCAAAGACAAAGAGGGTGAGTCAAGCTCTGCCCAAGAAGAGGCTCCTGAGAGTCCCCCTTCCGCCACATGAGAACAAGTTGTAACTCTGGCTTCCCCAGAGAAAGAAGCGGCTGAAGATGTTCCGATGGGCACATCCACTCAAGGATGTTTCCACTACTACAATTGTTGAGGTCCCTTCTATCCCTTCTCCCTCTCCTCCTTCCCCTCCTCGTGTGACCCAAGTGACCATTCCTTTGGTCGTATCCTCTCCCCCATCTTCTACTGTTCCCCCTTCCTCATCATCCATCTTCTCTTCTCTCATGGAGCTGTCCCCCACCATTTCTTCCCTCATCTCTCAGCTCCCTTCCATTCCCATGTCTACCTCCCCTGTGCAGTATCTCTTCTTCCCGTGAGCACTTTCTTAGCCTCCCTCTCAATGTCGCCACCAAGTTTCTCAACGCACTTTCCTCTACTACTCTGCAGCCTGCTCCCTCTTCTACTTCTAGTCCCTCTCCCATAAGTCCAGCATGGATCTCTCAACACCTAAGCCAACAAAAGAGGAAAGTTCCCATCGCACTGATGGACTTCTCCGTCATCCCATCAAAGGGGGCCAAGAAGCAAAAACTATAACCCGCTTCTCTCATAGTGCGTCAGGAGAGAGAGTAATGGAGATAGCGTATCCCAATCCTTTAAAGGATAAAAAGGATCCGTATTTGAAAGATTATACGGTGACACAAGTCACAATGGGGACGTCTTCAGAAAGCCTTATGAGAGAGGCCCTATCTGTAGTTGACGCCCTTTGCAAGAAGCTCCAGGAAGCAAAGGAAGAAAAGAGGCTATTAAAGGAGAAAAATAAACATCTTCTCCATGCCTTGCAGAAAATGGGCAGTGTACCTCCTACAACTGCCACCGAAACTCCTAAGCCTCTGAGCCAAGATAAGATAAATGAATACGCCAAAATCGGCGAGCAGGGTATGGCAGTATCCACCTGGAGAGACCAAATCCTCAAGGAAAGTGAGGGAGTAATCGTCAAGTTCACCGCATTGTATCAGAACAAAAGAGCTCCAGGTGATTGCAAGACCTATCTCCGAAGAGCTAGACCATGCTAGGATGTAGCATGAGACCTTCCTAGAAAACGCATGACTGTTCGGGTCGAAGATCTATTCAAGTTGGGCGTCTTCGGTCACTCAGAGCCCTCGAAAAAATCCTTTCTACTCTGGACTATTGGGTCGATCAGTTGGAGTTTTCTGGAAAAGATTGACAAAGTCAAGGAGGAAGCCCTAGATGCAATGCATTGAATGGAGCAAATTTTCCGAGAATGTCTCGGGCTTACTCACTCCTTCCTTCGCCTTGATAAAGGCAGATGAGACTATTCAGATCTTCAAGGAGATCGTTTCGTAAGGGCTGGGGCAAGAAGTCACTTTCGATGCCAAATCCATCAACAACCTTCTGGCCTGTCATGACTTCATAAGGTACCTGATAGAGACAGAAAATGAATATTCCAAGCTCCCAGAAAAGCTCACAGATGAGCGGGAAACTTGTGAGGCTATCAGTGATCGTCACAAGGATCCTTCCCAGGATCAACTTCAGCCCATGATCAGCAAGTTCATGGAATATCGGGCCCAGTTCCACATCACCTTTCTGAGCAGCATCAGAAGCAGGATACCCCCTTTCAGCCATGAGACGATGATGAATAGTCTCCTTCCTCTCAATCTTCTTTGTGTAAAATCTAAGAGTATGTTGGCATAAACGATGACACCATCCATGTTGCACCATGGGATGATGTCATCCACCAAGTTGCCAAAAGTCAACAGTTGACTTTTAGATATTTTGTAGATACTTTGTAATTAGTTGTTGGCTCCCTTTTGCCTTCTTTCTTCTTCTTCTTCTATATATACTTGAATACTTGTTGTATTCAGGAGTGAATACTTTTCAGATGAAAAATAGAAGTAAGAAGAAAAGACTTTGAGCTTTTGTAACAGAAGAAAATAGTAATACAAATATTAAGACTTTGTGCTGAATATGTGTGTTACGAGCATTTAATCTCTCTTATGTCAGATTAATGCGTTTATTCTGTTGAAACTATCTCTACTTTTTTGTCATTTATTCATCAGTATTGCTTTATTCGTCTATGCAAGTAGGTTCGGCTCTATTTACTACCAACCCAAATCATAGACCTTCTGACCTTTCTGCTTTGGAATTCATTTCTTTTCTCCCTTCAAATCTTTCCTATCTCCCCACCTCGTTCCTTTCCCTTCTTTTACAGTTGGAAATACCTCTACTGGGATGAGATCCCAACCCCTGAAGGTAGAATATTGTGAGACTTGCACAGATTTCTGCTGAAAGAATAGCAATAAACCGGGCCGCTTCTTGACTAAAGAGGGGCTATGCCCTGCACACTGTTGGCTCGTATGTCCATAGATCTGCCCACCCAACAGATTTTCGGACCAACAGTTTTTGGCGACTCTATTGGGGACCGAACAGATCTAACATGTCTATGATAGTGGTATGTTAGAAAATCGGTAAAAATAAAAAAATCACTACCTGTTTGCAAACTTTAACTTTTGTTCAAAATCTAATTTTTTTGCAAAATGTTCCAAACTGAAAATTTTCTTCAGAGATCCATAGATATGGACTAGATAGCAAGCTTTAGTTCACTGGGGTTTTTCAAATATCCATATTTTTCCGTAGATCTGAGTTTCTAACAGTTTACCAAAATTTTCAAACTCTTTAAAAATTCAACTCTAGATCTGAAAATCAGCTTACTAAGCTTTACCACCATTTTATCTTTGTTAAATTTGTCATTAAAACCACAATCGGTTTTTAGAAGAAGGATAAAATTTAAATATTTAGAAAATTACATGCTGCTGATTTTTGTCAAAAAAATCAGAAAATCAGCAAGTACAACCAAAAAGAATTTTTAAATCTACTCCAAAAATATCGCAGATCTGAGAGACACACTGGCGGGTGAACCATTTACTCGTAGCAGGAGGGCTCATGGAGAAGTTGATTCTAATTTTGATTTGCTTCAAAGGCACAACTTCAGTGTTACACAAGCATGCTTCTCATCGCTGGGTTCAGCCGATCGGTCATCCAGGAGTGTCTCACCCCATGAAGGAAGCATCTCTCGCCAGGAGCATCCACATCACTTTGCAGTGCTTTACTGCTCAGTGGGACCATCCTCCCAGCACGCGTCCTTTTTCCAACCATTCAAATGGCAGTGCCGTGGGGAAATGCTATGGGCCCTCTGGCTTTGCCACATCTCGTTCACGTGCTCCCACATGGAAACCAAGAATTTCCCAAGATTCAATGGGAGCGGAAACCAAAGCATAGATTCACATATATCTACATTCATCATGTCATGCAATATCCTGGATGTGACTCATGAATATGTGTCAGTTCTCCTTTTCTAGAGACCTTGCAAGGACCCCTGCGGAATGGTTTCAGCATTTTCCGGCCGGATCTATTACTAGTTGGGCCACATTACGAGCTACATTTGAAGATAGGTATAAGCCTTCCGAAGATGCATTCGCATTGCTATCAAAGATCACTCACTTGAAGAAGGAAGCTAATGAAACCATGCGTGATTTCATCGCCCGTTTCAATTCTCTGATCAACCGTGTCCCACCTACTATGCTTCCAACTCCGGAAAATCAAAAGTGCTTCTTCGTAAACGCCATGAGCTCAAAAATAAGTTTCTTACTCTTGCAAGAACAAGTCACTACTTTGGTCCTCGCCCAAGCTGCTACCATACGGATTGAAGACAACTTGCTAATATCTGGTGAATTAAAAAGAGAACCATCCAAGCCTAAAGCTTTAATTCCTTCTCCCGCCACTTCCTCCGATCCAACATTCCAAAAGATGGCGAATGACCTGCTCGCGTTAAAAAAAGCTAGCTCAGGCTTCTCCAAGCACTTCATACCGGGATATCCACGAGAGAAATTTTGCTTCTAACAACGTCTCACAAAGGCCGCATCTACCGCAATCGCTCCACGGTTGGTGCTTGAGGCCTCTCTCAAGTTAACACTTTAGCCGAAATCAAAGAAGAGGACCAAAATTATGAAGAACATTCATCGCCAAGTGAAGATGATCAAGATGTCGGTGAACCGACCGTGCAACTCTACTATCGGGTATATGGAATTTGATGGGGAGGAATCGATGAAGAAGAAGGTACCCAAGGATTTGCAAGCGGATAGTCATATGTTGTTTTCACCCATTCGCAAGGAAAGGAAGCAAGGGTTGCTACCAAGATACGTAAAGAAAAGGCCGTGTCAAAAACGCATCCAACCATCGCTAAAAGAGGTAGCCCCTTCTCCGCTCAACTTGTTACTAAGTCTTTTATGAAAAAAAAATTCCCCTATCTCCCTCCGAGTCAGCGCTCTCATATTCCTATTAAGACCAGAAATCTTACCCTACCATCACGAAGTGAGGGACTCATTCCTTCATCCGTGGAACCCTTGGTTGCATTTGACATAATTGATCATGCTAAAAATACCAAGATCCAAATGTCTCAAGCTAAGTATCTTTATTCAAAACCCCAAACAACTTGTAAGGTTGATCGAATACATCCAAATTCAAGTTGTCATAACTACTCGAGTTTCCCAAAAGGAATCCTTTCCACCCCTCCTTCATCCCACATAAACGTCACCTCGAATTCCACATCGGGCAAGATAGAACCTTTCTACCTCTCCCTCCTAATCAATGGCCACAAACTAAGAAAGCTGCATTATTGATTCTAGAGCTTTTGATAATAGCATGCCGACAAAAGTCACCCATGCTCGGGCCTCACCCTTACCAAGCCTTTTGGCAGATGTTATTCCTTGGAAACCAAGAAAGTTCCACTGGTCGGTCAAATCAAAGATGCCCAATTTACGTTTGCAAAGCATTCCCGAGAAAAAGGGTAAAAATGACCATCCTTGTCGCCGATATTCTAGCAACCTATGGAATTCTACTAGGAAGGAGTTTTACAAAGTGAGGTCGGAGGAGAAATTCATATGGACCTGGTCTAAAGCTAGGATCCCCATCAAAGGTATAATGTAAACATTGGAGCCAGAATCACAAAAAAAGTACTTGGTTCTGACTCGATGATCCCAAAGCCCAAATCCTCTTTGAATCATCGAGAGATGGGAAACTATTTCTTGTCTATTGAGTCCGACAAGAAGGATGTCTTTGTCAAGCAGAGGACCTTAACGAAATCTGGACATTACGGTTTGATGGCGGTTTCGCGACTAGTGGATGCGATGCCGAGTCGTACTAATATCTCTCGAAGAGGAGATTGTTCCTCTCTCTTTCAAATTGCATTTTTCAACACGAATAATACTGCGACTATGAATCTTTGCCGCTTGGCATGCAAGCTGTAAAGGAAATAGGAATCAAGAATGAAAGTACGGGGTGATGCGAGCTGGTCATAAATCAAGTTAAAATGATATACCAAGTGAAGAATGAAAGGCTCGAGACATTACCACAATGTGGTATGGGACAACATCGAGGAGTTTGATGTTTTTTCAATAAAATCCATTCCGAGAGCTCGTAACGACATGGCTGATTCATTAGCCATTTCAGCGTCCCTCATGCTACCTCACCTGAGTTTGAGAACACACATATACCGGTGAGGTGGTTTTTCGCCAAGCTTGCGGACAATTCCCAAAGACTTTGGCAAGTGGTCAACGATGACAATTAACTTATTACCTTTCTGGGAAAGGGAAAATTTTAGTGAACTTCATTTTGAAGGATCCACTTCGCATGCCATGAACCGTTACCGATCAAAATGAAGAATCAAAGGGAAGCGACGGCATATGTCAAATGAAAGGAAACAAAATTCCAAAAGGTTTGGTTTCTCTAGAGTGGTTGTTCGACAAGTATGATCGTTTTGTCAAGAAGAAAAGGCAAGATGATCCTAACTCCTCCCCAGAAACTGAACCGGTCAATTTAGGTACTATGGAACATCCGCAGTTTGTAAACATCGGAAAGTGTTGCACACCCGAAGAAAAGCGGAAGTTTGTCAAATTGTTGAAGAAATACATGGATGTATTGGCCTGGTCCTATGTCGATCTAAATTCTTTCAAGCCAAAGGATGTCTAGCATGACATCCCATTGAAAGAAGATGTCAAACCCTTTCGCCAGAAACAGAGACACTATAATCCTAAGATCTCAGGTGCTATCTAGGCTGAAATTCGAAGATCTTTGGATGCAAGGATCATTTTTTCTATCCATCATAGTACACGGGTCGCGAACATTGTGCGGTGTGTAAGAAGAAAGGTGACATACGCATATGCGTGGATTTCCAGTAACTTGAATCAAGCATCCTTGAAGGACAACTACCCGCTTCCCATAATGGATCGGTTCGCAAGCAAGAATTAACTAGATCGAAAGGTTATCCATGCTTGATGGTTTTTCAGGCTATAATCAGATTGAAGTCTCACCTGAAGACCAATTCAAAACAGCATTCACTACCCCTTGGGGTACATTCGCTTATAAGCAAGATGTCTTTTGGTCTGACCAATGTTGGTGCCACTTTTCAGCGGGCCATGGACTTTACGTTCAAAGGTATGATGGGGAAGGTCATCGTAGTCTACTTGGATGACTTAAGCTGTGTTCCCAAATAGTGAAATGATCATTGTGATCATTTGGAGCAATTATTGATTAGATGTTAGGAGAACGGGATCTCCCTGAATCTGAAAAAGTCTATTTTCGGAGTCACAGAGGGAAAGTTGCTGGGACATGTTGTTAGCAAAGAAGGGACGAGAATAGATACCGAAAGAGTTAGGGCTATTCAAAGCCTTACTTTACCTACAAGCAAGACCGGCGTTCACTCCTTCGGAAAAGTGAATTTTCTCAGGTGCTTTGTTCCCGAATTTACTGAAAAGACTCGCCACATATTAGACATGATGAAAGGGTCACCAACTTTCTCAGTGGAGCAAAGAAGGGAAGAAGTCATTCGAGGAGATAAAAGCCTCTTTCACCCACGCGCCGGTCCTGGTATGTCCCGATTTCTCCAAGGATTTTATCCTGTATAGCTATGCATCTGAACATACCGTGTCGGCCATCCTAATGCAAAGGAATTCTGAAGATGTTGAATCCCCGATTGCGTTTATGAGCTCTCCTCTCAAGCCTCACGAATTAAAAATGACTCAGTTGGAAAAACATGCCTTTTCCATTGTCAAAGCGATTAAGAACTTGTGTACTACATTCTAAACTCTCATATGGCAGTTCTAGTTCCTGACACGGCAATCAAGTCCATCTTAACTCAATAGGAGTTAGGGAGTTTGCGAGGAAATTGGATTGCAAAAGTCCAAGAGTATGATCTGGATATAAAACCAACCAAGTTGGTAAGAGGCAAGGGCCTATGTCAACTTATAGCTGAAAACCAAGATTCAGAAGATTCTGGGGAAAAGGATGATTGCATTGATGGAACACAAGGCCAGCTGGAGAAAGTTGATTCTCTACCCATGGTTCTATTTGTCGCCACCAGTGATGAATGGTATTCTGATATCACTTTCTTTCTCACTTATGGTGAGTGTTCAGCTCATCTGAATTCAAAGGAGAAGCATGCTATAAAGCTCAGAGCAGCCAGATATGTCATCTGGGATGACGCTTTATACAAACATGGAATAGATGGCATCTTCTTGCGATGTGTTGACAAACCACAACAGATAAAGTTACTTGAGAGTTTTCATGACTCGGCCTGTGGTGGTCACTTCTCCTCTTCCGTGACGGCACACAAGATCATCCGGGCCAAGTACTATATTGGTGACGTTGTTTCAGGATACAACCACCTGGGTAGCAAAATGTGAGCTCTGCCAACAATTTGTTGGAAAACCAAAATTGGCTGCTTTTCCCCTCAGGCCGGTCGTTATCGACGAACCATTCAAGTAGTGGGGAATTGATTTTATCGGGGCACTCAATCCCCAATCAAGTGCCGGACATAGTTACGTCCTAACAGCAACGGATTACTTCACCAAGTGGGTGGAGGCCATACCTGTCAAACATGCCACTTCCGAAGTTGTTTGCAGTTTCATCAAAGAGAATATCATTGTAAGGTTTGGTGTTCCAAGCAAGGTTGTGGCTGATAATGCTTCCAACTTCTCTTCGCGAGAAGTTATTGGTTTTTGTTATGAATATAGAATAACTTTGGCTCACGCCTCAGATTATTACCCTCAGGGAAATGGTCGAGAATCCAAGAATAAAACTCAAAGTGACCATCATACGGAAGCTAGTTGATGAGAATCAGTGAATGTGGCACAAATCATTGTACGACGCTTTGTGGGCGGACCACATTACTCCCAAGAGATCTCTCGGTATGTCACCTTTTCAAGTGTTATATGGGATCAATGTCAAACTTCCCATTTCTACAGAACTTCTGCTCTGCGCTTAGCACGAGCGATTGAAGATGAGACTTTCCAAAATTCTCTTGAAAAGAGGATCATGTATCTAGCAGAACTCAAAGAAAAGAGAGTAAGAGTGGTCGACAGGATCACCAAACATCAGAATCAGGTCAAGAGGCTGTTTGATAAAAAAGCTAAGCAAAGAGAGTTCCAGGTGGGAGACCTCATCCTTTTGTGGGACAAACGAAGAGAGCCAAAGGGCATGCATGGAAAATTTGATTCCCTATGGAGAGGGCCTTTCAAGATCAAGCATCTCAATGGAGAAAATAGCTTCTATCTCTCATATCTAGATGGAACTGAGCTCCCGCTTCCCTATAGTGGGAAGCATCTAAATATTTTAAGGAAGTATAGCTTGCTCTCTTCTTTGTATAGTTCGTTTCAGTTGTGTGTTTTTTTTTGTCATGTGTTTGCTTTTGTTGCTTGTGTGCTTCCCCTTTTCGGTCACCCTAGTTTTTACTCGCCCAATGGATAGGCACATGTAAATCTGGGGTTCTCTACCCTTGAGTCTCACTCAAAGTTAGTCCCCGAAAGAGCCACTGTTATCTGTAAGATTGTGAGGGAAGCGTTACAAGTAATTATACCAAATTTTGTCTTGGTCCTCGTCGGGGACCCCTTGTGTTTGGAACATTGTAAAATCCCTTTCCGGAAATCTATTCTTCCGAACTTAGCCATTTTTGGTCTTTTTTTTTGGGCACACCTTTTTTCGTGTAACACGAGAATAAGTATGTGCCCCCTTCATTTCCTTTGGCACACCCTTTGAAGTGTCGACACATGTTTTGGTGCGCCTCCCGTGATGCACCTTTTGCATGATGCAACAAGGCGCATGCGCCTTCGTGTCAACAACATGATTGTTGCGCCGTGTTTTGGTGCACCAAAGGTGCACGTATGCAAGTGTTGACAGTATTTTTGGTGCGCCAAAGGCGCACATAATCACGTGTTAACACGCATTTTGGTGCACCAAAGGGCAGAAAGTTTTAAGTGTCGGCGAGTTGTTTTGATGCGCCTCTTCAAAAGGTGGTTGGCAGATTTATTACACCTTTGCCTATATATAGGTGCATCCGCCTTTGTCACTTTCACAATTAGAAAACATGTGATAGATTTTATTCCTCTCGCACTGTCGGTGCGTCTGTTTTCCTCGTATCTGTGTTCGTGGACCCCGCCTCGTCTCTCACGTTATATATATTCCGGGTAGGTGGTCCTTATTCCTCTTGTGTTTTTGTTGTTGGTTGTTTGTTTGTGTAGTAGGAGGCATGGATTTGTAAATCCCTCTTTTGTTGTTCTTCTTTGTCCTTCTCCCCATGCTCTTCCCACTCTTTCAAGATCTGCTGGTAAGGTGGGTTTTGCCTTTAAAAATCACTTGGATCTCCTTAGTGTGCCCTCTTCACCATCCAAAAAACCCTACAGAAGAGGCTTAAAACACATGCAAACCCCTCCAGAGAAAGAAAGAAGACTTAGAAGTTCATGTTAGACTACATTTTCTTCTTGGCACGTTCTCCATGCTTGCCACATAAAATCTGATTGCGCCTGCAGAAGGCGCACTTTCCTTGCTTGCAACTCCGATAACCTCGCGCCCTCTTGGCGCATTGAACTCCTATGTTGCATTACAAATATTTGTGCCATTGGCGCACCCTGTACCCATGCAACACCAACATAACTTGCGCCAAGTATATGACTGTGTTAAACTGTGCAGGTGCATCCCCTATTACAGCAACACAATGTCATGCAACTCTTCCCTATGTCGCGTTATGTTCCCCTTTCGCGCACGTAAATATGATGTTACACACACTAAACATGTGCCCTTTGACACCAAAGTCCCATGTAACATGAAAAACATATGCGCCTTTAGCACATCATGTCCCGTGTAACATGAAAATTATCTACGCCCGGTATAAAACGCATATAAATTCTCGCAAGCGCACGCTTACAACAAAAAATGTCATGTGTGCAACATCTCGGGAAGCTTAACTTGTTAGAGGAACCCACCAAATTTCTAAGATATTCCGGCCCCAAGCTGATCCCTGCTGGATCTATCCAGCATGGATCATAACCTACCACGAAAAGTGTTTGAAGAGAAAGAAGGTGGAACTCCTTTCCCCCTCACAATGGGCATTTACACTTGTCTTTGCCACCACAAATCCCGGGGAGATGTTTGCAGAGCTAGAACTGCTTGCTTTAATCTAAAGCACAACTTCCCGATGAGGCCCATTTTTGATCCAAGAAATTGCCTTCCCATTGCCAAATTGATCCAATCCACATTCTCGAGATCGAGGACATTTATATCGACCTATATCACGAGGTCGAGCTTAGAAGAAAGGATCACTCCGCTTGGCTTTGGCCGAAATCATTGAAGATCAGCCGTGTAGCCATTGTCCCAAAGGTTATCAAACCTGATCAAGAAGATGATCAAGTATATCTTAACACGGATGGGGACGGTGGCCGTTTCTTTGTAATTGACAAAACTAAAGTGCCCTGACCATTAAAGAAAGGGTCAAAGAAAATTTGTGGAGAACAGAGCACCGGGTGCAGGATGAATGGCCTCATCTACCTCGGGGTAGATTTCACCACATCTCTATTGGACAATACACCTTCCAGGCCAAAACATCTCATGAAAGGGTAGAGGAAAAGACAAAGAGTGCGAGTCAAGCTCAACCCAAGAAGAGGCTCCGAGAGTCCCCCTCCGCCGCACAAGAAAAAGTTGTAACTCTAGCTTCCCAGGACAAAGAAGCGGCAGAAGATGTTCCATGGGCACATCCACTTAGGATGTTTCCGCTACTACAACTATTGAGGTCCCTTCTATCCCTTCTCCCTCTCCTCCTTCCCCTCCTCACATGACCCAAGTGACCATTCCTTTGGTCGTATCATCTCCCCATCTTCTCTGTTCCCTCTTCCTCGCTATCCATCCATCTTCTTCTTCTCATGGGAGCTGTCCCCACCATTTCTTCCCTCATCTCACAGCTCCCTTCCATTCCCATGTCTACCTCCCCTATGTATCTCTTCTTCCCATGAGCAATTTCTTTCCCTCCCTCTAAATGCCGCCACCAAGTGTCTCAACGCACTTTCCCTCTACTACTGCAGTTGCTCCCTCTTCTACTTCGGTCCCTCTCCCATAAGTCCAAAGATGGATCTCTCAAAGACTGAGCCAAAAAAGAGGAAAGTTCCCATCGCACTGATGGACTTCTCCATCATCCCATCAAAGGGGGCCAAGAACCAAAAACCTATAACCCACTTCTCTTAGAGTGCGTCAGGAGAGAGAGTAATGGAGATAGCGTATCCCAATCCTTTAAAGGATAAAAAGGATCTGCATCTCCGACAGTTATATAGTGACCAAGTCACAATGGGGACATCTTCGAGAAATCCTTTAGGAAGAGGCCCTATCTAGTCAGTTGACGCCTTACAAGAAGCTCCAGGAAGCAAAGGAAGAAAAGAGGCTATTAAAGGAGCAAAATAAACATCTTCTCCACGCCTTGCAGAAAATGGGCACTGCACCTCCTACAACTACCACCGAAACTCCTGAGCCTCTTAGCCAGGATACGATAAATGAGTACACCAAAATCGGTGGGTAGGGTATGGTAGTATCCACTGAGAGACCAAATCCTCAAGGAAAGTAGGGAGTAATCGTTAAGTTCATCGCATTGTATCGAAAAAGAGCTGGACCATGCTAGGATGCGGCATGAGACCTTCAGAAAATGCTCGACTGCTCGGTCAAATATCTGGTCAAGTTTGGCCTCTTAGGTCAACCTGAGCCCTCAACAAAATCCTTTCTACTGGACTACCGGGTCGATCATTTGGAGTTTTTCTAGAAAAGATTGACAAAGTCAAGGAGGAAGCCCTAGATGCAATGCATCAAATGGAGAAAATTGTCCTGAGAATGTCTCTGAGGCTTGCTCACTCCTTCTTTCGCCTTGAGAAAGGCAGATGAGACTATTCGGATCTTCAAGGAGATCATTTTGCAAGGGCTGGGGCCAGAAGTCACTTTGGACACCGAATCCATCAACAACCTTCTGGCCTATCATGACTTCATAGGGTACCTGATAGAGGCAGAAAATGAATATTCCAAGCTCCCAGAAAAGCTCACAGATGAGCGGGAAACTTGCGAGGCTATCAGTGATCATCACAAGGATCCTTCCCAGGATCAACTTCAACCCATGATCAGCAAGTTCAGGGAATATTAGGCCCAGTTCCACATCACCTCTTCAGAAAGCAGCATAAGCAGGATACCCCCTTTCACCACGGGATGACGATAAATAGTCTCCTTCCTCTCAATCTTCTTTTTGTAAAATCTAAGAGTATGTTGGCATAAACAATGACACCATCCATATTACACCATGGGATGATGTCATCCACCAAGTTGCCAAAAGTCAACAGTTGACTTTTAGATATTTTGTAGATACGTTGTAATTAGTTATTGGCTCCCTTTTGTCTTCTTTCTTCTTCTTCTTCTATATATACTTGAATACTTGTTGATTTCTGTGGAGTGAATACTTTTAGATGAAAAATAAAAGTAAGAAGAAAAGACTTTGAGCTTTTATAATGTAGAAGAAAATAGTAATACAAATATTAAGACTTTGTTTGAATATGCGTGTTATGAGAATTTAATCTCTCTTATGTCGATTAATGCGTTTTTATTCTGTTGAAACTATCTATACTTTTTGTCATTTATTCATCAAGTATTGTTTTATTGCCTATGCAAGTAGGTTTGGCTCTGTTTACTACCAACCCAAATGATAGACCTTCTAACCTTTCTACTTTGGAATTCATTTATTTTCTCCCTTCATATCTTTCCTATCTCCCCACCTCGTTCCTTTCCCTTCTTTTACGAGTTGAAATACCTCTCATGAGGGGATGAGATCCCAACCCCTCGAAGGCAGAATATTGTGAGACTTGCATGATTCCTGTTGAAAGAATAGCAAATAAACCAGCCGCTTATCGACTCAAAGAGGGGCTATGCCCTACACTTTGTTGGTTCGTCAGGTCCATAGATCTACCCACCCAACAAATTTTCGGACCAACACGTTGTGAGGGCAAAACATTGACTATTTCCCACTAGGCTCGCGAGCCATTTTTTCTATTTTAACCTTTATGAAGCAAAGAGGTGAAAAGTTTGAATTGCTCTCTAATGGTCTTCCTTCCGCCTATGACTTTTAACATTGCCATGTGTCACCATGGTGCACCTTATGGCGGTCCCAAAAATTTGATACCTTGAATAAGCACAGGCTCGCCACGTGTCCTACTGGAAAAATTTGTTTGAAGGCTTGAAGCTTAAAGAAGGTGCCACTTTTCAAGATCCGAGGCATCTCCTTTTGGTCATTGAAAATTCTAAGTAAAATGCAAAGTGAGTGGAGTGCTCCACAAGTTTGCATGGTGCTTCTCTTAGATGGTGCGCAAGTTGAAGACCCCGAACGAGCACGGGCTCGCCACATGTCCTTGTTCCACCAAACCATTTCCATCTAAATAAAAAATTTCTAAGTATGGGAAAGTAGCTTAAGCTTCCATGTGTCCTCTCAAAGCACCACTTCAAAGCCAAACCAAAAGTTGATTTTCAAACAAGTGTCATTCCTCCACATGGACACATTTTAAAGTTGAGGCTTTTCAGGAATTTTTGAAGTATTATGTTGATCTGTGTCCAACCATTGATCTGGAAACCAAGAGGTGCCACATTTACCTGTTGATGCGGGGATGCAAATTTGATACGGATAAAATGCCCATCAAGCCGTAAAGTATATAAATACAAGCATTTGAGCCTGAAAATTAAATTTTCTTCAAGGGCAAGGAATTTATCCTATTACACGGCTCAAACACGATCCTTAGGGACATACCAACTCATTTTTCTTTGAGTATTTAGCGAAAAAATGGAAGGGATAGTAGATCTTGTTTGTGCAAAATGGAGAAAATGGGAAAATGCAAGATCTGAAGGAACATAGCATGGGAGACTCAAAATATAGAGCTTCTCTAGAGGAACAAAGGAACCATGAGACAAATATGGAACCACACATGATCTTTGACCCAGGAGAAGATTAAAATGGTAACAAAGATCAACCAAACACAATATAGGAAGGATAAAATGATAGAGGTCATTAATCAATAAATCTTTCAAGGGCACAAATCGGATGAGACAAATTTGAGCACCAACACTATGCAGATTACACTCATCTACAACAATTAAAATTTTTGATTGTTTATTTGTACGTGTATGATTTAATCATTATTGGAAATCTATCTATAGATTCATTCAAATCAGTATGAATAGGCCCCATGCACTATTTTTTTGACCATTGAATTTCAACAATCAAAAGCATGAGTTTTTATTTCGCATAAGAAAGGAATGCTATTAATGTTTTGAAGAGATTTAATATGTTGAATTGTAAGCCATCACCAACACATGTTGCTGTAGGTTTCAAGATAATCCAAGATGACAATGGATCATTGTTGGGGTTAGCACAAGGTTGTAGAAATAATATATCAAATCTAACCATACATGAAATAAAAGTGGATATTATACCGGAAGAAGTATACAGAACAAGAGATATAAATTAACAAAATATTTAACGTGGTTCACCCAATGTGGGCTACATCCACCAAGAAACAAGCCAATTTGTTATCCAAGAGCTTTTAGAAGATATACAATTGAAGATTTAAAATCTTCCACACATCTTAGATGTATTGTACTTTGTTTCTCTCAAGATTCTCCGTCCTCTCCAAGAATTCTCTCTCTCACAATTATTCTCACAATAATAATCAATTTTTACAATCCTCTACTTATAAACCCTAGATTTTATATTTATATAGGAATATAAAAAAACTAAGGGCACTTATCCATGCTATTACAATCAATAGATTTTCTTTAATGCTAAAATTATATCTAATTCCCAAGAGTTAAATAAAACACTCCCGCACATGTAACCAACCCCGGTGAGCCCTAAACGATGTCATTTCCTTCTTTCTTGACTGATGTTGGTCATAGGTGATGGATTTCATTCCCCTCCATAAATGATGAAGATTACTATGCTTTTGTTCACATTTAATATAACATGCTAATCAAGTAATTGAGCTCCACAACTCAATAATCTCCCACTTGCAAATAAATTACTACACTATACCTATACAACTTCATTCTTGGATCATTTCATTAGTTTTGTTTCTTCCTCTTCAAGTATCAAACTCGAAGACCAATAGAAGTGGAGTGTAGCTCCAACTATTCTTTTTAAATCACTTCGTTAGTATATCTAAAGGGTTTTCACTCGTATGGATCTTCTCCAATTTCAATTGCCCATCCTCCAATACTCGCCGTATGAAGTGATACCTCAACCGAATGTGTTTTGTTCTAGAATGAAATACTAAGTTCTTTTCCCAATTAACTACACTCATTGATCCATTTCACTGAATAGTTTACAATCATCCTACTCCTTTCCTAATTCTTCCATGAACCCGATCATCCATATCATCTCTTTTCTATCCTCTGTAGCTGCAACATACTCTTCATCTATAGAGACAAATCCACCACCTTTTGTAATATTGATATCTAACTAACTTTCATCCCACCTAATATGAAAATATATCGAGTAGTGCTCCTTCTACTATCTAGATCTAAAGCTATATCCGAATAAACATATCAACATAAAGTAATCTCCAAACCTCCATAGCATAACTACATGTTAGATGTCCCTCTCAAATACCGAGAATCCATTAGAATGATTTCCAATGCTCTTGTCCTGGATTATCCATAAATCTACTCACAACTCCCACTTCTTGTGTAATGTATGGTCTAGCACAAACCATAACATACATGAGACTCCCACTACATGTACAGGTTTGGTCTAGTAAAAACCAAAACATACATGAAAATATAAACTTGTGAAGCATATGGTACTTGTGTCACATATTTGACCTCCTCATGTGATGAAGGATAATGATCTTTTCTCAATTTCAATTGTCCATCCATAGGTGTACTCACTAGCTTAGAATCATGCATGCTTTAAACCTTTCCAACACCTTATTGATATAAGCCTCCTGAGACAACCGCAATTTCTTATTCTTCTTATCTCTATGTATTTACATGCCAAGGATTTTTTCAAATTCTAAATCCTTAATAGAAAATGTGTGAGTTAGCTTTCCCTTAAGCTCACCAATGTCCTCATACTAGATCTCGTAATAATCATATCATCCACATACTAGTAACTAAATAATATAGCTCCCATTTTAAAGCTTCTTGAAATAAAAACAATGGTCAAATTCACATCTCAAATAACCATGATCATGCATGAAACTATCAAACCTCATGTACCATTGCCTTGATATTTTTGAGCCCATATAGACTCTTTTTCAACATGCACACTAATTTATCCTTACCCTTGAATTCATACCCAAGTGGATGCTACATATAAATCTCTTCATCCAAATCACTATGAAGGAAATTCATCTTCACAAAAAGTTTCTCTAAATGAAAATCATGTATTGTAACTATAATCAATACAATACGTATGGACTTCATTTTAACAATGAGGATAAAATATTTCACCAAAATCAATACATTTTTTCTTTGTGAATCGCCTCTCCTTGTATCTCTTCTATCCACCCTCTTCTTCCTTGATCCTATAAACCCACTTGTTCTACAATTTCCTCTTACTTGCTAGCAACTTAACCAAATCCCAAGTCTAGTTTTGTTCCAAGGAGTCTATCTCCTCATCCATGTCATGCTCCCACTACACATAGATCTTATCCTACATTGCTTCTTCAAAACTTTTAGTTTCACCATTATCAGTAAATAATAAATAAGATAGATAAGGTGTAAATATTTATGGAGGTTTACTTACCCTTTGTGACCTTCTCACAAAATTTTGGGGTACCCAAGCTCATTCTGGACCTCCTGAACATTTGTTTCCAATTTTTATATAGGATCGACGCCGATTACCTATAATCGATACTAGTTCTTCTAACCAATGTCAGTTTGGCTCTTCGTAACTAGTACCGATTCAACTGATCGATGTCAGTTAGCGGTCAACCAACACCGGTTATTGTGTAACCTTGTGGGTATGAATTTTAAAACCGAGAGTTCATTTTCATTCACAAACTTCTCACCCATTTTGTCCATTGGTACCAAAATTTGATCCATGTACATTCTCTTTTCATTCCATTAAATGTCATGACTCTTAATATTTTTAGAATTTTCTAATTCCTAAAAATGGAATCTGAAATCACCATATCCATAACCAATGAAAATGCATCTCTTGGATTTGACATCCAACTTCTTTTTATTTTCCTTATCAATATGCACAAAATCTTACAGAACTAAAAACTTTAAGAAAATAAATATATACCTCTTTTCTAGTCAATCTTCCTTGCTTATTCCTCCATCTAGTGAACTTGAAGGACTATGGTTAATCAAATAAACCATTGTATCACCGCTTCTTACCCGAGGAACTACAAGGGTAATCCAACATGTATCCTCATACTTCTAGCACTTTCCATCATTGTCATGTTTATTCTTCTGTAACACCATTCTCTTATGGTGTTCTTGGAATCGTCCTTTCTCTAGGTATTCCATTCAATGAACAATAATCATTGAAATCCTTGCTATAGTATTCACCACCATTGTCGGATCTAAGAAACTCTAACTTTGAATTTTTTCATTCTCTACTGGGGCTTTCTATCTTGTAAAATTTTCAAAAACATCATATTTACATTTAATACAATAAACCCATACCTTTCTTGTAGCATCATCGGTGAAAGTAGGAAAATATTGGGATTCTCCATGAGAAGCTACTTGGCTTGGTCCCCACACATCTGAATGTACAACCTCCAATTCTGTTCCTTCTTTGTTTCACTAACGTTGATAAATTTCACTCTATTTTGCTTTCCAAAGATACTGATGCTCATAGAAAGAAAGATCTAAATCTTTCAAATATGATAACTTATCCTTAGCCTTTAAGATTTGCATTAATTTTTGACTCATATGGCCTAACCAATTATGCCACATGCATGCATCGAATCAAGCAGATAACACAGAAATGTAAAACAATCAATAACACAGGTAGATAAATATAACATTACTATCTTCTTACCTATTGCCACATCAAAATCACCCTTTATGAGTTTCCAAGAGTCATTATGAATGTAACCATGCAACCAAATTCACCTAGTTGACTTTGTTAAAATAAGATTCTTCTTGAGGCTTGACACATGCCTCACATATTTAAATACCCATGTATTTCTATTCTTCTATTTTAGATTAACTTCCCTTTACCAATCTGATAAGCAGGTTCATCATCACCCAAAAAAACATGCCCAAAATTTCCTGGATATAATTTCGAAATAATCGTTATTAGGGGTTGGATGGAAAGAAGCTCCTAAATCTAAAACCCATCATTCTATTATATTATCCAATGAAATAATAAGAGAATCTTTCATTACCTCTATTGTAATATTTGCCTCCTTATTTGACTCTTTACCTTTGTCTAGGTGTTGGTTCTTTTTATCCTTTGACCAACAATATTTCTTTGCATGTCCTTTCTTCCCACATTTCCAATAGGTAATTACCTTACTCCTGGATTTAGATATTCCATCCATTGAATTTGATTTCCCATTATTCATACTCTTGGATTTCTCCTTTTCCTACTTCTACTTTCTACATTTAAATCATTTCCAGGACAATTCTTGTGCACTTTTCCTATGAATTTATTCATTCATGATTATACTGACAACATCGTCAAACATCAAAATATTATTAGTTGGTGTTCTATTTTTAGTTGGTGTTCTATTTTTAAGAGTTGAGAGTTTTATTGTTATAAAAAATCCATCTACATATTATAGGCTATTGTAAGTTTTTTTACACACACAGAGATTGAATTGAGCTGAAGCTCTGACATGGGAAAAGACATATATGCACAAAAGTGCTGATTTAGGTTTCAAATACTCTATTTATTTGCAATATTCCTTATTTTTATTTCGTTGCTCAATATTTTATGTGCCTAATTTCTACATATAAGGAAGAATGTTGCATTGAATAGTGACCTTATCGTAGACACTTACAAATTCATAACACTTGTTAATGTAGGATGCATAACAATTGCAAATGCGAGGACATGTTTTTACACACTTTTCCTCCATCAAGTGAAGAGGAGAGATTATGGGAAAAGGCATGCTCTTCTATGTGGAATTCCATGGGAGATAATGATGTTAAAGAATTGATTTATTTTTCACTTTGGGTGGATTTGAAATTTTTATGATTTTTTTCCATTTGTTGCTTATGATGAATCATTTGAATAGGATGCCCATTGTGGTGAATTGCAAAATCTCTATAATGATGCTCAACTAATTTCATCTCTCTTGTGGATTTTAAATACAATAATAGGCCCATATTTTCTCAAGTTGTATGGGTAATACCTTCTCCATGGGATTTAGAAGGGCGGTTCTATAACCGCCCTTTCAAGTTGGACCTCATTAATATTTGGGATGTTGACGTTGAGGATTGCGCTAATAATGAAAAATTTAGGTTGACAAAATAACTTATGTGGACAACGTGATGAAGGATGATAAGTTTTGGGGAAGTTGATAGACAATTTAAAGTTAAGCTCGATAATGATAAATAGGAGATCGAAGAAAATTGCTAATCTCTCAATATGGAGTCCTTGGTTAGGAAGACACGTTGGGTTTCTAATAAGGATTTTGTAATATGCTTTGGCTCCATATTACTCGCTGAAAACATATTGTCTTCCAAGAAAGTGAACTGAATGCTTGACCTAAAGTGTATAGTTTCGGATATTGATAGTACTAGTTTGAAGATCAATGAACTAAGCATACAATTGGAAGACATAATAGGGGCTAGTGTGAATGTGAACAATAGTCTAATCATCCTATAAAGAACTCTACGTTGTATAAGAAGTAAGAATCGTAGTCATATTTTAATGTCTCATAAAAAATACATGACGAGAAAGTGAAAAAATTCAAAGAAGGAAGGAGATTAAGCGAAGGTAATTTGAATATTGTTTGTGTTATGATTGGAATTGTTGTATCGCTTCATTATGGTATGTCATTTTGGGAGACCGGTTCAATCTTCTAATTCCCATTCCGAGGTTCATTATAGAAATCATTTAGTGTAACTTCATTGAGTTATGTGTGTAATCAATTGGAACATAGGATCTCTAATCTTAATCCATTCTTTCAAACTAAACTAAAACCTTATTGATAATGTAATTTGGAAAGTATTAGTTGGTGAATAATGTAGGATTATGGAAATATTAAAGTCCTTTTTCTCTATTATGCTCCTAATTTTCAAGATTTGTAAGCGTTGAAGCTGTGATTTTAGGACCTCTAATATTAATCCATTCTTTCAAACCAATATAAAACCTAATTGATGATAAAATTCAAAAAGTAGTAGTTGGTGAATAATGTAGAAATTATGAAGACTTAAACAACTAAAAAATAAATAAATAAATAAATAACTTGCATAAAAATAGAGTATTTACTCAAACCAGCAAAGTTGTGTGTAAACTAATTAATTTCTTCACTTACATTAGAGATTCAGATCATTACAACTCAAGATGTGTATGTGTAACACTCGTATCTCATCCTATGTGTTGGTACCCAAATTTAACCTCCTTCAGAGACCGAGCAACATCATGGGTTTGACAAGACACTCAGAGGTAGATAGACAATCATGTATGTCATTTTGTAGTCGGGGAAGCAATCTATCTGACTTGTTAGCACTCAAGCTCTGAAGGGAGTGGGTAGCACATGCAAAAGGATGTGATCTGATCCTAACTATTTTAGGTTTTCCTTTCAACAAAGGTAAGAGAACCTATTTTGTAACCTCTGTTATTTGAAAGGAGATACAGGTACATTTCTTTTACATAAATTTTATAGAGAAGGCCTCATGGGAAAATACGATCAACACACCAAATCTGTCTCTCATCAGTTGTCACTTCTAGATTATGGAGATATTCACATAGCAAGGAAAAGTTTACTAAAGAAATTTGAGACCCTGATTATTTTTGCATGTCTTGGTAACACAGATTATGCATTTGTGTACACACATGACAAACAGGGGTATTATGGGTAGGATTGGTTTTTGTTAAATGAATTTTGGTGGGAGGGGAGATAGGATGGACTTGACTCACCAGATCCTTGAGAGCTTATGCAAAATGGAAAGATTCAATCAACAAAATGCCACAAAAGTTAAATTATTTCCTTAACTAGAATATGTGCTTCAATGGAGGCCCAGATCAGCTCTCTTTCACACAACCTATGGGATTCATGCCATGTAGGCTCGAGTCATAGGACCCAATAAAGCACCAAGATTTGAACCAAGTCATGCCCGAGGTACACCTGAGAGGCTTACATATAATCTCTATCAACAAAATGAAAGAAAAGTGATTTTGTACTATTTATCCCATTCCCAGTGAAAGATCTTCCGAGAAATAAAATTGTAGATGTCACTAAACTATCACAAGGACTGAGAACTATGTGATCGGACTATATTTTGATACAAGGTTGCAATAGAAACAAGAAAAACTACTCGTATGTTTTAAGAAATGAAATAAATACACTTTACTCAAGATTGACACATAATAACTCAAAGCTTGATCAAATTTATTAGCAAGGGAAATTTTCAAGAACAATCTCAAAGTTTGTCGATGGTTGTACACTTATAAACCACCTTGACATGATCAAATTTGACACAAAGAGAGATATACAGGATTCTCTAGAGGTCTTCTTAATATGCATGGGCTCTGTCATGCTTTTCGCTAGAGAAAATCAGTCCTAATATTTCAAAAAACTCCCCACCATTTGCACAAATTTTTTTGCCATTTATAACATTTCCAACATAGCCCCTTCCTCCAAAAAGATGAAAACTTTAAATGCACCGTTGTTTGCCATGATTCTTTCATGATTCACATAATCAAATTTTTAAAAGTCTCCAGTGCTCGAGGAAAATATCTTCAATTTCTTCCCGCATTCAACTCCTTTCTCAAGAAAACCACACCTTCATCCATTTTCCAATCACTTCTACCCCATATCAATCAAATCGGCCCCTTGTGTGCTCAGAGTAGAAAAATAGAAAACCATATCGGGCTTGAGAGTTAGACCATTTTAATGGCAAAAGACATCTCCGATCTCTCTCACCAAACTCTAGATATCAAAATGAACTATCTCCTCTATTTGGCATGTAGAAAATAGGAAGAAATAATGAAGAATCACACTCCTAGGAGTTTTATAGAAAAAATGGGGGGAAAATCAGATTTAGATGCTCAACAGCCATTGATATTTGATTTTTAATGTGGGCCATCCACATGGAAGATAAAAATAGGCTCGAGGGCTTCCTTTGACCTTTTCTGACCCTTTTAGAAAAACAAAAAAATTTCACCTTTTTCCCCACACCTCCACTTCGAAAATGGGCTTGACACGTGTCCCGAGGAGGACCCTAAAAGAAACACAGAGAAATTCTACCATTTGAATCTCTTTTGAAAAAGGAAAATTTTCCAAGTTTTCCCCATAGATCCGCTTTTGAGATATACTTTTGACATGTGTCCCAATGTGGGTCCCAAAGTCTGCAACTACGCTTACCCTTTTACTTTTAACTCTTTTTTTCTCAAAAGGAAAATTTTTCAATTTTCCTCTGTGGTTCCGCACCTCGCCGTGACTAGGTAAAACATTGACTATTTCCCATCGGGCTCGAGGGACATTTTTTTCTATTTCATCCTTTATGAAGCAAAGAGGTGAAAAAGTTTGAATTGCCTCCAATAGTCCACCTCCCCGTCCCTATGACTTTTAAATTGCCATGTGTCACCACGACGCACCTTGAGGCGGTCCAAAAATTTGATACCTTGAATGAGCACGAGCTCGCCACGTGTCTGCTGGAAAAATTTATTTGAAGGCTTGAAGCTCGGAAAGCGCCACTTGTCAAGCTTCGAGGCGTCTCCTTTGGTCATTCAAAAGTCCAAGTAAAATGCAAAGTGAGCGGAGTGCCCCATGTGTCTCGCATGTCCCTTCTCTTAGATGGCACCCAACTTGAAAACCTCGAATGAGCATGGCATCGCCATGTGTCCTTGTTCCATAAAACTGTTTCCATGTGCATAAAAAATTTTCTAAGTATGGGAAATCAGTGGAAGCCTCCATGTGTCCACCTGGCGCTACTCCAAGGCAAAGCCGAAACACGAGATCTTCAAATGAGTGCCATTCGTCCATGTGTCCTAGACTTCCCAAAACCTTTTGAAATTTGTCTAGTTATGGGAAACCCAGTGGAAGCCTCCACGTGTCTCTTTCCCCGCCAACCCTCCATGTGTCCTCTCGACGCTACTTCAAATCCAAATGAAAAATTTGATTCTCAAACGAGTGTCATTCCTCCACATGGACACATTTTAAAGTTAAGGATTTACATTGAATTTTTGAATTATTAGCTGATCCGCATCTAACCAAGAGGTGTAATGTTTCCATTTTGATGCGGGGATGCAAATTTGACCAAGAGAAAACACCACAAACTATAAAGTATAGAAACACAAGCATTTGAGCCTGAAAATGAAATTTTCTTCAAGGAAAGAGAATTTAGATGCATTGACAGCATGTACTCAAACATGATCCTTAGGGACACACCAACTCATATTTCTTTGAGTATTTAGGAAAAATGGTAGGGACAACAGATATTGTTTGTGGAAAATGGAGAAAATGGGAAAATTTTAGATATGAAGGAACAGAGCACGGGAGACTCAAAATATAGAGCTTCTCAAGAGGAACAAAGGAACCATGAGATAAATACGGACCCACACATGATCTTCTACCCAGGAGTAGATTAAAATGGTAACAAAGATCGGACAAACACAATATATGGAAGGATAAAATGACAAAGGTTGTTAATCAATAAATCTTTCAAGGGCACAAATGGGGCGAGACAATTTTGAGCACCAACATTTGGCTCCGACTCATGGATGGGCACTCCCTGCGAGTGCCATAAGAACAAAAGTAGACCAAGTACCAAAAATTATCCATTGGGTAGCGGAATCATCTTTCTAAGCAGATACCAAGAGCCATCTTCAAAAAAATAGAGAAGCTAGCAAAAAAGGTCACCGAGGACCGTAACGAGTAAAAATAGAAAGAACACGAAAACACACAACAAACTATACACTCGCAAAAGACTTATGCCTTGATTTAAATAAAATAATCAAGGAAACAATTCAAGCACTTTTCATCCTAGATATGACCATGCCAATAGGTTCGATATGTTTTCATCAACTAGAAGTAGACCTCTTTTTCTTCTTTATTTTGTTTGTAAACCACCCAAGTTCTCTGAAGCTCCTCCATTGTGTTTAAGTAAAATTCTATGACATTCTTCAAGGCTGAAACATAGACCAAATTCCCAAAAAAAGTAGCATACTTCGTGGCTTTGTTTTAAACACTCTCATACTCCCTAAAATCCACAAAGCTCACAAAATTGTTAAGATCGGCATCTCGCTTGCAAAAATTCATATGATGCATTGCTTGGGTCTTAAATTAGGTACATCATCTTTTTATCTCCATAAAATTTCACCAAGTTTTCTTCAATGGGGATAATGGCATAAGACATGTCCATTTGCACACTACCAAAGCAACACTTGCTCGCCCACTTTCTTGACAACAACATACCCCACTTGGTAGGGTAGTCAACAATGACTACATAAAGCTTTAAGATCCTTCCAGATAAGATGTAGGTTGCTCTACTATATCTTTAACACACCCCAGCATCGACACCTCTCTAGAGTCCATGCCAGTGCACTTCCCATATTTTGTTGTTACTTTCATACCTAATTCATTCATGACCTCAAGAGGCATGACATTACATGAAGCTCCGTAATCAAACACACGGTTATGTAACATCTTGTCTTTAATAACCAAGGTGGTGAAAAATGGATCCACATTCAGCCTGGGATTTAACCAAAGAAGCTTCTAAATAAACCTTTGGTGGTTCCCCCAGCTCTTCCAATACTTGTGGCTTGTCCAACTCGCAAACTGGTAAGGAAACCTCAACCTTCTTTACATCTCTACCTTGTATGATCTCTCTCCCTTTTAATCCCAAATATTCAAAAGCCCTCTTCTTATGCTCCAGGATCCTAACCAACTCAACAATTGGGATAGGAATTTTGATTTGACTCAAACTTTGGGCTACATCATATGGAGCAAATTTGGGTAGAGTGACACTAGGGGAAAGATTGGAAAATTCATTAGATGGAATGAGATTCTTTTCATTTTGGGCATGGGGAGGAACACAAGTTTTTCTTGGGAAACAAGCTCTCGCAAATGCATTTTTCTTTGGGGTTTCTTTGGTAAGCACTAGAAATTTTGACTTGCACGTGGCCGATTGGCAAGTTTACTTTTGGTATTGTGCTCCTTTTCTTGGGCAACTACAACATTCATTAATAACTTCCTATCTTCCTCTCGAGGGAACTCCTCCAACATACTTTTCAATCATTAATGCCCTTAAGTATTCAAAATCATTAGTGGGAAATTCAAAATCTTTTACAATGTCTACTTCTAAAGTATGAGATGGGGGAAGAATAGGTACTGTTGGATGCAATCCCAAAAAGTGGCAGTAGTTCTAGAAATTATTACCTCGGTTGAAATTAGTTCTCTTGGCAAACTAGCAGGGGATCTCCATCATGCAAGCATCATCATCATTATCATCAACTTCGCATTCTCTTCTTACTAATCCTCTTGATAAGGAGCATGGGGCATGAAACATTCGTCACACATATCAATGACATTTTTCTCCTCCACAACAACAACTCTGGCAGCCAAAGGATCAGGCACAATTCTATTTTCTCTACCTTGGGGCTGCCTATTCCCAAATCCAATAGCTCCTTTTCCTCTGTCATCAATTCTTTGATGATTTGTAAATCTGTCTTGGCCTTCTTGCCTGTGTTGTCCTTGTGAGCTCTTCCCAACTACTTTCTCAACTTGAGCTAATTTGTAGGAGATCTCCTTGATAGCCCCTGCCAAATTTTTCACAACCTCTTCAAAATCAGCAAACTTGCTTGTCTCGAGGCTTTTCGGGTTAACCAGCTTTACACCTTCCCTCTTTGGAGGTTTCCTAATTTCCTTATATTATTCTCTATTTGTATGGCCATGGTGAATGCTTTCCTTAAGTTGGTAGGGTTCTTTTCCCTCAAGTAGTAAGCAACCTTTTTATCAAATGCATTAGTATATTTGATCAAACATGACTCATCACATCACCTTATCCTAACAGAAATATCCTCAAGGTCTTATTGAACCTTGTATTTAAGTCAAGTACTAACTCATTGGGATTCTTCTTGATGTTTTCAAATTCTCGATAGAAGAAACCTAGGGTCAGTCCTATCACCATAATGCAATCTAAATGCATTACTCATCTCATCCAGAATCAATAGAGTTATCTAGAAATGCTTTATACCGACCCCTAGCATCCTCTTCCAAGGTATGGATAAATAAATTGATATATAGATTTTCATGTTCAATCTCAAAGTCTTCCATCATATTGATAAAAAGCTTTAGAAGCTGATCTCCAATATTAGCATAATTTCCTTTGAACTTTGTCATTTTGTTCCTTACATCTTGAGGCTTTGCATTTGGGTAGCCAACCATTCCCACAAAATTTATAGGTTCAAGGCGTTTACAACAAATGGAGTCCTGGGTTGAGCCATATTGATTCCGGGAAGAAGTGATCCCTGGAGGGGTGAAAAACTAATTTGGGGTAGAAGGTTTTGGAACACAGAGTGTAGTTTTCAAAATGGAGATCCCCAAAGGCCTTGCTTCTTGGATATCCCTATGTACTTTAGAAAAGACAGTGTAGAATGTGAAGTAAATCTTTCAAAATCAAATGAAGGCCCCTCTAGGCGGTGGAGAGTTCAATTCCACAAAAAGGATTCCCGATTTAGAATCACTTAAACATCAGTCTTCAATGATAGGCCATTCACTTTCATCAATGGTGGTCCCTTTTCTTGTTTGATGTTCTACCACATCTTTCTAGGATTTTCTTCCTTCGATTTTGCTTTTCCTAGCTCTGGAAATAGTGTCCTAGCAGGATCCCTAGCAAAGAAAGACCTTCCTTCTAGCTTTGCAAATGTTAGCAACAAATGTGACCTTAAGAGAGTTTTAAGACACTGGTCCTTATCAAAATAAAATCAATAGGGAGTCACCACTAAGGATTTCCACCTTAGTTGTGTAAATGCACTAAATATGATCTGTCAAGTTTCTGTCAATGCAAGAGAGTGGAAATGGAAAGATTCTGACCTTTCTTCACCCAGATGTATCAAATGAAAGCTAGTGCACTAGGTGTAAAAAATTGAAAGAACTGCACACAGCACATGGAGCATACAAGAAATGTTTACTAAGGTCTGAGTATGAATTGTAATTCCTAGAAACGGTGCCACTGATGTTGGTGTTGTTGATAGGTCAAATAGATATGGCTTCAAATATGTATGCACGTGGATTAAATTGAACTAAGTTCGACAATGTAAATCAGATCCCCGGAAACGGTGCCATTTATGTTGGTACCCAAATTTAACCTCCTTCAGAGACCGAGCAACATCATGGGTTTGACAGGACACTTAGAGGTAGATAGACAATCATGTATGTCATTTTGTAGCCGGGGAAGCAATCTTAGCACTCAGGTTCTGAAGGGAGTGGGTAGCACATGCAAAAGGATGTGATTTGATCCTAACTATTTTAGGTTGTGCCTTTCAACCAAGGTAAGAGAACCTATTTTGTAACCTCTGTTATTTGAAAGGAGATACAAGTACCTTTCTTTTGCATAAATTTTATAGAGAAGGCCTTGGGGAAAATATGATCAACACACCAAATCTGACTCTCACGAGTTGTCACTTCCAAATTATGGAGATATTCTCACAACAAGGCAAAGGTTACTAAAGACATTTGAGACCCTGATTATTTCTGCATGTTTTGGTAACATAGATTATGCATTTGTGTACACACATGACAAACAAGGGTATTATGGGTAGGATTGGTTGTTGTTAAATGAATTTTGGTGGGAGGGGAGACAGGATGGACTTGACTCACTAGATCCTTGAGAGCTTATGCAAAATGGAAAGATTCAATCAACAAAATTCCACAAAAAGTTAAATTGTTTCCTCAACTAAAATATTAGCTTCAATGGAGGCCTAGATCAGCACTCTTTCACAAAACCTATGGGATTCTATCACAAAGGCTCGAGTCAGAGAACCCAATAAAACACCAAGATTTAACCCAAGTCACGCCTTAAGGTACACCTAGAGGCTTACAGATAATCTCTATCAACAAATTAAAAGAAAAGTGATTTTAAACCATTTATCCCATTCCCGGATGAATGCTCTTTAAGAAATGAAATTACATGTGCCACTAAACTATCACAAGGACTGAGACCTATGTTATTGGACTATTTTTTTGGTACAAGATTGCAATAGAAAGAAGAAAAATTACCCATATGCATTCAGAAATGAAATAAATACACTTTACTCAAGATTGACACAAAATAACTCAAAGTTTGTTCAAATTTATCAAAGAAGGAAAATTTTCCAAAACAATCTCAAAGCTTGTCAAATTTGTACACTTGCAACCACCTTGACACGATCAAATTTGACATAAAGAGAGATATACATGATTCTCTAGATGGCTTCTCAAAATGGATGGGCTCTGTCAAGATTTTTCTGCTGGAGAAAATCAGTCTTGATCTTTCCAAAAACTCCCAATAATTTACATAAAAAATTTGTGCCATTTATAACATTTCCAATAGAGCCCCTTCCTCCCAAAAGACAAAAATTTTAATGCACCAGTGTTTGCCATGATTCTTTTGTGATTTACAAAATTTGATCTCGTAAAAGTCTCTAGGTTCTCGAGGGAAAATCTCATCAATTTATTCCCTCATTTAACTCCTTTCTGGAAAAACATGCCTCCATCCATTCACCAACCACTTCTACCCCATATCAATCAAATCTGGTCCCTTGCATGCTTAGGAAAAGAAAAACAGAAATCCAGACTGGGCTTGAGAGTTAGATCATTTTAATGGCAAAAGACGTCTCGATATCTCTCCCACCAAACTCTAGATATCAAAATTAACTCACTCCTCTATTTGGTGTGTAGAAAATAGCAAGAAATCATGAAGACTCGCACTCCCAGGAGTTTTACAAAAAATGGGGGGAAAATCAGATTTAGATGCTCAGTAGTCGTTGATATTTGATTTTGAATGAGGGTCATCCACGTGGAAGATGCAAAATAGGCTAGGGGGATTTCTTTGATATTTTCTCACCCTTTAAGAAAAATGGAAAAAAATCACCTTTTGCCCCCGCACCTCGCTTTTGAAAATGGGCCGACACGTGTCCCGAGGTGGGCCCTAAAAGAAAAGCAGATAAATTCTTACCATTTCACTCTTTTGAAAAAGAAAATTTTCCAAGTTTTCCCCACACCCTCGCCCCGAGAAATACTTTTGACATGTTTCCCAATGTGGGTCCCAGCAGAACCACGCTTCCCCTTTACTTTTAGCTTTTTTTCACAAAAGGAAAATTTTCCAATTTTCCTCTATGGGTCCACACTCTCTGCCGTGTTATCCTGTAAAATTGACGAGGGCAATTTTATAGGTAACTATACCAAATTTTTTTCTGGTCCCTCGTCAGGGACCCCTTGCGTTCGGAACGTTGCAAAATCCCTTTCTAGGAAATCTAGTTTTCCGAACTTAGCCATTTTTGGTCTTTTTTGGTTGGGCGCACCTTTTGTCTGTGTAACACAAAATAAGTATGCGCCCCCTTCATTTCCTTTGGCGCACCCTTTGAAGTGTCGACACATGTTTTGGTGCGCCTCCCCGTGATGCGCCTTTCTTACATGCACCAAGGCACATGCACCTTCGTGTCAACAACATGATTGTTGCGCCACGTTTTGGTGTGCCAAAGGCGCACATATGCCAGTGTTGACAGTATTTTTGGTGAGCCAAATGCACACATAATCACGTGTTAACACGCATTTTTGTGCGCCAAAGGGCATAAAGTTTTAAGTGTCGACATGTGTTTTAATGCGCCTCTTGAAAAGGTGGTTGGCACATTTATTACACCTTTGCCTATATATAGGCGCATCCACCCTGTCACTTTCACAATTAGAAAACATGTGATAGATTTTATTCCTCTGCACCTGTCGCTGCACTGTTGTCCTCGTATCGCGTTCATGGACCCCGCCTCGTCTCTCACATTATATATATTCCGGGTAGGTGGTCCTTATTCCTCTTGTGTTTTTGCTGTTGGTTGTTTGTTTGTGTAGTAGGAGGCATGGATTTGTAAACCCCTCTTTTGTTGTTCTTGTTGTCCTTCTCCCCCATGCTCTTCCCCTCTCTTTCAGATCTGCTTGGTAAGGTGGGCTCTGCCTCAAAAAAAATCACTTGGATCTCCTTAGTGTGCCCTCTTCACCATCCAAAAAACCCTGCAGAAGAGGCTTAAAACACATGCAAACCCCTCCAGAGAAAGAAAGAAGACTTAGAAGTTCATGTTAGACTACATTTTCCTCTTGGCGCGTTTGCCATGCTTGCCGCATAAAATACTGATACTTGCCTTAAGGCGCACTTCAAACTTCTGCAACACCCAATAACCTCAAGCCCTCTTGGCGCACTTCAAACTCCTATGTTAACATTGCAAATATTTGCACCATTGGTGCACGCCCTATACCCATGCAACACCAGCATTACTTGCACCATATTAGATCGTGTTAAATGGCGCAGCGCATCCCCTATTACAAGAAACACAATGTCATGCAACTCTTCACCGTGCCGCGCCAAGTTCCCCTTTGCGCATGTAAAGATGATGTTGCACACACTAAACCTAACCCTTCGGCATTGCACCAAAGTCCCATGTAACATAAAAAAATATGCGCATTTGGTGCATCCTATCCCCGTGTAACATGAAAATTATCTCGCACCGGTATAAAATGCATATAAATGGCATAAGCGCATCGCTATAACAACAAAAAATGTCATGTGAATCCATGCGCCTTACGCCTTTGGTGCTGATTTTTACCCTCATAACACCTTTCTTTTATGTGCCATACCATTTAACCTCCAGCCGCGTTCATGTGCTCATGCGCCCGATGCCTTAAAATTGATAACTCTTCCTTCTATCAATGCTTTAATGGGAGATCTAACAGCTAACATGGATCTTCTGCGTTGGGTTTCACTTCTTCTTCTTGCAGATCAGCAACTGAGTTCAGAACTACATATGTCTACATCAAGCAAGAGGCCAACCAAGTCTAACGGTAAAGCCAAGCTTACAGAGGAAGAGATGAAGTACAAATATCGAGGTCAGATGCCCGAATCCCTGCGTAATGTGACTGGATATAAGAGACTCGAGCTCGGTCAAATCGACATGGAAGATTTCTCGGCCAGAACTGAAGGAGGGTCACAGAAGTCCCTCGGATGGACAAAATGGTAGGCAAGTGGCCTCGCATTTTGCTAGGGGGATCCTAGTTAGTGCAAAGCAAAACAACGAATTCATGATGGTAGTGGCCCGCTGCTACAACAAAGACACTAAGGTGTGTCCAAAATGAGAAGGGTGAAGTCGTGATCAACCTCACTACCCGACACTTCAAAAATGCTTGGGATTCCTCACCACCGTGCACTTTTGGGCCGTAAGCCAAGAAGACGCACCAAGGCTTGGGAGGACAATGAAGACCAGCATGTACTAACTAATGAATGAGGTATATTTGAAGAACAAGAAGGTGGTAACCAGATGGCCACAGGTTATTCACCGAAGTGATTTCTCGAGGAACTAAGTGATACCATCATGTTCCTAAGCAGAGTATTTGGGCTTTCTGATGCCCATTACTTTCATAAATGGATGCTCAGGTACCTGGAGACAATGAACAAGAACGTGCCAGATCAACGCTTCGAGTGGGCGGAGATCATAAGCAGACACTATATCCGAGCAGCTCCAACAACTCACCACAATGGGGAGGTTCTACATGAACTCCTATGTAGTTTATGCTGCAGCCTCGGAGAGGGATTATCCAAGATTGAGTCGATGCGGGGTTTGGCCATAAGTAAAAATATATGAATACTACCCAGAGTTGAAAGCTGGAAATAGTATTTCACAGTTTACAAAAATTAACGATGCTTTCTTTAACGGCATTTTGCAGCTGAGGCTTTTCACAAACCACAAGACCAAACATGACTCATGGTCGAGAAGACCAAGAGCATGGTGGATGTAACTGAAACAAAACAACAACCGAACACAAGAATACCATCGACTATGATAAGACAGTAATGATGACAAATCTGAAATATCAAAATAAATTATAATATTAACATGAAATCACATAATCTCACCCATGAGATACTTCAACAAGACTATGGGAGAAACTTTACAATTACACCTCTTGATGGCTTCTTCAACACACCTTTAATCGATGGCTTCCTTCGCACACTTCCTACAATATTTCTCACTACTTCTTTTCTATGCTAAATGAGGGGGTGGCTCTCTATTTATAGAACTTCCAGCTTATCCATCCTATCTCTAAGATAGGATAAGAAATCCACTCGACGAATCATATTCCATACCTTAACTCTTATCTCGTACATGTAAGCTTATCTCGTTAGATAAGATAAACCTTATCATTTTACATGGGTTCCACATTTTTAGACTTTTTACAAATAAAATACACAAAATATTTATGACCTCACTCCTTGTCCTTATTACCAATATAATATTTCTAATTCCTAATCATGTAGACCCTACTTCTCTAATTACCCAAACTTTGACATTTTAACATTACCGACCACTTACTTACAAATATTTACTTTTACAACATTCCTATTGTACTTTGATCTACCGTACTCCACATTATTGGCGGCACTGCATCGACGCGCCGTTATCTTCTATCGACGCTACTACTAATTACACTTAACAACATCCTATTCCTAATACATACATTAATGAAATAGAAATTTGGAGGAAAATTTTAGTGTCGACATCTTCCCCTTCCTAGCTTCTACTCCGTCCCTGAGTAGACTATTCTCGGGTGCTTGGAAAATCTTCAACTTGTCGTGGTTGACCCATTTCGTAATGGGAGTGCCATCCAATTCCTCCAATGGCAGACGTACCATTTTCATGCACAACTGCTATTTTGTAGGGCCCCATCCATTTTGGAAGAAATTTTCTCTTTTCTTTTTTTTGTATCTCGAATCATATACTAGAACCAAGTCATTCACATGAAATGGAGACCACCGGATCTTTTGATCAAAGTATTCCTTCTCGCTTCATTTTCTTCTTATGGCTTGTATCCTTTGCTATTTCCTCATTTCTCTCAAAGCAAATGAAGATGTACCAACCTTTCTTTTTATCAATCACTTTCATCCATCCTTTCATTTTTCATAACTCTCACAAAGGGGAATATCAAACTCAATAGAAGAATCGGATCAATGCCATAGGCCAACCGAAATGGGGAGTATCCTGTTGCTGACTTTGATGTTGCCCTATATGCCCACAATGCCGCATGAATCCTTTTATCCCATTTATGTACCGCAAGGCCGCATCTTTTGCTAGAATTTGACACAACACAAAATTTGTTCGCTCCACCCGCCCATTTGTGCTTGCTTTGTATGTTGTTGCCTTCCCGTGCTTAATAGAAAACTTATTGACTAGGGCTTCTACCACCTCATTAATGAAGTGGCTTCCTTGATCTGCTACAATTTCTAATGGACAACCAAACCGTGACAATGCTCATATATGAACCTCGCCACTTCATCCATGGAAGTTGTTTTCAATGGCCTAGCTTCAACCCACTTGGTTAAATAACTGTGGCAACTACAATATACTTATTTTGACGTGATGTAGTGGAAGTGGACCTACAATGTCTATTCCCATTTTTCAAAGGGACCAAGGGGAAGAATAGGACATAATGGAGCCGATGAAGTCTTACGGTTACCATGTGTTTGACAAATATCACATGTCTTACAATAATTATAACAATCTTTAAAAAGAGTGGGGCAAAGTTGATAACCTGCATCCAAGATCCTTCTTGCTGTAAGTTGTCCAGAGAAGTGCCCTCCACATGTACCATTGTGGAATTCTTCTAGCAGCTCCTTTCCTTGATCACGTCCAATCGCCCTCTTCAGATCGCTCCATCGTGTCCTATTCAAATAATGCTCCATGCAGTAATAGAATATGGACGATCGGCTTGAGTAATCTTTTCTTAGTCTTTGCATTGGCACCATCAGGAAACTTGAATTCATTCAGATAATTCCAAATATCTATGTATTCACTAGGGATTGTGTCAAGGGAGAACAATGCTGCATCGGGAAAATCATCATCATCACAAGATGATCCTAAACCATCATAGGCTCGAGAGAGTGCATCTGCATTGACATGCTTCTTTCCTGGCCTATCTATAATATCAAATTCAAATTCTTGTAGCAAAATTATCCATCTTGCTATCCTCCCTGATGGGTTAGGCTTATTGACAATATATTTTAGAGCCTGATGATCTGTTACAACTATAAATTTCTGCCCTAGCAAGTAATTTCTAAACTTTTTAAAGAAAAATGATAGCCAGAGCCTCTTTTTCAGCACAAGATAGTTTACCTCAAGATCGCTCATTTGTCTCGCTCCCAAAGTAAATTGGATGTTCATTCCCATTTTCATCCTTTTGGCTCAAAGTACTACCTAGTGCCGCATCCGAGGCATCAGTGTACACAATGAATGGCTTGCTCCAACTGGATTCTTCAAAACAGTGAAGACACTGTGGCTTCCTTCGCTTGTCCAAAAGCTTCATGCGCCTTGTTTCCTCGGTTCATAAGCAACATCCTTCTTCAAGAACTCGGGTTAGTGGTCAGGCAATCTTTGAGAAATTCTTGATGAACCTTCTATAAGAACCCACATGGCCTAAAAATGATCTCAACTTACTTCTATTCATAGGAAATGGTAAATCTTTGATTTTTGAAACTTTATCAGATCGCACTCAATACCATCTCTCGGATACAACATGCCCTAACAAAACGCCTTTAACATCCAAAGACACACTTTCAGAGGGTTTAGTGAGGCTTGTGCTTCATCTAACCTTTGAAATGTTGTCTCCATCTCGGTGCAGTGGTCCAACTTGCTCCCATAGATGCAAAATCATCCGTAAATACTCGATGAAGGTCCCAATGTAGGGTTCGAACACCCTATTCATCAAACGCTGGAATGTTGCCGAGCATTACACAACCCAAAAGGCATAACTCTATAAGCAAACGCTCCCAAGGAGTGGTGAACGTGGTCTTCACCTGATCTTTTCTCGCTATACGAACTTGGTCAGAGCCGCTATATCCATCAAAGAAACTATAGCACTCGGCCGCCTACTTCTGGCCCAAGATCTGATCTCAAAATGGAAGAGGGTAATGATCCTTCTTTGTTGCCTTATTGAGCTTCCCGTAATCAACACAAATGCGTAGCTTCCCATTCTTTTTTATTGAGATCACAATGGGAGAAACCCATTCTGAATTCTCCACAAAGAAATATGAATCCCGCATCAAGCAACTTATCTATTTCTTCTTTTACGCCTTGGAAAAATTAGGATTCATTCTATATGGCATTTGCTTTATGGGCTTAAGACCATCTACCACTCAATACAATGTTCTACCCAACTTACTTGACGGAGTTCCTTGTAATCAAAAGTGAATAGGTGTATGTACCTTCGAAAGAGCCGGAGGTAGGATTCCTTCTCACTCTCCATCACAAAGATCACCAATCTTTATTTGTTGGAGACGATCATCAACTTCTTCTTCGATAATTTTATGGGGTCATGAGTTGGTGTGATCGGGAAGATATCCATGATCGAAACATCCACCTCACTTTCTTCATCTTCAAAGTGTCCACTTCACCGGTACTAGAGTAATCGAGGATGTCCAATCATCGCCATCACTTGAATCCACTGTGTGTTCGCTTTTTATGATGTCGAGGATCACGTTTATCTTCACCTCTCTCTACCACGTCCAAGTGTCATGAAACCTTCATTCCAAAGAGTTTCTGCATGAACTCTCCTTAGCCATGGTCTTCCCAAAGCAAAGATTGGGTACGCAACAAGCATTACCATTTTTCATCACCCGAAAGTCTACCACACATACAACACCCATAACAGATATTGCCACATTTGAAACTACACCTTCTCGGTTTAGTTTTTCCTTATTTAATGACCTTAACATAAGTGTCAAGGGCGATCAATTTTTAAACCCAACATATTCATTACAGCACTGGTCATTACATTAATCGCAGCACCTCCATCAACTAAGACATCATGAATTGAAATACCATTACATAATACCTCACCAGGAGCATAGGGATCTCGCTCGCTCCAAAACAGGACCTCAACCTCCTTCCTTCTTCGAGCATGAGTCCACCTCGCAACTCCCGCCTCTTCTCGAAGACATAGCCAAGAGTTGACCATATGTAATATTTGCAGCCTTTGGACAGATCTTCCAAGATGGAGTATGGTCCTTGCCCCGTGAAATCGTAAAATCCCGCACACCCAACTTTCTTCTCCTATGTTTCTTACTAGTTTCTTCTTTCATCTTCTTAGATCATTTCCATCTTGATTATCTTTTTCTTTCTTTTCTTTTTGTTACAAACACATCTACTTCATTATTTCGCTCTTATCTACTACATCAAAAGAATTCACAGTGCTTTTCCTTTATCATTATCTCCTTACTGATGTAGAAGCTCTATCTGGACAATTATACTTATAATGACCCTTTTTATAACAACCATAACAAACAACTTCAGAAATATTTCTTTTCGACCTCTATCTCCTCCCCGAGAACTAAATTCCTTTCCTCAAGAAGATTAATAGTTAACTCGACCCATCTTTTTGAGAGCAGATCTTCATACTCAGAGATGTATTAGGAGAAATATTTGTGCTCACCGGGAGTGGTCAGGATTCAGACCAAAGGTGCTGGTGTAGGCTCTACTTTAGCAACAATTTCTTTGGGCTCCTCTTCCATGCTTTCTTCTTGCCTTCTTGCAATCTCCTTTGCTTGTTCAATGGTAGTTGGGCGGTCATACTTCACTCGTTGTCTGATCTCCGGCTTCATCCCAAGAATGAAGTGCTTACAGAGGAGATTATCCACGCCATTCATCAACCCATCCGCTAGTCCTTCCTTCCGGATCTGGGCATCGAGCTTCCTCCTTAGCTCTAGAACACGAGCATGATAATCCCTTATCTTCTCCTTCTCTCCTTGGGATAGCTTTGTGATCTCGATCATGAGATCTGCATATTTTTGTTGTTCACCAAATTCTTCAAGAAAACTTTCGGTTAATAAATCCCATGAATTTTTCACATTATCACCTAGTGTTTCAAACCACCTAAGTGCTGAACCATCCAAAAAAGTAGGAAAAATTCAGTCCATTGTTCCTTCTTATAAGGCCATTACAAATACAAGATCGCTTAAACTCTTGAATGAAAGAAGAAGCATCTTCATTAGATTGAGCTGAAAAAACAGGAATCTTTCCCATTTTCAAAAGTAACCACCGTGAAATACCAACCCACAAGTACAATTAACAAGACTTATGTGCACAAATAATTGGAATCACTATACTAGAAAGTGACTTTACACCTTTCTACAGTAAAATAGAAATGACCACGGTAAACTATGGTAAAACTTGACTTACTACGGTAAAAACTGATTTTACTGTGGTAAACACTATTCACGGTAAAAAGTGAAGTTACTACGGTAAATACTATTCACGGTAAAAAGTGACTTTACTACGGTAATTACTATTCCCAACAAAAAGGACTTTACCAGGGTAACTACTATTCATGGCAAAAATGACTTTAACATGGTAACTACTATTCACGGTAAAAATGACTTTACCATGGTAACTACTATGCACAGTAAAAACAAGGTTACCCTCCAATTAATTTTTGCCTAAGTGGGAATATCTCTCCAGAAAATCCACTAACGAGGAATGGTCCCAAGAACGGAACCAAAATGTCATCACCAATCCTAAGCACTATGATAATTCTTCACCGAACTCCTCGTGCTATGATTATTTACTAATGCATGTACCTTTAGTTTGGTGGATGTAACTGAAACAAAACAACAACCGAACACAAGAATACCATTGACTATGATAAGACAGAATGACGACAAATCTGAAATATCAAAATAAATTATAATATTAACATGAAATTGTTACAATCTCACCCATGAGATACTTCAACAAGACTATGGGAGAAACTTTACAATTACACCTCTCGATGGCTTCTTCAACACACCTTTAATCGATGGCTTCCTTCGCACACTTCCTACAATATTTCTCACTACTTCTTTCTATGCTAAATGAGGGGGTGGCCTCTATTTATAGAACTTCCAGCTTATCCATCCTATCTCTAAGATAGGATAAGAAATCCACTCGACGAATCATATTCCATACCTTAACTCTTATCTGTACATGTAAGCTTATCTGTTAAGATAAGATAAACCTTATCATTTTACATGGGTTCCACATTTTTAGACTTTTTACAAATAAAATACACAAAATATTTATGACCTCACTCCTTGTCCTTATTACCAATATAATATTTCTAATTCCTAATCATGTAGACCCTACTTTCTAATTACCCAAACTTTGACATTTTAACATTACCGGACCACTTACGACAAATATTTACTTTTTACAACATTCCTATTGTACTTTGACTGTTACCGTACTCCACATTATTGGCGGCACTGTACTGACGGCGCCGTTATCTTCTATCGGACGCTACTACTAATTACACTTAACAACATCCTATTCCTAATACATACATTAATGAAATAGAAATTTTGTTTTGGCAGAAATCATTCAATACGGCATGGCCATTGTCCCGAAGGGTTATCAAACTACCGATCAAGAAGTTGATTAGGTATATCTTGACACAGATGGGGACAATCGCCATTTTCTATAATTCGACAAAACTAAAGTGCCCAAACCATCAAGAAAGGGTCAAATAAACTCATGAGAGAAAGAGAGCACCGGGTGCAGGATGAATGGCCTCATCTACCTGGATATATTTCACCACATCTCCATTGGGTAACACACCTTCCAAGCCAAAACATCTGCCAAAGGGTAAAGGAAAGACAAAGAGGGAGAAGTCAAGCTCGCCAAGAAGAGGCTCCCGAGAGTCCCCTTCCGCCGCATGAGAAAATTTGTAATCTCGGCTTCCCTGCAGAAAGAAGCAGCGAAGATGTTCGATGGGCACATCCACTAAGGATGTTTGCCACTACTACAATTGTTGAGGTCCCTTCTATCCCTTCTCCCTCTCCTCCTTCCCCTCCTCGTGTGACCCAAGTGACCATTCCTTTGGTCATATCCTCTCCCCATCTTCTACTGCTCCCCTTCCTCGTCATCCATCTTCTCTTCTCTCATGAGCTGCCCCCACCATTTCTTCCCTCATCTCTCAACTCCCTTCCATTCCCATGTCTACCTCCCCGCAGATCTCTTCCTTCCGTGAGCACTTTCTTGGCCTCCCTCTCAATGCCGCCACCAAGTTTCTCAACGCACTTTCTCTCTCTACTATCGTAGCTGCTCCATTTTCTACTTCTCGGTCCCTCTCCCATAAGTCCAAAGATGGATCTCTCAAAGACACCGAGCCAACAAAAGAGGAAAGTTCCCATCGCACCGATGGACTTCTCCGTCATCCCATCAAAGGGGGCCAAGAAGCAAAAGCCTATAACCCGCTTCTCTCAGAGTGCGTCCAGAGAGAGAGTAATGGAGATAGCGTATCCCAATCCTTTAAAGGATAAAAAGGATCCATCTTTGATAGATTATACATACAGCACTCCAAGTCACAATGGGGATCTTCATAAAGCCTTATGGAGAGGCCCTATCTCGCATTAGATGCCCTTTGCAAGAAGCTCCAAGAAGCAAAGGAAGAAAAGAGGCTATTAAAGGAGCAAAATAAACATCTTCTCCACGCCTGCGTAAAATGGGTAGTGCACCTCCTACAATCGCCACCGAAACTCCCGAGCCTCCGAGCCAAGATAAGATAAATGAATATGCCAAAATCGGCGAAAGCAGGTATGGCAAGATCCTCCGGAGAGACCAAATCCTCAAAGAAAGTGAGGGAGTAATTGTCAAGTTCACCGCATATCGAACATCAATCGTGTGAACAAAGAGCTCTAGTGTGATGCAGTAGACCTATCTCCGAAGAGCGGGACCATGCTAGGATGCAACATGAGACATTCCGTAAAATGCTTGACTGCTCGGGCCAAGATTTGGTCAAGTTCGGCGTCTTCGGTCACCCCAGAGCCCTCAACAAAATATTTCTACTCTGGACTACCGGGTCGATCACTTGAGTTTGTCCTAGAAAAGATTGACAAAGTCAAGGAGGAAGCCCTGAGATGCAATGCATCAAATGGAGAAAATTGTCCCGAGAATGTCTCCCAGGCTTGCTCACTCCTTCCTTCGCCTCGATAAAGGCAGATGAAACTATTTAGATCTTCAAGGAGATCGCTTTGTCAAGGGTTAGGGGTAAGAAGTCACTTTCGACGCCGAATCCATCAACAACTTCTCGCTCTGTCATGACTTCATAAGGTACCTGATAGAGGTGAGAAAATGAATATTCCAAGCTCCTTAAAAGCTCACAGATGAGAATGGAAACTTTGAGGCTATCGTTGATCGTCACAAGGATCCTTCCCAGGATCAACTTCATCCCATGATCAGCAAGTTCATGGAATATCGGGCCCAGTTCCACATCACCTTTCCCGAGCAGCAAGATCGTGTGGATACCCCTTTTTCACCGTGAGACGACGATGATGAATAGTCTCCTTCCTCTCAATCTTCTTTTGTAAATATCTAAGTATGTTGGCATAAATGATGACATCATCCATGTTGCACCATGGGATGATGTCATCCACCAAGTTGCCAAAAGTCAACAGTTGACTTTTAGATATTTTGTAGATACTTTGTAATTAGTTGTTGGCTTTTTTGCCTTCTTTCTTCTTCTTCTTCTATATATACTTGAATACTTGTTGATTCAGTGGAGTGATACTTTTCAGATGAAAAATAGAAGTATGAAGAAAAGACTTTGAACTTTTTTGTAATGTAAAAAATATTAATACAATATTAAGACTTTGTGTCGAATATGCTTGTGTTATACATCATTTAACTTTCTTATGTTAGATTAATGTTTATTTTGTTGAATCTACTCTACTTTTTGTCATTTATTCATCAAGATTGCTTTATTCGCATCTATGCAAGTAGTAAGTTCGGCTCTATTTACTACCAACCCAAATCATAGACCTTCCGACCTTTCTCGCTTTGGAATTCATTTCTTTTCTCCCTTCAGATCTTTCCTATCTCCCCACCTCGTTCCTTTCCCTTCTTCTATAGTTGGAAATACCTCTACCGGGATGAGATCCCAACCCCGAAGGTAGAATATTGTGAGACTTGCACAGATTCCTACTGGTAGAATAACAATAAACCAGTTTTGCTTTGCTGACTCAAAGAGGGGCTATGCCCCGCACACTATTGGCTTGACTATCCATAGATCTGTCCACCCGACAAATTTTCGGACCAACAGTTTTTGGCGACTCTACTGGGGATCGAACAGATCTAACAGATCTATGATAGTGGTATGTTAGAAAATCGGTAAAAAAAAAAAAATCACTACCTGTTTGCAAATTTTAACTTTTGTTCAAAATCTAAAATTTTTTTGTAAAATGTAATCCAAACTAAAAATTTTCTTCTAGAGATCCATAGATCTAGACTACATAGAGATTTTTCACCGGGTTTTTTCAAATATCCATATTTTTCCGTAGATCCGAGTTTTTGACTGCTTACCAAAATTTTCAAACTCTTCTTTAAAAATTCAACTCTAGATCTTAAAATCAGCTTACTAAGCTTTACCATCATTTTATCTTTGTTAATCTGTCATTAAAACCACAATCGGTTTTCAAAGAAGGATAAAATTAAATATTTAGAAAATTACATGCCGCTGATTTTTGTCGAAAAAATCAGAAAATCAGCAAGTACAACCAAAAATAATTTTTAAATCTACTCCAAAATATCGCAGATCCGAAGATACACACGGCAATGGTGAACCATTTACTCAGAAAGAGGAGGGCTCATGGAGAAGTTGATTCTACTTTTGATTTGCTTCAAAGGCACAACTTCAGTGTTACACTAAGCACGCTTCGTCATCGCTAAGTTCACCGATCGGTCATCCAGGAGTGTCTCACCTCCACGAAGGAAGCATCTCTCACAAGGAGCATCCACATCACTTTGCAGTGCTTTGCTGCTCAGTGGGACCATCCTCCCAAAGCACGCTGTCCTTTTTCCAACCATTCAAATGGCAGTACCATGGGGAAATGCTATGGGCCCTCTGGCTTTGCCACATCCCGTTCACGCGCTCCCACATGGAAACCGAAAGAATTTCCCAAGATTCAATGGGAGCGGAAACCAAAGCATAGATTCACATATATCTACATTCATCATGTCATGCAGTATCCTGGATGTGACTCATGAAGATGTGTCGGTTCACCTTTTCTAGAGACCTTGCAAGGACCCACCACGGAATGGTTTCAGCATTTGCCGGCCGGATCTATTACTAGTTGGGCCACATTACGAGCTACATTTTCAAGTTAGGTATAAGCCTTCGAAGATGCATTCGCATCATTATCAAAGATCACTCACTTGAAGAAGGAAGCAATGAAACCATGTGTGATTTCATCGCCCGTTTCAATTCACTAATCAACCGTGTGCCACCTACCATGCTGCCAACTCCGAAAATCAAAAGTGCTTCTTCATAAATGCCATGAGCTCAAAAATAAGTTTCTTACTCTTCGCAAGACCAAGTCACTACTTTGGTCCTCGCGCCAAGTTACTGCCATACGAATCAAGATAACTTGCTAATATCTGGCGAATTAAAAAGAGAACCGTCCAAGCCTAAACCTTTAATTCTTTCTCCCGCCACTTCATCCGATCCAACATTCCAAAAGATGGTGAATGACTTGCTCGCGTTAAAGAAACAGCTAGCTCAAGCTTCTCCAAGCACTTCATACCGGGATATCCCACGGAGAAATTTTGCTTCTAACAACGTCTCACAAAGGCCGCGCTTACTGCAGCTGCTCCACGGTTGGCGCTTGAGGCCCCTCCAGTTAATGCTTTAGCCGAAATCGAAGAAGAGGACCAAAATTATGAAGAACCTTCATCGCCAAGTGAAGATGATCAAGATGTCGGTGAACCGACTGGCGACTCTACTATCGGGTATATGGAATTTGATGGGGAGGAATCTGATGAAGAAGAAGGTACCCAAGGATATGCAAGTGGACAGTCATATGTTGTTTTCACCCACTCGCAAGGAAAGGAAGCAGAGGTTGCTACCAAGATACAGAAAGAAAAGGCCGTGTCAAACACGCCTCCAACCATCGCTAAAAGAGGTAGCCCCCTTCCTGCTCAACTTGTTACTAAGTCTTTTTCGAAAAAATATTTTTCCCCTATCTCCCCTCCGAGTCAGCCCTCTCATATTCCTATTAAGACCAGTAATCTTACCCTACCATCACGAAGTGAGGGACTCATTCCTTCATCCGTGCAACCCTTGGCCGCATTTGACATAATTGATCATGCTAAAAAGACCAAGATCCAAATGTCTGAAGCTGAGTATCTTCAGTCAAACCCCGAACAACTTGTAAGGTTGATCGAATACATCCAAAGTCAAAGCTGTCATAACTACTCGTGTTTCCCCAAAAGGAATCCTTTTCCCCCTCCTTCATCCCACATAAATGTCACCTTGAATTCCACATCGTGCAAGATAGAACCTTTCTACCTCTCCTCCTAATCAATGGCCACAACCAAGCAATCGCATAATTGATTCGGAGCTTTGATAATGTCATGCGACAAAATTCACCCATGCTCGGCCTCACCCTTACCAAGCTTTTGCGAGATGTTATTCCTCGAAACCAAGAAAGTTCCACTGGTCGTCAAATCAAAGATGCAATTTACGTTTTGCAGTTCCCGGAAAAAAGGGTAAAATGACCATCCTTGTCGCCGATATTCCAGCAACCTATGGAATTCTACTAGGAAGGAGTTTTTGCAGTGAGGTCGGAGGAGAAATTCATATGGACTGATCTAAAGCTAGGATCCCCATCAAAGGTATAATGTAAACATTAGAGCCGTAATAACAAAAAATTACTTGGTTACTAACTCCGATGATCCCAAAGCCCAAATCTCTTCAATCATCGAGATGGGAAACTATTTCTTGTCTACCGAGTTCGATAAGAAGGATGTCTTTGTCCAAGCAGAGGATCTTAACGAAATCTGACATTACGGTTTGATGGCGTTTCAGTGACTAGTGGATGCGATGCCGAGCCATACTAATATCTCCCGAAGAGGAGATTGTTCCTCTCTCTTTCAAATTACAATTTTTCAACACGAATAATATCGCTGACTATGAATCTTTGCTACTTGGCATGCAAGCCACAAAGGAAATAGGAATCAAGAATCTGAAAGTACAGGTGATGCGAGCTGGTCATAAATCAAGTTAAAATGATATACCAAGTGAAGAATGAAAGGCTCGTACATTACCACAATGCGGTATGGGACAACATCAAGGAGTTTGATGTTTTTCAATAAAAGCCATTCCGAGAGCTCGTAATGACATGGCTGATTCATTAGCCATTTCAGCGCCCCTCATGCTCCTCACCCAAGTTTGAAACAAACACATATACCATTGAGGTGGTTTTTCGCCCAAGCGTGCCGGGACAATTCCCAAGACTCGGCAAGTATTCAACGATGACAATTAACTTATTACCTTTCGGAAAAGGTGGAAAATTTTAGTGAACTTCATTTTGAAGGATCCACTTCACATGCCATGAACCAAGTTATCATCAAAACGAAGAATCAAAGGGAACGATGGCATATGTCAACTCAAAGGAAACAAAATTCCAAAAGGTTTTGTTTCTCTAGTGGTTGTTTCGATAGGTATGATCGCTTTTTTCAAGAAGAAAAGGCAAGATGATCCTAACTCCTCCTAGAAATCGAACGGTCAATTTAGGTACTATAGAACATCCGCAGTTTGTAAACATCGGAAAATGTTACACACCAAGAAAAGTGGAAGTTTGTCAAATTGTTGAAGAAATACATGGATGTATTGGCATGGTCCTATGCCGATCTAAATTCTTTCAAGCCAAAGGATGTCCAACATGACATCCCATTGAAAGAAGATGTCAAACCCTTTCGCCAGAAACAGAGACACTATAATCCTAAGATCTCAGGTACTATCCAGCTGAAATTTAAGATACCTGATGCAAGGATCATTTTTCCTATCCATCATAGTACCTGGGTCACGAACATTGTGCCAAGTGCGTAAGAAGAATGGTGACATACATATGCATGGATTTCAGAATTTGAATCAAGCATCCTTGAAGGACAACTACCCGCTTCCCATAATGGATCGTTCTCGCAAGCAAAGAATAGATCGTAAAGGTTATCCATGCTTGATGGTTTTTCGTGCTATAATCAGATTGAAGTCTCACCAAAGACAAATTCAAAACAACATTCACTACCCTTGGGGTACGTTCGCTTATAGCAGGATGTCTTTGGTCTCGACCAACGCCGGTGCCACTTTTCAGCGGGCCATGGACTTTTCATTTAAAGGTATGATGGGGAAGGTCATCGTAGTCTACTTGGATGACTTAACCGTGTTCTCCAAATAGCGAAATGATCATTGTGATCATTTGGAGCAAGTATTGATTAGATGTCGAGAACAAGATCTCCCCGAATCCAAAAAGTCTATTTTTTGAGTCACAGAGGGAAAGTCATTGGGACATGTTGTTAGCAAAGAAGGGATGAAATAGATAGATACCAAAGAGTTAGGACTATTCAAAGCCTTACTTTACCTACAAGCAAGACCAAGGCTCACTCCTTCGAAAAGTGAATTTTCTCAGTGCTTTGTTCCCGAATTTACTGAAAAGACTTGCCACATATTACACATGATGAAAGGGTCACCAACTTTTCGGTGAATGAAGAAGGAAGAATTCATTCGAGGAGATAAAAGCCTCATCACCCATGCACCGGTCCCCGTATGTCCCAATTTCTCCAAGGATTTTATCCTATATAGCTATGCATCTGAACATACCATGTCGGCCATCCTAATGCAAAGGAATTCTGAAGATGTTGAATCCCCGATTGCGTTTATGAGCTCTCCTCTCAAGCCTCATGAATTAAAAATGACTCAGTTGGAAAAACATGCCTTCGCCGTTGTCAAAGCAGTTAAGAACTTCAGGTACTACATTCTAAACTCTCATACGGTAGTTCTAGTTCCTGACACGGCAGTCAAGTCCATCTTAACTCAATAGGAGTTAGGGAGTTTGCGAGGAAATTGGATTGCAAAAGTCCAAGAGTATGATCTTAGATATAAAACCAACCAAGTTGGTAAGAGGCAAGGGCCTATGTCAACTTATAGCTGAAAACCAAGATTCAAAAGATTCCGGGGAAAAGGATGATCGCATTGATGGAACACAAGGCCAGCTGGAGAAAGCCGATTCTCTACCCATGGTTCTATTTGTCGCCACCAGTGATGAATGGTATTCTGATATCACTTTCTTTCTCACTTATGGTGAGTTTCCAGCTCATCTGACTTCAAAGGAGAAGCGTGCTATAAAGCTCAGAGCAGCCAGATATGTCATCTGGGATGACGCTTTATACAAATGTGGAATAGATGGCATCTTCTTGCGATGTGTTGAAAAACCACAACAAATAAAGTTACTTGATATTTTTCATGACTCGCCCGTGGTGGTCACTTCTCTTCCATAATGGGCACAAGATCATCCGGGCCAGGTACTATTGGCTGACGTTGTTTCAAGATACAGCCACCTGGGTAGCAAAATGTGAGCTCTGCCAACAATTTGTTGGAAGACCAAAATTGGCTGGTTTCCCCTCAAAGCCGGCCGTTATCGACAAACCATTCAAGCAAAGTGGGGAATTGATTTTATTGGGGCACTAATCCCCAATCGAGTGCCGTGACATAGTTACGCCCTAATGGCAACGGATTACTTCACCAAGTGGGTGGAGGCCATACCGTCAAACATGCCACTTCCGAAGTTGTTTGCGCAGTTTCATCAAAGAGAATATCATTGTAAGGTTTGTGTTCCAAGAAAGGTTGTGGCTTATAATGCTTCCAACTTCTCTTCACGAGAAGTTATTGGTTTTTGCTATGAATATAGAATAACTTTGGCTCACGCCTTAGATTATTACCCTCAGGGAAATGGTCAGCAGTAATCTAGTAACAAAAACTTAGTGACCATCATACGGAAGCTAGTTGATGAGAATCAATGAATGTGGCACAAATCATTATACGACGCTTTGTGGGCAGACCGCATTACTCCCAAGAGATCTCTCGGTATGTCACATTTTCAAGTGTTATATGGGATCGATGCCAAACTTCCCATTTCTAGAACTTCCTGCTCTGCGCTTGGCACGAGTGATTGAAGATGAGACTTTCCAAAATTCTCTTGAAAAGAGGATCATGTATCTAGCAGAACTCAAAGAAAAAGAGTAAGAGTGGTCGACAGGATCACCGAACATCAAAATCAAGTCAAGAGGCTGTTTGATAAAAAAGCTAAGCAAAGAGAGTTCCAAGTGGGAGACCTCATCCTTTTGTGGGACAAACGAAGAGAGCCGAAGGGCATGCACGGAAAATTTGATTCCCTATGGAGAGGGCCTTTCAAGATCAAGCAGCTCAATGGAGAAAATAGCTTCTATCTCATATCTAGATGGAATCTGAGCTCCCGCTTCCCTATAGTGGGAAGCATCTAAAGATTTTAAGGAAGTATAGCTTGCTCTCTCTTTGTATAGTTCGTTTCAGTTGTGTGTTTGTTTTTGTCATGTGTTTGCTTTTTGTTGCTTATGTGCTTCCCCTTTTGGTCGCCCTTGTTTTTGACTCCTCCGGCCCAATGGATAGGCATATGTAAATCGGGGTTCTCTACCCTTGAGTCTCACTCAAAGTTAGTCCCCAAAAAGAGCCAGCTGTTATCCTGTAAGATTGACGAGGGCAATTTTACAAGTAATTATACCAAATTTTGTCTTGGTCCCGTCGCCGGGACCCCTTGCGTTTGGAACGTTGTAAAATCCCTTTCCGGGAAATCTAGTTTTCCGAACTTAGCCATTTTTGGTCTTTTTTGGTTGGGCACACCTTTTGTCTATGTAACACAGAGTAAGTATGCGCCCCCTTCATTTCCTTTGGCACACCCTTTGAAGTGTCGACACATGTTTTGGTGCGCCTCCCCGTGATGCACCTTTTCGCAAGCGCGCATTCGTGTCAACAACATGATTGTTGCGCCGTGTTTTGGTGCACCAAAGGCGCATGTATGCTAGTGTTGACAGTATTTTTGGTGCGCCAAAGGTGCACATAATCACGTGTTAACATGCATTTTGGTGCGCCAAAGGGCGCAAAGTTTTAAGTGTCGACAGGTGTTTTGATGCGCCTCTTCAAAAGGTGGTTGGCGCATTTATTACACCTTTGCCTATATATAGGCGCATCCGCCCTGTCACTTTCACAATTAGAAAACATGTGATAGATTTTATTCCTCTCGCACTGTCACAAGCGCCCGTTGCCCTCTCGTATCATGTTCGTGGACCCCGCCTCATCTCTCACATTATATATATTCCGGGTAGGTGGTCCTTATTCCTCTTGTGTTTTTGTTGTTCGTTGTTTGTTTGTGTAGTAGGAGGCATGGATTTGGAAATCCCTCTTTTGTTGTTCTTGCTGTCCTTCTCCCCATGCTCTTCCCGCTCTTTCAAGATCCGCTGGTAAGGTGGGTTCTGCCTTAGAAAAAATCACTTTGATCTCCTTAGTGTGCCCTCTTCACCATCCAAAAAACCCTGCAGAAGAGGCTCAAAACACATGCAAACCCCTCCAGAGAAAGAAAGAAGACTTAGAAGTTCGTATTAGACTACATTTTCCTCTTGGCGCATTCGCCATGCTTGCTGCATAAAATACAGTTGCGCCCAGAAGGGGCACTTTCCTTGCTTGTAACACCCAATAACCATAAGCCCTCTTGGCACACCGAACTCCTATGTTGCATTGCAAATATTTGTGCCATTGGCGCACCCTGCACCCATGCAACACCAAAGCATAACTTGCGCCAAGTATATGATCGTTAAAATGGGTGCAGCGCATCCTATTACAGCAACACAATGTCATGCAACTCTTCCCTGCGCCGTGCCAAGTTCCCCTTTCGCGCACGTAAAGATGATGTTACACACACTAAACATGCGCCCTTGGGCATACCAAAGTCCCATGTAACATGAAAAACATATGCGCCTTTAGCACATCCTGTCCCCGTGTAACATGAAAATTATCTACGCCCGGTATAAAACGCATATAAATTGCGCAAGCACACTTCTGCTTACAACAACAAAAATGTCATGTGTAGCATCCATGCGCCTTGCGCCCTTTGGTGTTGATTTTCCCAGAACACCCTTTTTATGTGCGCCATACCATTTAACCCTATACTGCAATATTCATGCACCTTGTGCGCCCGATGCCTTAAAATTGCTAACTCTTCCTTATGTCAATGCTTTAATGGGAGATCTAACAACTAACATGGCTCTTCTGCGTTGGGTTTCGCTTCTTCTTCTTGCATATCAAGCAATCGAGTTCAGAACTACATATGTCTACATCAAGCAAGAGGCCAACCAAGTCTAAGGGTAAAGCCAACCTTATAGAGGAAGAGATGAAGTACAAATATCAGAGGGTCAAGATGCTCGAATCCTGTAGAAAGTGACCTAGATATAAGAGACTCTTAGCTCGGTCACATCAATATGGAAGATTTCTGGACCGAGAACCGGGAGGGTCACAGAAGTCCCTGAATGGACAAACCGGTAGGCAAGTGGCTGCATTTTTTTGGGGGATCCTCGGTGCAGTGAACAACGAATTCATGATGGTAGTGGCCCATCACATACAACAAAGACACGAGGTGTCTCCAAAATTAGAAGGGTGAAGTCGTGATCAACCTCACCGCCCGGACTTCAAAATTATGCTTGGTATTCCTCACCACGGCACTTTGTGGCCATAAGCCAAGAAGACCGCACTCAAGGCTTGGAAAGACAATGAAGACCAAAGTGCATGTAACTAATGAATGAGGTGCACGAAGAACAAGAAGGTGGTAACCAGATGGCCACATAGGTTATTCACCATAGTGATTTCTCCGAGGAACTAAGTGATACCATCACATTCCTAAGCAGAGTATTTGGGATTTCTAACGCCCATTACTTTCATAAATAGATGCTCAAGTACCTGGAGACAATGAACAAGAACGTTCTAGACCAATGCTTTGAGTGGGCGGAGATCATAAGCAGCACTATATCCGATCAGCTCCAACAACTCACCACAACGGGGAGGTTCTACATGAACTCCTACGTAGTTTATGCGCAGCCTCGGAGAGGGATTATCCAGCATTGAGCCGATGCGGGGTTTGGCCCCAAGTAAAAATATATGAATACTACCTAGAGCTGAAGCTAGAAAATAGTATTTCATAGTTTACAAAGATTAACGACACTTTCTTCTATGGCATCATCTGCCTTTTGAGGCCAAACATGACTCACGGTCGAACGACCAAGAGCATTGTTGCAGCAATGGAGAAGTGGGGGGCCTTATTCACGCAATTTCCCACCTTCACCTATCTCAGGGCAGCCAACTTCTTAGGGGAACCCACCAAATTTCCAAGATATGCCGGCCCCAAGCTGATCCTGTTGGAGCTATCCAGACAGCTCATAACCTACCACGAAAAGTGTTTGAAGAGAAAGAAGGGTGGAACTCTTTCCCCCTCACAATGGGAATTTACACTTGTCTTTGCCACCACAAATCCTGGAGATGTTGCAGAGCTAGAACTGCTCAATCTAAAGCAAAATTTCCCAATGAGGCCCACTTTCGATCCAAGAAATTGCCTTCCCATTGCCAAACTCGATCCAATCCACATTCTCGCAGATCGAGGACATTTATATCGACCTGTATCACGAGGTCGAGCTCAGAAGAAAGGATCACTCCCGCTTGGCTTTGGCCGAAATCATTCAGTACGGCGTAGCCATTGTCCCAAAAGGTTATCAAACTACTGATCAAGAAGTTGATCAGGTATATCTTGACACGGATGGGGACAACTGGCCGTTTGCTGTAATCGAAAGAACTAAAATGCCCCAGACCATTAAAGAAAGGGTCAAAGAAACTCGGAGAACAGAGCACTGGTGCAGGATGAATGGCCTCATCTACCTCGGGGTAGATTTCACCACATCTCCATTGGACAATGCACCTTCCAGGACAAAACATCTGCGAAAGGGTAGAGGAAAAGACAAAGAGTGCGCGAGTCAAGCTCTACCCAAGAAGAGGGTCCTAAGAGTCCCCCTCCGCCGCATGAGAAAAGTTGAACTCTAGCTTCCCGCAAAAAGAAGCTTGGAAGAAGATGTTCTAATGGGCACATCCACTTAGGATGTTTCTTCTACTACAACTATTGAGGTCCCTTCTATCCCTTCTCCCTCTCCTCCTTCCTCCTCATGTGACCCAAGTGACCATTCCTTTGGTCGTATCATCTCCCCATCTTCTACTATTCCCTCTTCCTCGTCATCCATCTTCTCTTCTCTCATGGAGCTGTCCCCACCATTTCTTCCCTCATCTCACGCCTCCCTTCCATTCCCATGTCTACCTCCCCTACAAGATCTCTTCTTCTTGTGAGTAGTTTCTTGCCCCCCTCTCAATTCCGCCACCAAGTGTCTCAACGCACTTTCCTCTACTACTGCAGCTGCTCCCTCTTCTACTTCTGGTCCCTCTCCCATAAGTCCAAAGCATGGATCTCTCAAAGACTCTGAGCCAAAAAAAAAAGAGGAAAGTTCCCATCGCACCGATGGACTTCTCCGTCATCCCATCAAAGGGGGCAAGAACCAAAACCTATAACCCACTTCTCTTAGAGTGCGTCAGGAGAGAGAGTAATGGAGATACCATATCCCAATCCTTTAAAGGATAAAAAGGATCTCTCTCCGAAAGATTATAGAGTGACCCAAGCACAATGGGGACATCTTCAGAAATCCTTCAGGAGAGGCCCTATCTGCAGCTTGACGCCTTTACAAGAAGCTCCAGGAAGCAAAGGAAGAAAAGAGGCTATTAAAGGAGCAAAATAAACATCTTCTCCACGCCTTGCAGAAAATGGGTAGTGCACCTCCTACAACTACCACCAAAACTTCTGAGCCTCTGAGCCAGGATAAGATAAATGAATACGCCAAAATCGGTGAGCAGGGTATGGTAGTATCCGCCTGGAGAGACCAAATCCTCAAGGAAAGTAAGGGAGTAATCGTCAAGTTCACCGCATTGTATCAAAACATCATCAGGGTGAAAAAGAGCTCTAGGTGATTGCAGAACCTATCTTCAAAGAGCTGGACCATGCTAGGATGCAGCATGAGACCTTCCAGAAAATGTTCAACTATTCAGTCAAAGATCTGGTCAAGTTTCACCTCTTAGGTCAACCCAGAGCCCTCAACAAAATCCTTTCTACTCTGGACAACCGGGTCGATCATTTGGAGTTTTTTCTGGAAAAGATTGACAAAGTCAAGGAGGAAGCCCTAGATGTAATGCATCAAATGGAGCAAATTGTCCTGAGAATGTCTCTGGGCTTGCTCACTCCTTCCTTCGCCTTGAGAAAGGTAGATGAGAGTATTCAGATTTTCAAGGAGATCGTTTTGCAAGGGCTGGGGCCAGAAGTCACCTTCGACACCGAATCCATCAACAACCTTCTAGCCTGTCATGACTTCATAGGGTACCTAATAGAGGCAGAAAATGAATATTCCAAGCTCCCAGAAAAGCTCACAGATGAGCGGGAAACTTGCGAGGCTATCAGTGATCGTCACAAGGATCCTTCCCAGGATCAACTTCAACCCATGATTAGCAAGTTCATGGAATATCGGGCCCAGTTCCACATCACCTCTCCTGAGCAGCAGCATAAGCAAGATACCCCCTTTCAGCCACGTGACGACGATGAATAGTCTCCTTCCTCTCAATCTTCTTTTTGTAAATATCTAAGAGTATGTTGGCATAAACAATGACATCATCCATGTTACACCATGGGATGATGTCATCCACAATTTGTCAAAAGTCAACAAGTTGACTTTTAGATATTTTGTAGATACGTTGTAATTAGTTATTGGCTCCCTTTGTCTTCTTTTTCTTCTTCTTCTTCTATATATACTTGAATACTTGTTGATTTTAGGAGTGAATACTTTTAGATGAAAAATAAAAGTAAGAAGATAAGACTTTGAGCTTTTGTAATGAAGAAAATAGTAATACAAATATTAAGACTTTGTGTTAAATATGCGTGTTATGAGAATTTAATCTCTCTTATGTCGATTAATGTGTTTATTCTCATTGAAACTATCTCTACTTTTTGTCATTTATTCTTCAAGATTGTTTTATTAAATCTATGCAAGTAGGTTTGGCTCGTTTACTACCAACCCAAATCATAGACCTTCTAACCTTTCTACTTTGGAATTCATTTCTTTTCTCCCTTCATATCTTTCCTATCTCCCCACCTCGTTCCTTTCCCTTCTTTTACAATTAGAAATACCTCTATTGGGATGAGATCCCAACCCTTGAAGGCAGAATATTGTGAGACTTTGCATGATTCCCGTGAAAGAATAGCAATAAACCAGTTTCGCTTTATCGACTCAAAGAGGGGCTATGCCCTACACTGTTGGTCTGTCTATCCATAGATCTGCCCACCCGACAAATTTTCGGACCAACATGTTGATGGGGCAAAACATTGACTATTTCCCACTAGGCTCACGTGGGCCATTTTTTCTATTTTAACCTTTATGAAGCAAAGAGGTGAAAAGTTTGAATTGCCTCGATGGTCTTCCTTCCCGCCCTATGACTTTTAAAATTGCCATGTGTCACCATGGTGCACCTTATGGCGGTCCCAAAATTTGATACCTTGAATAAGCGCAGCTCGCCACGTGTCCTACTCTAGCAAAATTTATTTGTAGGCTTGAATCTCAGCAGAAGGTACCACTTGTCAATCTCCGAGGCGCCTCCTTTTGGTCGTTGAAAATTCTAAGTAAAATGCAAAGTGATGGAGTGCTCACAAGTTTGCATGGTGCTTCTCTTAGATGGTGCACAAGTTGAAGACCCCGAACGAGCACGGGCTCACCACATGTCCCCTGTTCCACCAAAGCATTTCCATCTAAATAAAAAATTTCTAAGTATGGGAAAGTAGTTCAAGCTTCCATGTGTCCTCTCGGCACCACTTCAAAGCCAAACCAAAAAGTTGATTTTCAAACAAGTGTCATTCCTCCACATGGACACATTTTAAAGTTGAGGCTTTTAGGGAATTTTTGAAGTATTATGTTGATCTCGTGTCCAACCAAGAGGTGCCACGTTTACCTATTGATAGGGATGCAAATTTGATCTGGATAAAATGCCCATCAAGCCGTAAAGTATATAAATACAAGCATTTGAGCACGAAAATTAAATTTTCTTCAAGGGCAAAGAATTTAGCCTATTTTCGGCTCAAACACGATCCTCATGGGACACACCAACTCATTTTTCTTTGAGTATTTAGGGAAAAAATGGAAGGGATAGTAGATCTTGTTTGTGCAAAATGGAGAAAATGGGAAAATGCAAGATCTGAAGGAACATAGCATGGGAGACTCAAAATATAGAGCTTCTCTAGAGGAACAAAGGAACCATGAGACAAATATGGAACCACACATGATCTTTGACCCAGGAGAAGATTAAAATGGTAACAAAGATCAGCCAAACACAATATAGGGAAGGATAAAATGATAGAGGTCATTAATCAATAAATCTTTCAAGGGCACAAATCGGGTGAGACAAATTTGAGCACCAACACTATGCAGATTACACTCATCTACAACAATTAAAATTTTTATTCTATATATATAAAAATAGACTCTCCTAAACTTGATTACAAACTTCTCTAAATAGAGCTTTCACAAAATTAGAACTGTAGCTTTAAATCTACCACATGTTTTGCATACATTAAATAAAGTGTTTTATTTTATTTGTATTTTCCTAATAGTAAGACAAAAATGGAGTTATCTAATGCATGGTAAAGATAAAATTATCTTTCCTAAAAAGGTACGAGATAAATTACATGCCTGCATACATGCATATTCCAACACTCCCCTTAATTTCAACCCTATATCTTATTGATTTGGATCGGCACTAAAATGCAAGTATTACAAAACAATTAGGAATAATATTCAATATGATCTAATATACTTCACACAATACAATAGCCTAATATATACATAGTAGTTTAGAATATAAGAAACCGACTATCTCGTTGACAATATTCGTAAGGTGAGTATAAATAACCTCACAAACAATATAATGCTAATATTATATTATTTTTATTAAGTTGTTTATAACAAATCATAATAACAATAATAATAATTACACAAATATACTAAGTTAAATAATGATTACACATAAATAATGGAGCACTAATAAATATATTTCCCAACATTCCCCCTTAGTGTGAACATGGGGAAATCCTTCCTTTGTACTTGCACCTGCTCATGATCTAGTGATTTTCATAAGATGATCACAAACCTCAAGGATGGTTTTGCAAATGGGTGACCAAAAACCAAGAATGGTGGTTTTGCAATTGGTTTACCACAAACCACAAAGTGATGGTTTTGCGAATGGATTACCAACAACCAAGAATGGTGGTTTTGCTATTGGTTTACCACAAACCAAAAATGAAGGTTTTCAATTGGTTTACCTACAACCACATCATGATGTGCCAAGTACTATTCTCAACCCTCATCATATTTCACTACAAAGTGAATAACAAAGGAAAATCTATTGAAATCTATTGTTCGTACATACATAGAAAAAGATTACATAATGGAAATGGAACATTGGATCATGTCCCCCCTCCATGTGAAATTTCCACTTAATGAAAAATGCAAATTGTACCACACTGGAAGCACTAAAATCAAACTACACACACATGTCACCAAAGCTGATATGCAGCCCTGTCATTGGCGACTGACGAAAGGTCGTTGAATGACCTCCAACCTCCATTTGCCTCCATCCTCCAATATCATGCTACTAGCTCAACGAATTTGTCTTTTGAGGATCAATGGTTACATACCTTACTCGAACGTCAGATTCCACTGAAAATGGGTTTGTAAGGCAATTGTATTTTAATTTTTTGGACTTTTGACAAGTACACTTTTTATGGTGACATTGAGCAACAATACTTTGAACAATGACTTAAGACATTGACAATATGGATTTACTTGGACATGATGATATATTGACACAAATTTTACTAGATGAAACTTATGAATTGACTCACAAAGATGCTCAACACTACAATGACCAACTATGACATGAAAACACACAAAACAATAACTAAAAATAATGTTTAATGTATCGTGATAACAATGAAAATCATATTGCAAACAAATATGATAATAGCCTAGTATTGAAAAAATTTATAATAGTGACTCGTAATAAAGTTTTGAAAATAAAAATGGCATTTCGCTGACTTGTATGTCACCTACTCTCACAACTAGACTTTAACCGAATTGAATAAATCACTATATAAATTTTCTTGACTCAAATACTTTGAATAGTCATGACACATTTGACCACGTCCTTCTAAAACTAAAACTTATCAACTTCAAATATATATAAATGAATATATACAAAACTATAAACCAATAAGCAATACTCTTTTGATTTAAGTTTTAAAAATATAAAAATTAGTAATCGCAATGATTATTGTTGGTGGCGTGTTGAACGGAGCAATGGAAAACTTATACAACATGCAACACAAAATCTATGGACAGGTGTCAAATGTTGCATATGACCACATGAAAACTTACAAACCAATGCAATGTATTCTACAGAATATTTTCTTTATGGAACTCCCACTGTAGCAGCCAACAGCTTAGATCTGCGCGTGGCAAGGAGTAGAATTTGTCTCAAAACTTTATATTTGTCACCATCTAACAAGGAAGATTCTGATATGGGTCATAACAAGTGTTGATTTCATGCTTCAAGTAGATTGAGATCCAAAAAACACGTGGGCCTTCAAATTCTCGCTGTCATCTTCAATCACCTTCAAATTCTCACTAGCATCGCCGTTACAAACCTCTGTATCTTCATGCAGCTCTAAATCTTCACTCAAATTACAACACACTAAAATCTAAGTAGATTCAAGATCTCGGTATCGAATAAAACTGATCATTTCTTTTCCAATTCCTCGAAAAAAATCCTTTGTGAAGTTTCTAACACAAGACACATGGAAATCAAAATTGAAAGGAAGGCCAATGTAAGGAATTTCGAATAGAATGTGATCAAATATATGCCGCCTTCGAGATGAGATTGCATTCCAGTCTGAGATCAATACAAAGCAAGCTAAACCAATGCATAAAAGAGATAGCCACGGATGCACAAGGCAGAATACCTCACAAGATACTAATTTAAAATATTTCAAACCTTCATGATTCTATACTACAAATTTCTCAGTAAAATATTCCTTTCTCATTCTAGGGCTGAAGCACAAAACAACTACCCTTCACAAACTCATAGACCCATTCCTGCTTTGATACTATATATTGATTTGGATTATTGCAAGTATTACACAACAATTACGAATAATATTCAATATGCTCCAATATACTTCACACAATACAATAGCCTAATATATAGGTAGTAGTTTCCCTAGAATATAGGAAACTGACTATCTCGTGAACCATATTCATAAGGTGAGTAGAAACCACCTCACAAATAATATAATTCTAATATTATATTATTGTTATTAAGTTGTTTATAACAACTCATAATAACAATAATAATAATTACACAAATATACTAACTTAAATAATGATTACACACAAATAATGGAGCACTAATAAATATATTTCCCAACATAAATTTCACTATTCTGGAGATGATTTTTTATTTCCAGATCTTCCATATGCAAGATCACAAAATCTCAAACCTCATAAATATTCAAAAACCTCCTTTTCCAAATATTTTGTAATTATTTTTGCAATCTGATCTTCAGATCTACAAAATTCAAGATGAATTTCTTTTATGTTCACCAAATCCCTCATGAAATGATATGTTGTATCAATATTCTTTATCCTCTTATAAAAAAATTGATTTTTGGACAACGTTATTGCTATGTTGTTTTCATAAAAAAATATACCTAGCATCCTCTTGATTCTACATCAAAATTTTCAAAACTCTTCTCATCCACACAACTTGACATGTTGCTCTTGTTTCTACTACATACTCTTCTTTTCTGAAGATAACATGGTAATGGGTTGCTTCTTTGATGCCAATCAAACCACTCATGTTCCAAAGTGAAATGTATAGCTGAATGTACTTTTCCTATCATTTATACTTCCAACAGTCATGTGACTATCTATATAACCTACGATCCTTAACTCATTTGAAGTTAAATAAAAAAAATCCATGATTCTTTCTTCCACACACATACCTCAAAATCCTCTTTCCATATTGCCAATGTGAATCTTTTGGAGATTCCATGAACCATTATATGAGTCTTACACCACACATAATATTAGGCCTTGTGGCCATCAAATACATGAGACTTCCAACTAACCTTTTGAACAAATTTAGATCCACGCATGATTCGATGTCCTCTTTTCTTAACTTCAGACCTACTGTAACTAGTGTTGGCACTAGCTTACAATTCAACATGTTAAACCTCTTCACAAAATAATTTTCATACTTGTGAGATAAAAAAATCCCCTCTGATTGTTGAACTTCAATGCCCAAAAATTAATGCATAAGACCAAGATCTATCATCTCAAATTCCTTCTTCATGGCTGATTTGAATGACTCTGTCGATACATTTAAAAAAATGATTAGATCATCTATGTATAAACAAATAATTGAAATCTTACCTTGCTCATTTATCTTATTATATAAGGTAGACTCACTATTGCTCCTACAAAAACCATTCTGAATCAAATAAGAATCAATTCTACTCTACCATTCTCTAGGTGTTTGCTTGAAACCATGGAGCACTTTTCTCAACATGTATACCTTTCTTTCATTTCCTTTAATCACATAACCTTATCATTGATTTACATAAACTTCCTCTTCAATAAAACCATTCAAGAATGTTGATTTTACATTCATATGATAAATAGGCCATTTTTTTAGCTATAATTTCTAAAACCATTCTTACCGTGTCTAAACGTGCTACTGGTGCAAACATTTCATTGTAGTCAACTCCATATTTCTACATAAAACCTATTTCACCCATCCCTTTTTAAGTTTCTATACTTTTTAATCAACAATATATTAGGTCTTGTAGACCCACTTCACTCCTATCACGTCCTTTCCTTTTGGAATATCCAAAACTCCCATGTCTCGATTCTTCTCTATATCATCTATCTCATCATCCATGGCTTGTGACCAAACTATATTTTTAATATCCTCTTAAAAATATATTGGATCCGCAGACTTCAAAAAACAATTCAAAAGCTTAAAATGAATTAGTTGTTTCAACATTAGAAATCTCATAAAGAATCCTTGTTTTTCAACCGAAAGGGATACCATATGATGGACTATTCTAGGATAATGGAATTGCTTCGTGTGTTCTTTTGGCGTCTCTTGCATGGTTGAAGATGACTAAAATATTGGATACATACTAACTGTAGATGGAGGTGTATCTTGTGCTATAACTTGATATGCATGTCCAAGATTTGAAGATACATTACCTTACTTGCTCTAAAGTTTCATATTTCATATCATCATGCGGGAATAGCTCTTTGCTACATACTAATTTTTCTCTATAATTACATCCTATTATTAATTTTCAATAAACTAAACATATCTAATGATCATAACCTTTCTAGTGATGGGATTATATGACTTGTATGCTTTTAATTCTCGAATAACCAAAAAATATACATTTTTCTCCTTTGTTGTCTAACTAATTCCTTAGCTCATCAAGCATATGTGCATATGTTATTATCACAAAATTACAACAGCCCTGAATGGCCTTATATTTGAGTGGGGCATTCACTGTAATTTGTGTAACATTGGATCATCTCTCAAGCCGTGGGACTTATGGGCTTGAGATGACCCTCTAGAGAAGGTTAGTTCCTCCTCCTAAACTAACCCTGCTACAATCTACTCTAATGCAGGCATAACTATTTAATCCTAATCTAAATTTGAAGGGGCCAGGGAGATAGATAATTGAAAATAAATCCTACACTAAAGTAATGATACACCGTAAAAGGAATCGTTGATCATAATCACAACCGGTGAAGTGGACAGAGGTGAGCGGTGGAGAGTATGGACAATATGCATCACAAACCAAAGATGACATTCACACCTAACAAAAATTCAAACCCATTAAACACAGATCTCACAAAAATTTCAATAGAAATCAGTGAGATATCCACAATATACCCTTGCAATGGTGAGAGGCAAGAATAGACAATAAAATAAGAAAAGAATGGAAAAACTGCATCACAAAATAGATTTTATTGCTCCATGAATTGACACAATACATCATTAGTGAGAAAGAGGCAAGAAAATACCATTACCAAGAAAATAAAGTAGGCTTAAATTCTAGATTCAACCCTAGAGAAGAAAGTGAGAGGGGGGATGGAGAGAAAAATGGCCAACTCCCTTTACAAATGAGCCCAAGATTACAATTTTTAAAATTAAGGAGAGAGAGAGAATTGCAATCCTAGATTTGTCTTTTCAACCACTTGAAAGTTATTAGAAATCAAGTGAAATGATATTATTTTGTTCGCGAAAAGGATCGATGTGTGTTGTCCCATAACTTGCAACAATGAAATAATGATTTCCCATACTGATTTAATGCATCTCCAACCACTAATAGGATCATTGTTCAAAACCTGACATGTTTTACTTAAACTCATCATTGATTCTTTATAAATTTCTACATTTATTGATCAATGTCATTGGTTTCAAAATGGATACTCCAAAGAGACCATTTTTGGAAAAATATGTTGAGAATTGTAAAAATTATGGTCTTCTGAGTGTGAGCTATTTTGGGTATGCCCGAGATTTCTTGCCTTTTACAGGACTAGGAATTAAAAATTTTGGAGCTGGAGATTTTTATTTTATTTTCACCCATCTACCCTCAATAAAAAAAAAATTTCCATTGCATAGAGGAGGTTGAAACCTTTCCAATGATATAAAGTTTTTCAAATTTCGAGTACTGGATCAAAAGTTATGCCCATTCAACATTTTATGCGAAAAAATGTCATTTTTATTTGTTCCTTGGATTTTCAAGTTTTCTACAAAATTACATGGATGTGGTTTTCTACGTACTTCAATTCTTCATATTTCATAGATTTATGTGTCTTTTTGTGCAGCTTTACATTGAATTGTGCAGGCAACACATTTTCAGTGATTTGAAGAAATGTGCAAGTTATCAAAATTACCTTGGGGGGTGCATTTTTTTAACAATTTGGTGACTCACGGGGACATCTACCTACTAGATGATCTAATCAATGGCCTTGAAGCATCCATTGGGAATGGATTCTACCTAGTAACCATGAATTCCGATCTGAACGTGAAGAATGATTCTCTGGAACTATCCGAGAATATTATTTCTTACCAATTTTTGAAGAAAACTAGATTGAATCATTGACAAGGATGAAACACTGCAGATTTACGGAAACACTTTCTGATTTGGCTACACTTTGGAATTCCTTAAAAGCGTTGATTTCCCCAAAATTTGTCTTGAATGGACTATGCAAGAGCAACAAAACACCAAAACACACTATGTACAAAAGATAAAGATCATACATACCGTAAGTGGAACATTTAGAGTGTGCACACTCACTTCTTTTGCTGAAAACAAACCTACCTACTCTACTCCAACTAGAGGCAAAGGGAACTTAAAAATCCTATAACTTGCAGGGAGAAGTAGCTTCCTTTCCTAACAAATTGAGACAATGTGATTGATTTGTACATGAACATGGTAATGTGTATGAGTGAAAAAATGAGTATATGATAATTTTCTACCCAAATCATCAAGGTATCAAATAGAAATAAGAAAATACCCCTTTGATTTTCTCTACATTTTCTTTTAAGAGGCATTTCATTTGATCCTTGTAACTTTGAAACTCATCCTCATGCTCATAAGTAAGCATGACTAGTAGAAAATCTTAATCTTGATCCAATGAAGCCAAGTAGTTGATTGGGAAAGGTCTGATCTGTGAAGTTTTCCCATTGCTCTGAATCCCAACTTCAATAATGAAGTCTTATTGCAGACATATCTGAAAAAAGGTGACTGTTTGCAACCTGATTTTTATCTTGTAATTCATATACAAATATTTGATCCTCTACCTTGATGGATGATATGGAAATGTTGTCATCCTTGTTCTCTTCCTCCTCCTCATTCATTGTGAGATTTGAAAGATCAAGTTCTTCCATTCCGATTCTAGAGGACTATTGTGTGTAGCAAGTTGTTCTTGCATGTTCTATTCCATAGCATCGTATCTTGTTGTTGAAGGATGAATGATGGGGAAGAAAATGTTATGATTTCCATGGGTTCTTCTCCATCAAAACACTCCTCCAAGTCAGATAAGAAATCAAGCTCTTCATTGTCTTGTTGTGCTAGAGATTCTCCTTCATGATTAGGAATAAGCATGACTGGTGTTGGCTCTTCTCTTGGATCTAGTGAAGCCAAGTACCTAGTTGGGAAAAGTTAGGTCCTTCAAATTTTCTGTTTCTCGATACTTAACTCTAAAAATAGAGTCCTCTTGCAATCCTTCCTGGGTGGATGGTATGGAAGAGATGAGATCTTCATGCTCTTTTCCTTCCTCTATGGAAATATGGAACTCCTCCCAATCTTAAGCTCGTTGTTATTGATTGCAACATCCAATGAAGTCACTTTTTCATCATTATAATTCACTACAACACATTTTTGGTTCCACACTCCCTCTTTTGTTTCTTGAACACAAATTTCTCTTGGATAACCTCTTCCTCTAGCATGGAATTTGTCAATTTAAAATCTTCAATTCACTTCTCTATAGGAATATTTTTTGGCAAAAAGGCCTTCTTGATAGCTATCCTTTGTCATGGATTCATCAACCAAATCAAGCCCTTCAAATGAAAGAAAAAAATCTTCAATAATGTTTTCTTCATTAAGTGGCTTCAACTCTGATTTGATCTCTTCCATGCCCCTCTTCCATAAGACTTGGAGCTGGTTTTTCTTCCTCCTCCTTGAATGATTGTACATCGGTATATCATCAAAATCCTCGTCGAAAAAAATGCTATTATGGAGATTGCATTCAGCTTGAAAATATTTTTGATCTTCATCTTATTGTTCTTGTTCTCCTTTTCGACTACAAACTCAGCTTCCACCACTTGTGGTCCGACCTTAGCCTCCTTTGAAGGTTTAACCATGAAGGGTATTTTTCTGTCCCAAATTTGTGAGCCAAGCTTACCAATATTTTGATCATTTTTTCTCTATTTGGCTCTCCTTCCTGCTTCTCTCCTTGAATTTTTTTGGAATTTCTTTCTAACATCAAATTAGGAATGGAAGAGGAGGGGTAGGTTGGGTTTCAACTAGTTTTTCAATTATTTGTGGTGGTGAGGGAAGTGGAATTTCTTGTTTGTTTAGAGGGAATGATTGTTTGTAAGAGAAAAGGGTAGAGGAATTGAGACCGAGATGGAATACTAGGGGACGGAGAAGGGAATTCAACAATTAGGGTAGTATAAAGGGGATTGAATCTTGACCATGCTGAAATGATAAAGCTTGGGAGGGAGAAAACTAAGGATAAGGAGTTGTTGAATGACTAACCCATTGACATGGTTATATTACACTCCGCTCGAGTGCTTCAATATCCTTAGTCCACTTTGTGCAAGTTGAGGAAATATTTCAACCATGAAGTCAAGCTTCTCTTGTGGGCTATAGTGTCTTGGAAAAGGGCCTTCCCATGGACAAGGTGCCCTGCAACCAATCTTAAATGCTTTCATCTATTATGTAAACCTAGATTGAACCATGATAGCCTCCATTCTTTGAATTTTCTCCTACAAATCAATGTTCTCAACTTGACTAGTATCATCATATGCATACCCTTGTTCTTGATATGTTTCATAGCCAAACTAGTTTTGACACTACTCATATGGGTAAGCATAATGGTTCTAAAATTCATTGTTATCATGAAATTACAACACCCCGATTGTACTTATATTTGAGTGGTGCATTAAATGTAATTTTTGTAACACTTTGGATCATCTCTTAAGTTTTGGGAGTTGCAGGCTTGAGATGATCCTCCAGAGAAGGTTGGTTCCTTCTCCTAAACTACCTACCACAATCTACTCTAATGTATGCAAAACTCTTTAATCCTTATCTAACTTCCAAAGGACTATGGAGAGAGAGAATTGAAAATAAATCCTAAACTAAAGTGGTGATACATCATAAAAGGAATGTTTTGATCATAATCACAACTTCACGAAGTGGAGAGAGGTGATCAGTGGAGAGGATGGACAAGACGCATCACAAACAAAAGATGACATTCACACATAATGACACTTCAAACCCATTAAACACAGATCTCAAAAATATTGTAGTAGACATCACAGATATGTACAATATACCATACAATGGTGACAGGTAAGAAGAGACAATAAAATAAGCAAAGCATGGATAAAATCCATCACAAAATACATTTTATTGCTCCATGAATTCACACAATACATCATTAGTGTAAAAGAGGAAAGAAAATGCCATTACAAAGAAAAGAGAGAAGACTTAAACTCCACATTCAATCCTAGATGATAAATATAGAGGGGGAGGAATAGAAAAATGGCCAACTCCCTTTACAAATGAGCCCAAGATTATAATTTGTAAAATTGAGAAGGAGAGAGAGAAAATTGCAATCCTAGATTTATCTTTTCAACCACTTGTAAGTTGTCGAAATGGAGTGAAATGATAGTATATTGTTTAAAAAAGGCTCCCATATTGTCCCATAACTTGCAGCAGTGAAATAATGATTTCCCATGCTTATTTAATGCATCTCCAACCACTAATAGGATCATTTTTCAAAAACGAACAAGTTTTCCTTAAAATCCTCATCGATTCTTTATCAATTTTACATATATTAAATGTTATGTTTCGGGGATCAAAATCATGATTCCAACTAGACCAATTTTGTGAAAATCCGTTGACAATTGCAAAAGTTATGGTCTTCTGAGTGTGAGCAGCTATTTTGGGTTTTCTAGAGATTTCTTGCCTTTTATGGGACTGAGAATTTAATTTTTTGGAGCTATAGATATTTATTTTATTTTCACCCACCTACCCTTAATAAAAATGAGAAATAAAATTTCCATTGCATAGAGGACATTGAGACCTTTCCAGTGATATAAAGTTTTTCAAATTTCGAGCACTGGATCAAAAGTTATGCCCATTCGAAGTTTCACGTGAAAAACTATCGTTTTCCTTTGTTCCACAGATTTTGTAGTTTTACGCAACATTCTCTGGATGTGTTTTTCTATGGAGTTTTCTATGGAATTCATCTCTATGGTTTTCATGAATTTTGAGGCTTTCCCTTGATTTCAGTGGCACTTTGTTCGCGGACTAAAGAAATTGTGTAAGTTATCAAAATTACCTTAGGGGGTGAGTTTTGGATAACATATGCCACATAACCGAAAAATATAGAATGTGAAACATTGTGTTTCAAATTTGTCCAAGCTTGTTGAGGAACCATGCTCCTAACAATTTTTTTTGGAAACCTTTTTAAAATATAAACAAAATTTATTATTGCTTCCTCCCAATACTCATTTGGAATATGTTTTCCTTTATCATACTTCTAGCCATTTCCATAATGGTATTATTCTTCATATCTACCACACCATTTTTTTGTTGTGTATAATTGGTAGTAAAATCCTTGTGTATTTCATGAGATTTGTATAAATTTATAAAATCATTGCAAACATACTAACCTCCCTATGTCCTGTCTCGAGAACCTATATATAGTATCCACTTTGCTTCTCCACTAATGCCTTGAATTGCTAAAATGTATCAAAAGCATCTGATTTATGTCTCAAAATAAACACCCATGTTTTCCTTATATAATCATTAATGAATGTCTCAAAATATGAACAACCTATAATAGAAGTTGTTTTCATAAGTCCACACAAATATGAGTGTATAATCTCAAGAGGTGCACTTGCTCTTGATGTTTTTCCAAATGGGAAAAAATCTTTGTGTTTTTTTCTAAAATACACCCTTCATGTACTCTTTCTAGTTTCTAAATCAATGGAAAACCTTTAACTCTATTATTTCTATGTAATAAATTCAAACCTCTAAAATTCAAATGTCCATACCTTAGATGCACAAGACATGATTCATTTTTCACGATTGATTGAAAAGTTCGATGTGTTCCTTGATCGCAGGACTCAATTGTATGTACAGGACTCATTTAGCTTAGTGTAAGATTCATTTACAATGACACGGGACTCATTTTATTGAGCGTGAGACTTAGAACATGACTGATTTGGATTAGCGTAGGAGTTGGTTGTGAACCGAAAGCTGCTGATTTTGTTGCAAATAGATCTAATTTTCTCTTTTTTCATTGTTTTTAGATCAATGGAAACATTCTATTGTTGTTCATCTTCTCTTTTCTATCAATAGAGTGTTAGGGTCTTTGTCCATAATCACACACTCATTATCTTCCATATAAACTTTTTATCTTTTTTGTACCAGTATCAAAAATTCATAAGATTCTGCTTCAAACTTTGAACATAGTAAACATCTTGTATATTCATTTGCTCCCCATTTTGACTTAGAACATTGACTATCCCTTTTCCTTTTTAAAATATAATTTTGTTGTTACCAAGAGTAACATCACTCTTCATTGACTCATCCAAACTAGAAAATAAATATAGATTACGACATGTGATTCCTTGACTAGCATTCAAATACCATACATCACATGGACTATCTTTTGATAAAATTCTTGAATAGGTGATAAATAAGGTATTGCTTTGGAAATCCTTGTGCATGTAATAAACATAGATGTTGGAGTAGATCTTCCAAACTTATTTATATTTTCCTCTCCATATCATATTGATTTTTCTTGTAATCATAAGCATAATATCCATACTTCTTACAATAGTGAAATTGAACATGAGACTTATCTTGTCTCTAACCATGACTATGTTCTTGACTTTTTACTCTTCCACCTAAGTATGATGACCCATTCTTTGCATCCTCTGGATGAACTTCTTCCTCTTCCTCTTGGGATGAAACTTCTTGTTCTTTTCAACAAATGCCTATTTTCTCGAGATGCAAAATCATGAACCGACTTAGATCCTCGGGTTCTTCAATAGTAATAACTAGAGGATCAAATACCATAGGAAAACTTCTAAGAAAATTTTCAATAATCCTTCTATCTTCAATAGTCTCTCCATGGGATTTTAGTTGATTGAATAAGACAACTACATAAGTAAATAATGATTCTAGGAATCTTAATCTTTCATTAATTTTTTCAAAATCTCTACAAAGTAATTCTAGCTTGGAGGTTTTAGCTTGACCGACTCTGCCACTCTAGGAATGATGATTTCATACATTGCTTGATGAATATAGAAAAGATATTTTCTATCTTTCTTCTGTAATTCCTTCAAAGTCTCTTTCTATTCCTGTGAGAGTGTGTTATACATAGTTGCATCTTGGGGTTACGTGTAGCCATTCTCTATGATTTCCACACATCTTGGTATCTCGAATAGATCCTTCATGGTAAATGACTAGTACTCATAATTATTTCCATTGAACCGGGGTGTTTGCATAATGGATGAAGAAGTCATATCTTGCTACCAATTAAACAACCTATTGGAAAACCTTCTTTGATACCAATTTGTAGAAATTATGTAGACTTAAATAGGGCATGTAAATAAACAAAATAAAATAACGTGCATAAAAACAAATTATTTAAAACAAGCACTATTGTGCATAAACTATTTAATTTTTTCACTTTCATCACGGCTTCGGATCATTACAATTCAAGTTGTGCATGCGAACTCTGTATTACTGCTATGCAGATTACACTCATCTACAAAAATTAAAATTTCTCTTATATATATACTCTCCTAAACTTGACTACAAACTACTCTAAATAGAGATTTCAAAAAATAGTATTGCAACTTTAAATCTACTTCATATTTTGTATGCATAAAACAAATTGTTTTCTTTTACTTGTCTTTTCCTAACAATCAATAAGAAAAACTAGATTTATATAATGCATGGTAAGGATAAACTTATCTCTCCTAAAAACCTATGGGATAAATTACATGTTTCATACATGCATATTCCAACAAATAATGTCTCATTCTTGAAATATTAAAGTCCTTGTTCTTTATTATGCTCCTAGTTTTCAAGTTTTGTAAGGGTTGAACTATAATTTTAGGAAGACCTTCTCTAGTGGAATGCCTTAAGAAGCTGGTATGTTCCCATATTAAATGACGTTAATTTCAACATGGGTCCCTCCCTTATGGTCAAACTTGATAACTAACAGTTTTTATTTTCATTAATTTTCCATTTCATTTTACATGCATTAGTGGGAAATCTAAGCAGATCTACTCGGGCTGTCCTTGCTGATGTCACCCTCAATTACTTGCTAACGTGATCTAACTACGGATGGATAAATTGCCTCGTGTATACTTTCAACTGTCAGTGCCATGTGCATTTTTATTAAACAAAAAAAAGGTCGGTGAGTACTTTTATTATTTGAAATCCCTCCATTTTAAAAATTAAATTGTTTATATGTGATTCTAATTTTAATATGATTATAGTTGACATCCATTTCCATTATTTTCGTGTTTTTAAGATGTAAAATATAATAAAAAAGTTAATATCACCATCTCTTTCAAGTTGAAGATTTTGGATATCAGTTGTTATTTTTAAGTAGATATATTTATAAGTTATATTGATATTAATTAAAATAAATTAAATTGACATGAATTAAAATATTAAAAAAAGATGAAATAGTATATGTCAATTGAAATTATGTTTATATAGGTGAAGTATGTGTCAATTTATTTTTATCATTATTATTATATAATTTGAAATATAATATTGTTTTTTAGTTAACAATGATAGGTGAAGCAGATTTACCTATTTTATGTAATTATATAGGAATATTTTTTCCTTGCATCTCCTCTTCTCATTAGAGCCTTTATAATCAAAATTTAAAAAATTGTAATATTAGTTTTATATGTAGATTTTTATTATCTCGAGTTGGATATACATCTTTAATGTATTTTGGAATTGCAACTATAATTTTAAAAAATCTCATTCAATAAAATAAAATAATCTCACAATTGTTGGTTGGATTTTTCTATGGTAACACATAAGCCTTACTATATCATGATCCTTATACCAAGATGGAGTGATCAAGCTACGTGATTTGGTGGATTTTTTTATTGAAAATCTATAAAGGATATGAAAATGAATTATTATGATGGGGAGATAGCATTGATTCTCTATTGATGGTTGATATCATATTCATGTTTTTAGATCATATTCATCATGCACCCACTCATTAGCATATCGTTTTTAGGATGGAGATGAGGCCCATCATTCAATAAGCTCCTATAAATCATATTCAAGCATGGAATAATAAAAAATAAATAACTATAGAGTCTTGTCATTTCTACAAGGTGTATGATCAACATGTAATGGATGGTATGAGTCACTCATGTGCTAATAATTCTCAAGGATGTATTTAGTGAGAGGAACCAATTTTTTGTGTAACAATGTTGCAAAATGGTTTTTACAATAGAACTTTTCTCCTAAATAAATATTTAATAGAAATTAAAATGATTAGGTGTAGTAATAAAGTAGTGACGTGATACATGGACAACGGATGGAGATTCCAAGTTCATCTATTTTTGTTTCAACAATGAATGTTATAGTAAGACAAATACCTTATAGTTTTAATAAGTAATAATGACTAGTGGAAGTGGTGTATGTGTCGATGAATCATGAAGTTGAATGAGATTCGCATTGGGAAGCATAACACCGAACATTTCATCCAACATTTATAGAAATTAAAAATAACTTCATATGAGAAGGGATGGTTTTTAATAAATGACAAGACTCATGTGCACTCAAATAGCTATAAAAAAACTTCTAATTAAACTGAATGGTGTAAATTCTATCTAGGGTCATCTAAGTACACATCATTTAAAACTCTATTGAGCATATAATGATAGATTTTTAATTGTCTTTTTGTTTTAATGAATACATAAATATGTATTTAGCTACAACATGGCTTTAATGAATGGGAGGAAATCAATAATTTTCCTCTAAATAGAAAGCATGATTGCATAACACGTGCCAAATTAGAAGTATCTAATTGTCTTAAGAAAGGGTTGGACTTAAGATCTCACATTATGGAATGTGTTGAGCTCCCCACACTCATGTTTGACAATCATTTATATGTATTTTTAGTTTATTTTTAACATGCATTTTTTATAAGCATAACAATTATAAAATAACACTAAAATTCACACCCTAAGTGAAACAAAATGTCAATACTGAAAAGAATAAAAGTGATTACTTATAAAGATCATCTTATTAAATTTTAATCATTAGTTAAATTTTTAATAATAATGTGTTTTGTTTGTAATATGGTCAACCTTGGGTAATGAAGGTAATTAGGATAATAACCAATAATGGAGGTTACATTAAGATGGTTGGCTAATCATACACAAGTAAATTACGAAAAATAATAAATTAACTAAAGTACTACAACTAAATGATTAAGTTGTGATTGGGTTAATCCCCATATTGGTAATAATTTTGAGATAAGGGTGCCTTATTGTTTAAATAAAATTAGAATTTCCTTTTAAATGTAATACATAATCCCCTAAAATGAAATTGAATATATTTATTCATAAGATAGGAATACTAGATTTGATTTCTTAACTATTTTAGCATAATCATTTCTAAGAGAAGGTTTACGTTTGATTACTCAAAAATATAGACACCATCGGTTTGCATATAAAATAAAGTTTGGGTTTTAAATTTCATATATTTAGAACTAATATAACTTATCAAATGGATGGCTTGGCTAGAACTATTAAGAAAATCATCTAGGATAGTCAATGTTCTCTTCTAGGACCACTAAATAATATTTTTTTAATTCTTACAAAGGAAAAATGTGATTTGACAAAAATTTTGATCGTGTTTAGGTATTTGAAATTATGAGCACATGTATTAACTCCTTTGTGGATGTCTCAAAAATTTATATCCTTCCTCAAACTCTATTAGAGAAGCTAGGTCTAAAATTTTGATAAGGACGTGTTTTTTTGGTCTTGCATTACACTAGAGAAAAATGAACTTTTTGATACATATCAAGCCCTCAACAATGATACAATATTACCAAAAGGTATAATAATAAATTAAAAAATAACTTTTAGATATCAAGACTTGCTAACCATGGTCTTTGAGCCATAATTTGGTTAATCTCCACACTTCATGTCTCTTTATAATTGTTATTTTCTAGGTGAAAGATATTTTTAGGTGGACTATTATGTGCGAATCCGGAAAAAAAAATTTAGCATACAAAATCTCTTGAAAAACAAATCAAGGACTTAAATCCCAAATAAAGTGTCGGGGCCCTAATCAAGGCGATTTAAAGAATTTTAAATGATAATCAAGAGCATGGTCATGATATAGGAACTTGCAAGGGAGGTATCGTGGCTATTGTAAAAGATATCTTGATGCTCACCCTATTTTTATCCACAACTAATCCCCACAATAACTACGTTATATTCACAAGTTAATATGCATTTTTTTTTTTATCAAAGTATGAGTTTCATGTAGAAAAAGGTTCATTGTGGCATCACCCCTAGTTGCATAAGGATAATGATATGTTGGGGTTTAATATTATTACTACAAATCATACAAACCAAATAAGATGGGATTGATTTCTTAATTCAATGAGGATTTTAAGAGTCAAAGAATAAATTTAAAGATGTACTAAAGAGGCATATCTAACTTGAGGTAGTAAGGCATACATCTAGAGGAAATTGCACTTGATATTATTTTGGTTATGAAGCCATATATGAAGATATGAGAGGTTAGGTAAAAAAACATACTCATATCATAAAAAAATAATGATTATAATATATTAGGGTTAATACGTTACTACTAAACTAGCCAACCAACCAATATATAATTGTTTTTTAATTAAATGAGGATATTTAGAGTTAAAGAATCAATTTCAAGATGCAATAAAGAGGCATATCCACTTAGAGGAAATTTTACATTATATGTTTTGGGATTATGAATTTATAGAGGAGGATATATGTAGGTCAATAAAAGACATACTCACCCCATAACTAATCAACCATTATTTTAGTGAAAGGTTCACTTCAATTATGAAATCACTCCTATTGGAATAACAATCATGATATGTTAGGTTTTATATATTCAAGTTGATTAGACCATCCAAAAAATGTGGAATTAATTTTTTTATTCAATGAGGATTCTTAGATTCATAAAAGTAATTTCAGGATGCATTGAAGAGGCATATTTGACTGTGATACATGATATATTTTCATATTAGAAATAAAAAGTATATTTGACTCAGGCCAATATTAATACAATGTGTGTTTAGAGGTGATATTAATACATGATATATTTGATATATCATATTAAAATAAAAAGTATATGATGGGAAGGTCAAGAAATAATACATACTCATCTTGCAACCAATCAACCATTATGTTAGTTAGAGAGGTACTTCAATTTTTGTGTCAGCCGTATTGGTATAAAGATCATGGTATATTGGGATTTAAATATTAATATGGACACAAAAACCAATTGATGAAAGATTAATTTTTTATTCAATGAGGATTTTTAGAGCCATTGAAGAAATTCCAAGATGTATTGAATATGTATATCCAACTTAGTGTAGTAAGGCATGTAGTTAGACGCAATTATGCATACATTTTTGGTGGATTATAAAGCCACAAAAATATATTGGAAGACCAGGTAAGAAAATGTACTCATCATGTAACCAATCAACCATTATGTTAGTAAGAGGGCAACTTTGCATTGCGGTATCATCTCTATTGGTATAAGGATAATGACATAATGGGGTTTATATCTTACCAAAAATAAAGAAAACTAATCAAAGTGGGATTAATATTTTTGATTAAATGAGGATGTTTAGAGGCTTAGAAGAAACTACAAGATACGCTAAGGAAATTTATGTGACATGGGGTAGTAAGGCACATAGTTAGAGGAAATTGTATGTGATATTTTTAGGATTATGAAGCCATGGAGGAGGAAATGGAAATGTCAAGAAATAAAACATGCTCAACCAAAAAATAATCAACCATTATGTTAGTAAGGAGACCCTTTCCGTTGTGGCATCATCCTTATTAGCATATGGATCATCAAGGAAAATTCTAGTCACGAATATTCTAGTTTTTGAGATTTAAAATTGGAAAATATTGAGGGTAGAAATTAGGAATGGATCACCAAAATTTTATGGGTAAAATTAATTTTATGGGTCAATTCACCATTCCCACAAAATAGAAATTCATGATATTCACCTTAATGTTGTTATCCGGTAGCATTTTTTTATCTTTACTGACAACATAATATATGTTTGTTTAGTAGCATATTTTTATGCTGGTGACAACATAATATATGTTGTCAATTGGTAGCATATTTTTATGCTATCGGCTGACAACATAATATATGTAATCAGCTAGTAGCATAAATTATGCTATCGATCGATAGCATAAAAAAATGCTTCAAAGCGGATAGCATAAAATTATGTTTTTGATTTAGTAGCATAAAAAAAAGGATGGGATTTTTTTTTCCTATGCCATATTTTGGGAGGACAAATTTCTCATTGAGATGATCATTTTAATTGCTAACATCAAAAAATTTCAAAAAAAAATCTCATACAAAATTAGTGAAATCTTTATTTTTTCAAAAAAAAGTCATTTTTTTTTTTTACACCGTATTTTGTGAGGATGGATCTCTGGTTCAAGCAAAATTTTAAATTCTATTCTCAAAAAAAATTTTGAAAAAAATTCATATATTTTTTGGTGACATCGATACTATCTCTAACAACATAATATATGTTGTCGATCGGTAGCATAAAAAATGCTGCAGTAAACAAATTTTGATATTTTATTCATATTCGCAACTAACACAAAAGTCATTTTCACATATTCACCAACAAATTTCTATGATTTTTTTGTGCGGAGGGTCTTAAAATTTTCCTATGGATCATGATATATTAGGGTTTATATATTGTTACTGAGACTAATATGACCAACTAAGGTGGATTTTTTTTTTATTTAAATAGTATTGGTAAAGTCACAGAATTAATTCCAAGGTGGACTAAAGAGGTATATTTGACTTGGGGTAGTAAGGTATGTATTTAGAAATAATTGTACGTGATAGTTTTGGGATTATAAAGCCACATGTTAGATGGTAAGGTTGAGAAAGTAAACATACACATCATATAACCAACTAACCATTGTGTTAGTAGGAGGAATAACTCTATGATGGTGTCAACCCTATAGCCATAAGGATCATGATATATTAGAATTTATGTCATCAAAAAGTAAACCAACCATGTGGGATTAATTTCTTGATTCAATGAAAATTCTTAGATTCATATAAGTTATTCGACTTGGGGTAGTAAGGCATGTATTTAGAGGCAAGTGTATGTACTTGATTATTTATGGATTATGAATCCATATAGGAGGAGATGGGAAGGTCAAGTAAGCAAACATACTCATCCTAAAGCCAATCAACCATTATGTTAGTAAGAGGGTGGGTTCTATTGTGGAATAACTTCCATTGACATAAAGATAATAATATACTATGGTTTATCTGTTACCACAAATCCATCCAACCATCCAATGTGGGATTAATTTTTGATTCAATGAGGATTTTTAGAGTCTTATAAGAAATTCAAAAATATACTAAAGAGGAATATCCGACTTGGGGTAGTAAGGAAAATATTTAGAGGCAATTGTATATGATATTTCTTGAAATTATAAAGTTACAAAGGAGGATATGGGAAGGATGAGAAAGTAAACATACTTATCCTACAACCAATCAATTATTATGTTAGTAAGAGAACTACTTCTACTTGTGGTGTCACCTATATTGGCATAAGGATCATGATAAATTGGAGTTTTTATATATGTAATTTGTATCTTATATAATGTAGAAAAAACTAATATAAATATAGGCACTTGTATCCCTTCAAATAAATTTACATCTCCTATAACATACTTTGCACCTTTAACACAATAACTAATATAGGGGAAAGGATCCAGTTATCACGAACCCTAACTTAAGGGGTTGCTAGAGCCATTTAATTATTATTATTATTTTTTAAATAACCTTTAATAGATCATGATTTTTCAAAATTCAAATTACCTTTTGAGCATTAAAATTGTGTGGAAAACATATTTTTAAGGGATTTAAATTAAGTATTTTTGAATACAAAGAAATTTAAGGTGACCCATTACTTAGGAATAAAGTCACCATTTATGGACTGCCTATGTGTCACCATTTCATTGGTTATTTTATTGATGTGACTTGATGTGCCTTGATTTATTGGCTAGGTTATATTAATTTTTAATTTTGAAAGTGGCATGTGCTCGCTTAAATTTACACAACTAATGTTACTTTATTTAAAATATGAACTCATGGTCATTGGCCCATGCACGATCATTGGATCCTTTCCCCTAACATTCATTGAAAACAATTAAAAATGTCCAACTCAACTATAATGTAATCAATCAAAATGATATATTACATAACTTGTTTACTTCTAAAATCATTTAATAATTGTGATAAACACCTAATATTCTTCTAAAATCATGTAATCAATTATTATTCCTTTAAGAAGATTCTTTCATGCAATTAAATCTGATTTTATTCATTTAAATATTATTTAGAAGGAATTTGCAATGTATGTGGTCATATTTAGTGAATTGTTGTAATGCCCACTCCTCTTCGACACCGATTATACCATGATTTTGATTTGGTTGATTAGATACATGGAATTTTTTTATTAAATTTTAGTTAGCATTCGAGGGACATCATGATCACTATTGTGTTCTGATTGTTACTTTGGAGTGTATGGATGTATTGTGGGTCTTAATGGACATTTTAGGATATGATGATGATGAGCTCGAATGGTTACTTTGTTATATATTTACATTTGGAGTCTTGGCGATTGAGTATATTAGGAGTGTTGGACTAACCATGTGGTTTCATTGATTTTGTAAATTGCTAACAATAATGATGGTATTAGGGATATGTATTATGTTGTTGAGTGTTATCTAGTAGAGTTATAGTAGATATAGATAATTTCATGATTATTCAAGAATCTGAATTGAATTTTTGAGGATTGTAAATTAATTACTAGAGTATAATTGAAATTGTAAGTGATTTCAAATAATTGAAAAAAATCCATATTTTAAAAATTATGATTTAGCTAAGTTATTAGATGATGTTAATTGATAAATGTGTGTGTGTGTGTGTGTGTGTGTGTGTGTGTGTGTGTGTGTGTGTGTGTGTGTGTGTGTGTGTGTGTGTGTGTGTGTGTGTGTGTGTTGTATTGTGTGATGTGTGATGAATATTGTATTATGTACAATGAGGATTGTATGATGGATGTTTTATATGCATTGATTTTCATGACATATTGATGTGGCCTTGAGGCCAGAAAGGTATTATTGTTTGTGATTATAGGAATATTATATCATTATAGACATAAAGGGGATAGGGGACCTGCACGGGAAGGATGTTGTGTGTTTGTAATAAGGGCCAATTGACAACTTGTGTGAGTGTTGTGATTTTTCTTTTCTAGGTTAGGAGGTTTCCCCATGGGAGCTAACCTCATATATGTGGCCTAGGGTGGTGATGTTTTCCTTTTCTTTATTTTGTGTTTTTTAATTTTGTGGTGCATATTTTTAATGATTGGGAAACTTTAGTCACCATATTAGCACTTGTCAAAGTGTCATTATTAGATAACTCAACTTAAATTGTAAACCAAAAAAAGAGGTGACATGTGGGTAATAAATGGGGTAGTTAGTCTTGATTTATACATGATGATGAATGAAATTTATTGCATTTGAGTTGTGTGCACTCTTTCTCCCTCTCCAAACCTGAAATTTGACTTCGAGGGCTCTTTTTGAGACATGTGGGACAAGTAAACCTTGTCCCTTGTCTCTCATAATCATCTACCAACCATACTTATAAAGTATGGGGATAATTATGACCATTTTAATGCTTTTTGAGTGTACAAGGAAAATGGATTCACTTCTCTTCTTATAACATTTATTTTATCTTTGAAAGGTATGGGGTGTATGTGGAGTGTGCATGTAGGCATGTTGTTGGTGCTAAAAATTGTCTCGCCCCAATTGCCTGTAAAAATTTATTGATTTACGACCTCTGTCATTTTACCCTTCCCCATGTTGTGCCTCATCGGTCTTTATGGCCATTTTTAGTCTATTCTGGGTTGTAAATCACTTAAGGTTCTGTATTTTGAGACTCTCGTGCTTTGTTCCATTAAAAAATTAGTTTCCTCCATGTTTTTGGTCTCCATGATCGGGATTCATCTTCCCTAGATTTTTACCCTAAGTACTGAAGAAAATGAATGGATGTATCCTTGAAGAATGCATTTGAACCTTGCAACATTCCTAAATTTTCGTCCTCGAGGAAAATTTCATTCCCCGGCTCAAATAATCATTTTTCTATTTTTTATGGTTTGACGGGCATTTCTCCCGGTCAAATTTTCATCTTTGTATCTGAGGGACGTGGCACCTTTTTGTTGGATGTGGCTAAGTGGGTACTTAGAAAAAAATCATAAAAGCCTCAACTCAAAATGTGTCCACGTGGAGGCACGGTGCTCATTTGAAGATCTACTTTTGAGTTTTGCCTCGGAGTAGCACCGAGGAAGAAACATGGAATCTTCCATTGTTTGGCCCGAACTTAGAAAAATTTCATGCGGTTGGAGTACTTTGGTGGAACATGACACGTGGTGAGCCCGCACTTATTCGGGGTCTCCACCTTGGGTACCATCTTGAAGTTGCACTAAGGAGACATGTGGAGGAACCGCGCATGCTTGGGGACTGGCCCTTGAGTTTTATTCTAAAGAAATGTTGGGATGACACATAGAGGCCTCCGCTCACTTTGCATTTTACTTAGACTTTTCAATACCAAAAGAGACTACCTTGGAGCATGACATGTGGCACCTTCCATTGAGCTTCAAGCATTCGGATATACCTTACGAGAATAGGACACGTGGCAAGCCACGCTCATTCAAGGTATCAAATTTTTGGGACAACCTCAAGGTGTGCCAGGGTGACATGTGGCAGTTTGAAAATTCAAAAGGTTGGGAGGTGGGCCATTAGAGGAAAATTGGATTTTTTGCCACCTTAAGGATTAAAATTTCAAAATGGCCCCCAAGCCCAATGAGGGAAATAGTCAATGTTTTTCCACGGTCAATGATGGAGGTGCAGGCTCTCGGGGGAAATTTGAAAAAAATTCCTTTTGAGAAAAAAGATACAAAAGTAAAAAAGGAAGCACACACCATTCCAATCACATTTGGACACATGTCGGGCTTCGCTCCCCCGGGCAGATCTCTGGGGAAAATTTGGAAAATTTTCCTTTTTCCAAAAAGAGAGTAAAATGGTAGAATTTGTCCGTGGTTCCATTCTAATCACATTTGGACACGTGTCAGGCTTGTATCCCAGGGTAAGGTGCGAGAGAAAAGTGGATTTTTTTCAATTTTTTCCAAAAATTGTAAAAAGTCAAGGGAAGCCCAGAGTCTTTTCTAAGGCCTAAATTTTCCATGTGGACAGCCCAAATTCAAGGTAAATATCAACGGCAAATTTGTGAATCTAAATATGATTTTCCCCCTTTTCTCTAAAAACATGTTTGGAAGTGAAAATCTCCATGATTTATTGGTCTTTTCTACATGCAAGCAGAGAAGGAAGTTAATGTTGATATCTAAAGTTTTGTGGGAAGAGCTAGAGGACATCTTTCACCATTAAAATGGTCTCGATTTTCTTGCCCGATCATATTTTTGTTTTTCCTCTCCCAAGAATGCAAGGGGCAAGATTTGAAAGATTAGGGGCGGAAGTGGTTGGTGAATTGAAGGAAGAGTGATCTACTAGAGAAAGGAGTTGAATGTGGGAGGAATTCAATGAAATCTACCCCCTCGAGCACCTGGAGACTTTTGTAGATCTGATTCTACGAATCACGGAAGAATCATGGCAAGGAATGGTGCATTTAACATTTTTGTCTTTTGGGGAGAGGAGACTCTATTTTAAATGCTATAAATGGCTTGAATTTTTCATGCAAATGGCTGGTGTGTGAGGGGTATGGACTGATTTTTCTAATTAGAAGCTTGATAGAGCCCATCTCTTTTGAGAAACCATTTAAGAAGCTTGTATATCATTTTTGTATTAAAATTTGATCATGTCAAGGTGGTTGCAAGTGTACAGCCATTAACAAGCTCTAAGACTGTTCTAGAAACTTTCCCTTTCTGATAGATTTAATTGAATTCAAGTTATTTTGTGTTGTCTTGAGCAAAATGTGTTGATTTTACTTTTGAATGTATGCAAATATTTTTTCTTGTTTCTGTTGCAATCTTGTGTTAAAATCTAATTCAATCACACAAGCCTCAATCCTTATGATAGTTTAGTGGCATCTACAATTCCATTTCTCAAAAGAGCTTTCATTTGGGTTGGAATAAACGATTTAAAATCACTTTTCTCTCATCTGTTGATAGAGATTGTTTGTAAGCCTTTAGGTGTACCTTAGGCATGATTTGGCTTAGACCTTGATGCTTTTTTGGGTTTTCTAACTCGAGCCTTCATGATATAATCTTAGAGATTGTGTGAAAGAGTGCTAATCTGGGCCTCCATTGAAGCACATATTCTAGTTGAAGAAACATTTTAGCTATTATGTGGCATTTTGTTGGTCTAACTTTCCATTTTGTAAGGTTCTTCAAGGATTTGGTGTATCTAGTTTCACCCTACCCCACCTCCCACCAAAAATTCATTCAAAAACAACTAATATTACCCATCCTACCCCTGTTTTCATGTGTGTATGCCAATGCACAATCCTCGTCACCTAAACATGCAAAGCAAGTAGGGTCTCAAATGTCTTTACTAACCTTTTTGTCTTGTTGTGAAATATCTCCATGATCTAAAAGTGACAACTCGTGAGAGTCAGATCTGGTGTGTTAATCATATTTTCTCAAGGTCTTCTATAGATTTTATGCAAAAGAAGGATTTATCATTGTTCTTCAATAACAAAGGTTACAAAATAGGTTCTCTTACCTTGGTTGAAAGGCACAACCTAAAATAGTGAGGATAGATAAAATCCTCTTGAAGGTGCTATCCATCTCTCCACAAATCCAAGTAACAAATGGACAGTTAGATTTCTCCTTGGCTACAAAATGACATATATTTGTGATCTAGTAGCCTCTAATCCCCCTGTTGAATATGTGTTGCTTCTTGGCTTGAAAAGGGAGAACAAATTTGGATACCAAAACCGGTGGCATTGTTGTCGAGGAATTGTTAATCTAGAGTTTCATTGAGAGATTGATTTGTTTATTCATTTCCAGTCCATATCTATTTATCCCTCAACACCCTAGTGGCACCATTTCTAGGGATTTTTAGTTCAAAATCAAGAACCTGGTAAAACACTTCTTGTATGATCCAAGTGTTATGTGTTATGTGAAATTACTTCAATTTTCACATCCAGGTATTTGCACTAGCTCTCATTTGATACATCTTGGTAAAGAAAGGTCAGAATCTTTCCATTTCCAGTTTCTTACATTAATAGACATTTGACAAACCATATTTAGTGCATTTACACAACTAAGGTGGAAATCCTTAGTGGAAACTCCTGCATTGATATAATTTTAATAAGTACCGAGTGTCTTAAGACCTCTTTCAAAGTCATATTTGTTACTAATATTTGCAAAGCTGGAAGGAAGAAGATCTTTCTTTGCTAGGGATCCTCTACTAGGACATTGTTTCCACAACTAGGAAGAGAAAAACCAAAAGGAAGAAAATCACGGAGAGATGTTGGAGGTCAAGACAATAAGAGGTATCTCCATTGATTAAAGTGATTGGCCTATCATTGAAGACGGCCTTTCATTCAAGTGACTCTGAATCAGGTATCCTCTTTTGGAATTGAACTCTCTAGCTGGAGATGGGCCTTCATTTGATTTTGAAAGGTTTGCTTCACATTTTGCTCTGTCTTTTTTGAGGTTGATAGGGATTTCCAAGAAACAAGGCCTTTGGGAGATTTCCATTTTGAAAATTATACTCCTGTGTTCCAAGAACCTTTAGCCCCTCATCAATTTGTCACCCCTCCACGGTCACCTCCTCAAAGAAATATGGCCCACCTCCACCCAAACCCCCTTTTTTTGTAAACACTTTTGGACCTATAAATTTTGTGGGAATGGCTGGTTATCCAAATGCACTGCCTCAAGATGTAAGGAACATAATGCCAAAGTTCCAAGGAAATAATGCTATTACTAGAGATCAGCATTTAAAGCTTTTTATCAATATGATGGAAGATTTTGAGATTGAACATGAAGATGTATATATCAAGTTTTTCATCCATACCATCGAAGAGGATGCTAGGGATTGGTAAAAGCATTTCCAGATAACTCTATCGATTATGGACTAAGATGAGTAATGCATTTAGGTTGAAGTATGGTGATAGGGTGACCCTAGGTTTTTTTTGATGATTTTGAAAACATCAATAAGAACCCTAATGAGTGAGTGCATGATTTCAACACAAGGTTTAATAAGACCTTGAGAAGATTTTCTATTAGAATAAGGCCTTGTGATGAGTCATGTTTGATCAAATATACTGATACATTTGATAAAAAGGATGCATATTATTTAAGAGAGAAAAACCCCAAAAATTTGAGGAGGCCTTCACCATGGCTCTATAGATAGAGAACAACATCAAGGAAATTGGGAAGCCTCCAAAGAGGGAAGGTGTACAAATTGGTTAACCCATAGGAAAACACCCAAACAAGCAAGGTTGCTGATTTGGAATAGGTTGAGAAGACTTTGGCGGGGGCTTTCAAGGAGATATCCTACAAACTAGCCCAAACTGAGAAAGGAATTGACAGAGCTCACAAGGTTAGCACAAACTGCAAGGCCAAGAAAGGTTCACAAATCACAAAAGATTTGATGATGAGAGGTAAGGGACTGTTGGATTTGGATATAGGTAGTCCCCAAGGCCAAGGATAATAGAATGATACCCGATCCTTTGGCTTCCAGAGTTTCTATGGTGGAAGAGAAAGATGTCATTTATTGGTGTGACAAATGTTTCATGCCTTATGCTCCTTGTGAAGAAGATCAGCAAGGAGAAGAAGAAGCTGATGATAATGATGATGATTCCTACATGATGGAGATCCCTGCAAGTTCACCAAGGGAAGAAACTTCAACTGAGGTAATAGGTGCTAGGACTGCTGCTATTTTTTGGGATTGCATCCACTGGGTACATCTTCTCCTCCCTCTCATACTTTAGAAGTAGACATTGTACAAGATTTTGAATTGCCCACTAATGATTTTGAATACTTGAGGGCATTAATGATTGAAAAGTATGATGGAGGATTTCCTTAGAAGAAGATAGGTATCTATTAATGAATGTTGTATTTCCCAAGAAAAGGAGAAAAATACTAGAAGTAAAGCTTCCAAGGGGCCAAGCCAAGTCAAAATTTTGATTTCTTGCCAAAGAAACCCCAAAGAAAAATGCATCGGTAGAGCTTGTTTCCCCAAGAAAAACATGTGTCCCTCCCCATGCCCAAACTGAAAAGAATCCCATTCCATCTAATGAATTTTCCAAACTTTCCCCTAGTGTTGTTGTACCCAAAATCATTCCATATGACATTGCCCAAGTTTTGAGTCAAATCAAAATTCTTGTCCTGATTGTTGAGTTTCTTAGGATCCCTGAGCACAAGGAGAGGGCTTTTGAATATTTATGATTCAAAGGGGAAAATATCATGCAAGGCATAGATGTGAACAAGGTTGTGATTCCCCTTAAATGTATTACGAGTTGGAAAAGCCACAAGTATTGGAAGAGTTGGGGGAACCACAAGAGGTTTATTTAGGAACTTATTTGGTTAAATACTAGTTGAATGTGGATCCATTCTTCACTACCCAGTTATCAAAGACAAGTTGTTACATAAGCGTATGTTTGATTTTGGAGCTTCATGTAATGTCATGCCTCTTGAGGTCTTGAATGAATTAGGAATCAAAGTGACAACAACATATGGGAAGTGCACTACCATGGACTCTAGAGGGGTGTCAATGGTGGGATGTGTCAAATATTTGGTTGTACAACTTGCATCTTACCTGGAAGGAAATTAAATCTCGATGTGGTGATTGTTGATTTGCCTACTGCCAAGTGGGGGATGTTGTTGTCAAGAATGTGGGAAACAAGTGTTGGTGGTAGTGTGGAAATGGACATGTCTTATGCCACTATCCCCATTGAAGGAAACTTGGTGAAATTATATGGAGAGAAGAAGATGTTGTACCTAATTGAAGACCCAAGCGATGCATCTTATGAGGTTTTGACCACTTTGTGAGTTTTGTGGATTTAAGGAGTATGAAAGTATTGAAAATAGAGCTCCTAAGTATGTTGTTTTTTCCTAGGGGAACCGGGTCTATGATTAGCCTTGAAAAATGTTAAAGAATTTGATTTAAACACAATGGAGGAGCTTTAGAGAAAGTGGATGGTTTACAAAATGAACAAAGGAGAAAAAGAGGTGTATTTCTAGTTGATGAAAGCATATCAGAGCCTCTTAGCATGGTCATATCCAGGATGGTAGGAGCTTGAAGATTTTCCTTGATTATTTTCTTTGAATCAGGGAAACATCTTTTGTACAGTGTATAGTTTGTCATTTGTTTCCTGTCCTTTTGTGTTTTTGCTCGTTCTTGAACTCGGTGACCTGTGTTTTCTGGTTTCTTTATGACTTTTTGAAGGTGGACTTGTTTCTCTCTCTCTACAAATTGACTCTATTGCCTAATGGATATTGTTGGCACTTGGTCTACTTTTGTTCTTGTGGCACTCGCAGGGAGTGCCCATCCCGAGTCGGAGCCGATGTTGGTGCTCAAAATTGTCTCGCCCTAATTTGCCTCTAAAAATTTATTGATTTATGACCTCTGTCATTTTCCCCTTCCTCGTGTTGTGCCTGGTTAGTCTTTGTGGCCATTTTTAGTCTATTCCTGGGTTGTAAATCACTTAAGGGTTTTTATTTTGAGTCTCCATGCTTTGTTCCATTAAAAACTTAGTTTCCCCCATGTTTTCTGTTCTCCACGGTCGGGATTCATCTTCCCTAGATTTTCTACCCTAAGTACCTGAAGAAAATGAATGGATGTATCCCTAAAGAACGTATTTGAGCCTTGTAACATTCCTAAACTTTCTGTCCTGAAGAAAATTTCATTCCTTGGCTCAAATAGTCATTTTTGTTTTTTACGGTTTGATGGGTGTTTCTCCTAGTCAAATTTGCATATTTGTATCTACAGGGGACGTGGAACCTTTTGGTTGGATTTGGCTCAGCTGGGTACTTAGAAAAATTCATAAAAAGCCTTAACTCAAAATGTGTCCACATGGAGGCACGATACTCATTTGAAGATCTACTTTTGGGTTTTGCCTTGGAGTAGCGTTGGGAGGACATGTGGAAGCTTCCGTTTGCTTGGCCCAGACTTAGACAAATTTTCATGTAGTTGGAGTAGTTTGGTGGAACAAGACACGTGGTGAGCTCGTGTTCATTCAGAGTCTCCACCTTGGGCACCATCTTGAAGTTACCCAGAGACACATGGAGGAACCGCGCATGTTCAGGGACCGGCCCTTGATTTTTATTCTAAAGAAATGTTGAGATGACACATAGAGGCCTCCGCTCACTTTGCATTTTACTTAGACTTTTCAATGACCAAAAGGAGACTACCTCAAAGCATGACACGTGGTGCCTTCCACTGAGCTTCAAGACTCAGATAGACCTTGCCGGAATAGGACACGTGGCGAGCCTGTGCTCGTTCAAGGTATCAAATTTTTGGGACCGCCTCAAGGTGTGCCAGGGTGACACGTGGCAGTTTGAAAAGTCAAAAGGTGTGGAGGTGGGCCATCGGAGGAAAATTGGATTTTTTACCTCCTTAAGGATTAAAATTTCAAAATGGCCCACAAGCCCGATGAGGGAAATAGTTAATGTTTTACCCTAGTCAACGGCGGAGGTGCAGCTCTCGGGGAAATTTAAAAAAATCTTTTGAGAAAAAAGAGTCAAAAGTAAAAAGGAAGCGCGACACCACTCCAATCACATTTGGACACATGTCAGGCTCTGTTCCCAAGGGCAGAGCTATGGGGAAAATTTGGAAAATTTTCCTTTTTCCAAAAAGAGAGTAAAATGGTAGAATTTGGCCGTGGTTCCATTCCAATCACATTTGGACACGTGTCAGGCTCATATCCCGAGGGAAGAGGTGTAAAGAAAAATGGAATTTTTTTCCATTTTTTAAAAAAATTGTAAAAAGTCAAGGGAAGCCCCGGGTCTATTCTAAAGCCTGAATCTTCCATGTGGATGGCCCAAATTCAAAGTAAAGATCAACGGCACTTGTGAATGTGAATCTAAATCTGATTTTCCACCCTTTTTCTCTAAAACACATCTGGAAGTGTGAGTCTCCATGATTTCTTGGTCTTTTCTACACACCAAGTAGAGAAGGAAGTTAATGTTGATCTCGAATTTTGGTGGTAAGATCTCGGAGGATGTCTTTTGCCATAAAATGGTCGACTTTTTCTGCCATCAGATTTTCTATTTTTCCTCTCCCAAGCATGCAAGGGGCCAGATTTGATAGATTAGGGGTGGAAGTGGTTGGTAAATTGAAGGAAGAGTGATCTACTAGAGCAAGGAGTTGAATGCGGGAGGCATTCGATGAAATCTACCCCCTCGAGCACCTGGAGACTTTTGCTAGATCTGATTCTGTGAATCATGAAAGAATCATGGCGAGCACTAGTGCATTTAACATTTTTGTCTTTTTGGGAGAGAGGAGGCTCTGTTGTAAATGCTATAAATGGCACGAATTTTTTGTGTAAATGGTTGGAGTGTGAGGGGTCTGGATTGATTTTTCTAATCGAAAGCTTGATAGAGCCCATCCCTTTTGAGAAACCATTCAAGAATCTTGTATATCTCTTTTGTATTAAAATTTGATCATGTCAAGGTGGTTACAAGTGTACAGCCATTGACAAGCTCTGAGACTGTTCTAGAAAATTTCCCCTGTTGATAGATTTAATCGAATTCGAGTTATTTTTGTGTTGTCTTGAGAAAAATGTGTTGATTTTACTTTTGAATGTATGAAAATATTTTTCTTGTTTCTGTTGCAATCTTGCATTAAAATTGATTCAATCACACAGGCCTCAATCCTTATGACAGTTTAGTGGCATCTGCAATTCCATTTCTCAGAAGAGCTTTCATTTGGGTTGGAATAAACGATTTAAAATCACTTTTCTCTCATATGTTGACAGAGATTGTCTGTAAGCCTTTGGGTGTACCTTAGGTGTGATTTGGCTTAGACCTTGATGATTTGTTGGGTTTTCTAACTCAAGCCTTCATGATAGAATCTAGAGATTGTGTGAAAGAGTGCTAATTTGGGCCTCCATTGAAGCACATATTCTAGTTGAAGAAACATTTTAGCTATTCTGTGGCATTCTATTGGTCTGACTTTCCATTTTGTAAGGTTCTTCAAGGATCTGGTGAATCTAGTTTCACCTTGCCCCACCTCCCACAAAAATTCATTCAAAAACAACTAATCTTACCCATCCTACCCCTATTTTTCATGTGTGTATGCCAATGCACAATCCTCATCACCTAAACATGCAAAAGCAAGCAGGGTCTCAAATGTCTTTAGTAACCTTTTCCTTGTTGTGAAATATCTCCATGATCTAGAAGTGACAACTCGTGAGAGTCAGATCTAGTGTGTTGATCATATTTTCTCAAGGTCTTCTCTATAGAGTTTATGCAAAAGAAGGATTTATCATTGTTCTTCAATAACAGAGGTTACAAAATAGGTTCTCTTACCTTGGTTGAAAGGCACAACCTAAAATAGTGAGGATAGATCAAATCCTCTTGAAGGTGCTATCCATCTCTCCACAAATCCAAGTAACAAAGGGATAGTTAGATTTCTCTTGGCTACAAAATGACATATATTTGTGATCTAGCTACCTCTAAGCCCCCTGTTGAATCTGTGTTGCTTCTTGGCTTGAAAAGGAGAACAAATTTGGATACCAACACTAGTGGCATCGTTGTTGGGGAATTGTTATCTGGAGTTTCATTGAGAGATTGATTTGTTGATTCATTTCAATCCATATATATTTATCCCATCAATATCCTAGTGGCTCCATTGCCGGAGATTCTAGTTCAAAATCAAGAACTTGGTAAAACACTTCTTGTATGCTCCAAGTGTTATGTCCAATTACTTCATTTTTCACATCTAGTGATCTAGTTGCCTCTAAGCCCCCTGTTGAATCGTGTTTGCTGCTTGGCTTGAAAAGAAGAACAAATTTGGATACCAACACCGGTGGCGATGTTGCCAGGGAATTTTTAATCTAGAGTTTCATTGAGAGATTGATTTGCTGATTCATTTCCAGTCCATATATATTTATCCCGTCAATACCCTAATGGCGCCATTGCACAGGATTCTCGATTCAAAATCAAGAACTTGGTAAAACACTTCTTGTATGCTCTCATTTGATACATTCTTGTAAAGAAAGGTGAGAATCTTTCCATTTTTAGTTTCTTGCATTGAAAGACATTTGTGAGACCATATTTAGTGCATTTTCACAACTAAGTTTGAAATACTTAGTGGTGACTCCTTTTGATCTAATTTTAATAAGTACCAGTGTCTTAAGACTTTTGTTAATGTCTGATTTTTACTAATATTTGCAAAGCTAGAAGGAAGAAGATCTTTCTTTTTGCTAGGAATCTTGCTAGGACATTGTTTCTAGAGCTAGGAAGAGTAAAACCAGAAGGAAGAAAGGCTTGGAGAGAGTTGTTGGAGGTCAGTAGAAAAGAAGAGGGATCTCCGTTGATGAAAGTGATCAGCCTATCATTGAAGACTTCCATTCAAGTGACTCGAATCGGGTAGCCTCTTTGTGAAATTGAACTCTCCGGCTGGAGAGGGGCCTTCATTTGATTTTGAAATGTTTTCTTCACATTCTGATCCTATTTTTACGAGGTTGATAGGAATTTCCAAGAAATAAGGCCTTTGGGAGATTTCCATTTTGAAAATTATACTCTTGTTTTCCAAGGACCTTTAGCCCCTCATCAATTTATCACCCCTCTATGGTCACCTCCTCAAAGAAATATGGCCCACCCTCCACCTGCAGACCCCCTTTTTTTGTAAACACTTTTGGACCTATAAATTTTGTGGGAATGGTTTTTATCTAAATGTAGTGCCTCAAGATGTAAGGAAGATGTCTCATTTTTTTGTATTTTATTTTTGGAAATTTTTTCTTGAGAATTATTTCTTGGAGATTAAAGGATTGTTTGGGTCTTGCTTGGTTTTGGAAAGGATAAAATATTTTTGATTCAAGATTATGAAATTTATTAAAAAAAAGTAGGATCTATACCTTATTATTATTGTTTGTTGTATGTTTTTGAAATGCAAGTGTGTATGTATGGTGTGAGATTAGTGTAACATTGCCTAAGATGTGTGGGAGATAGAAAATTTAACCACTTTGGGGAGGGAAAAGGAAATTTGTAGGATTGTGGAGGGAGCATGAGTAGGGAGTTCCACCTATTGGGAGTGAAAAGGATAAATTGCTATACTTTGTGTATTATGCATTGGGAGGGAAAAGGGTTATATTGTGTAGTTTGGATGTGCACATGGAGGTATTTTGGGTGGAACCCCTAACTCATTTGGGAGCTATAAGGAGGTGGTTTCTTTGTTCTATTCTCCTTGGATTTGAATGTAATCTATGTGTTGGGTTTTGTGGTTTATGTTTGTGTGTTTAAAATCCTTTCTTGTGTTGATTGTATGAGTGTTGAGTTGCTTTGTGGAAGCCATTGTTGTGAAAGTTATCAACTTTCCTACACACTTCATGGTTCTTTGGTTGGGACTCGGGGCCAATAAGGAGGATGGCTTCTCCTCTTATTAGATTAAAGGTTGGGAAGAGAGTGTCACCTACCCCCTTTTATTTGTAATGTGATTCAAGATTTGAAGAGTTGAAGAGGTGAAAAATTGAAGCTATGAAGTTGGGAGAAGACATTGAAATGAAGACTTGTATTTGAACCTTTGGAAGAATCTCTATGTTGTAATTTGACCATATTGTTCCCATTTAGAGTGGAAGTTTGTAAATCTTGTATTATCAAAATAAGGCCTTGTATATTTCATTTATTCAAGTTTGTAATGTTATAGCAAAAGGAGAAATCTTAAATAATATAAACTTCAATATAAGTTATTATATATAATGTTATATCAATATAAGTTTTCTTATATAAAGTTATTATATAAATTCATATATTTGTATAAATTTCAATCTTAAATAATAAATAGATTTAACTATTGAAATCATATACATAGGTGTATTAACCAAAGTTTATGTTATTATTAAAAAAAGGGTGAATGAAATCGGTTGGGTAGGGCTGAATGGCCATTCCTTTTAATAAATATTTTGATTGTGGGTTTGGGGTGGTGGGCATTGCCCCACCTTTCCCCATTAAACTATAAACCCTACATTTATTCAAAGAGCCACTTCAATATAACAAATGCAGCCACATACAAAACTCAAGTCGCATCCCTAAAATTTGTTGTGTATTATTTTCATTGTCCCAACTATTTATTAATATAAAACATTATATATTTGAATTATTCTATATATATGTATATGTATATTATACATAAATTACACATATACAAACATACATACAACATATACATATATACAAACATACATATACATATATATGTGTGTGTGTGTGTGTGTGTGTGTGTGTGTGTGTGTGTGTGTGTGTATGTGTGTGTGTGTGTGTGGTTCCATTATCCACCTAAAATAGGTATAAGCATAATATATATGTAGTGCCCACTTCCCTTCAACACTTTTGATATTGATCATGATACTACTGACTATATTATGGACATTATTATAGTTTTTATTTAGTATGGTGTTAGATGTCGATCATGGATTATTGTTGACTTTGATTATATATGATGCATGATGATTGTTAGAGACAATTTATATAGATGTTGACATGATGTTGGACATGGTATATATATATATATATATATTTGTTAGGACATGTGATATTTGGATATATTGAGTAGACCGAGAAAATTGAATTTAAAATTGATGATTATATAGTTCTTGATGAAATTGTAAGTGATATTGTTGATTGTCTAGATGTTGTTGTGATTCATATATACACGATGATTTTGAAATTATATTATATTCATTTGGATGTTCGATATGGCCACGAGGCTGAAGGTTATTTGTATTTTGCGGATTAAAAATATCACAACAAACATCGGTGGATTGGAGACTAACCACATTGGAATTCTAGATGAATTCAACAAGGTCACCATGGCAACTTGTATTGTTCATGTGTGTGTGTTTGATTCTTAGGGATTCCCATGGGGGTTACCTTTAAATGTGACCAAGGGTTATGTGTATTTATTTATTTGAATCCTTTTTATTTATGTTTGTATGTGTTTATTAAGTGATGTTTTTACCCCTTTCATTATTTATTAATTGTGGTAAATTAATGTGAGTAAACATGTTGTTAAAATTAATTAAACAAATTGGGACATAAGAAAGTAATTATTAGAGTTGTTGGCCTAAAATTAAAGTGTTGTAAGAAATGTATAAGTGATGTGTAAATTAATTTTAGAGTATGAAACACTCCACCTCCTTTTGAAATTGTAATTTGTCCTTGGAGGCTGATTTTGGAAGCTTATGGGACAAGTTAATAAATTTTCATGCCAACCTTAACTATGGTTAGAGGGTTTAAATCTAGCCTTTATTATACATTTTTGTAAGTCAAGTTGTATGCTTTTATTGCACTTACTTACATGCTTTCAATTTTAGTCCTTATGAGGTGTGGGTTTGATTTGAGTCCTGTAAGTAAAATTGTCATTTATTCACTTGCTTATTTATTGTGCCTTGGATATTGAAGTTGACTTATGAGTTGGAGTTGAGGAGGTGTGATGTGGCATCCCACATGGATCCACCTCATCCTCTTCTCTTTCCTCTTATATATATTCAAATTCTGTGTTTTTTTGGGTTTTTTTTTTTGCTTCACTTTTATCACTTCATTTTTGGCGACTTGCTTTGGGTTTTGGAGCTCTTGAAAATTAGTAGAAATTTGGAGATTTTTGCATACTTGTTTATTTTTATCTCTTGGTTTTTCTTGCATTGGAGAGATTGTTGTTTTGAACTTGGAACAAACTCCATCGTGGAGAGGTAAGATCTTACCTCTTGAAATACTCTCCTTTTATTTTTGCATGCATATGTGTATGGTTGAATGTTTGAATGTGTTGTTTTATTTGTTGGCTGGTTGGGTAGATGGCCTAGGGTTGGTTTAGAGAAGACTATGGGAATTTTGTGGGAAGCATAAATTTTTTTGGGGAGGTATAAGTGTGGAGGAGTTGGGATTTGGGCTCCACCTTACAAAGAAATAGCTTGCATTTCTTTACTCGTTATGGGGTGCCATAAGAGGTTAGGGAGGTATAAGGAAATGTGAGGAATAAGGGGTACTTGGGGTAGGCATAAGGGCATGTAAGGGATTTGAAATGATATATATTTTGGTGGTTTGTTCTTGGGTGGTGATACTCATTTCCCCTCTGGGGGAGGCATAAGCAACATCCATCATAGTTTCTTGCTCCTTTGGCTTCGCATGATGAAGCCTGAGTATTTTTGTTGTTTTTTTCTGTAGTGGAAAATTGTAAAATTTTTTTGGATTTTTTTGAATGAGAAACACATCTTTGTGTTGTGGAAGCCTATTGTTGCCATGATTTGAAAAAAAAATCTTATTGTAATGTGGTTGGGGCTCTGTACCATGGGGCAATGAAGAAGGATGGCTTTTCCTTTCATTGGATTTCCTGAGAAAGGTTCGATGTGGAGAGCATTGCCTTTCCCCTATTTTGTTGTGACCAAATTGGAGAATGATTGAAATTCATACTATTGATTTTTTGCAAACCGAGAAAGAAGATAGTTTTGATTCATGGATCTAAATGGTGATGATTGTAAAAATGAATCCTTCACTTTGAGATCATTTTTAATGTAACATTTTCCCACTTGAAGTGGATGATCTTGTATATTATTAGTGATGGAAATATGGTTAGTATGGGCTATGAAAGTTGTAAATTGAATTTTGAAATAGATATACTCGGGATGTCTTTTTTTTCTACTTTTGAAAGAATATGAAAGAAATCATATTCACCAACTCGTATATTGTAATTGAGGAATGAAAGAAGAAATTGTAAAGGTATCTCTTTGAATCAATAAAGGATTTTATTACTTTACTCAAATGGCATTATTGGGAGTTGAAATATGATTGTTCAATGTATTTTGAAATTATGTTTGAAGGATGCAAATGTGAATACGTATGGAGAAATGTCATAATACTCTATTTTTTTAAAATAAATGTTTTAGAAATTAGAATTGTAATTTGGCATTTGAATACTTTTCTTGAGTCAACTTAGTATGTTAGATTGGGTTGGAATGAATTCATAGTTTAAAGTTGGTAAATGAAAATAAATCTATTCGAATTTGAGCTTTGTTAGATCACTTTAATAATGCAATTATTAATCGAAACAAGAGAATAGTATGGCCTGCAACATCAAAAAGACAAAATGAAATATCAAATTTTATTTTAACGTCAAAATGACCCCAAACATACCAAAATACTTAATAAATTTTTTTATGAGATTTCAAATCGGGCAAAGGAAAAATTGTAGACTTCTTTTCTTTTGTATAAAATTAATAAATTTTGAAAGCAAATCAATCAAACAAACTTATCCTTAAAATCTATCCTAAAATATTCCAAGTAAAATTCTTCATGCCCGTTTAGTAAGTGGAAAAATAATTAACGACAAATTTGAACAAAATTGATAAGTTAAAAATACCAATTCACTTTCTAAGTAACAAAAAGACGTTTTCTCAAAATTGACCATTTAAAATTTATCAAAATCAAATTCTTAAGGCTGATGTGAAAAGAGGACGTCAAGATATTTCCAGAAAGTCCTTGTTTTATAAAACCAAGTTCCCAATAAAAATTTATTGCCTTCTGAAGTTTTTACTTCATTTTGGGCTCAAAATAATCTAATCAAATTTTAAATGAATAAAATATTCTCAATTAAAACCAATCCCCAATAAAAAAATTTATTGCCTTACTAAGTTTTTACTTCATTTCTTTGGCACTAAAATATTGAGGACCTGGCTAAAACATTCTTCCAAAATCGAAGCAAAGGAAAATTTTTTTTTGCTTTTTTCCCAAAAGGTGCAAAGTCATGAAATTTCCCACCACTCCACTAATCCACAAGCCTTCATTTTGTCTAAAAATGATCTAAGTCCAAAAAGTTAATTTGGTAATTTTTCCGCTTTTTTTGCGGCCTCGCCTGCCCTCGCATGACCAATCATTGATCAACATGTGGCTTCATTGGGAGTTAGCGGAGGCTCGAATAAATTTTAACCTTAAGCACTTTCAAAAATAAATTTGGAAAAATTTGTAAGTTTTCCTCCCGCAGCCCTACTGGCCCGTAGTAATCAGTGCTCTCACATGGCTTCACGAGGCATCAACAGAGAGGAGGATCTTTTAAGCCTTGATGCTTTAGAAAAATTTTGGGCAAAATTTCCAAATTATCCCCGTTTGTCCACCAAACCGCAATTAACTAACGGTTTGACGACGTGGCATCTTCTCATGCGTCGGTGGAGCGTGGGTTCCTTTCGACCTTTTTGCCCTTCTTTTTGAATAGTCAAATTTTCTAAATACTCCCCACCAGCCCACTAACCTGCAGCCAATAAGGAGCTACCATGTGGCCTCCCTGGGCATCGGCGTAGGTGTGGGTGTAAAATTTTCTTTGTCCTAAAAGGGTAAAATCACTAAATGTCTTCCCCGCTCCACCGACCCGCATCTGGGAAAATTTTTCTTCCCGCTTCTCGCCGGTATGCTTTTTTCTCCTTTGGGAAAATTTTTCTCCAAATCTGCAGGCCCTAAGTTGGGAAAATATCCCTCCCCAAGCCCGCTCTTGGGAAAATTTTCACCCCAAGTTCCATCGGTCCATAACTTGAGAAATATAAGGAGTTAGGAGGACTTCTTTATATCACCTGGAAAGGTGAGGAAATTCCCTATCTAATGGAAATGTTTTAAGAAGTTTTAATTGCATTAATCATAGGAAAAATAAAATTGAATCTTTAACCGAGTTCTAGGAGTGGGTAAGTAAGAATTTACTCTAATGATTTTAAATATGTATTATTTTCCCCCACTGTAATTAAACCTTGCTCTTGTCTTAAATCTTGTGGAATTAAATACCTTAGGTATTTAATTATTTTGGTCCCTTAACCCTAAAATTTTAATCATGGAATATTTAGCTAAAATGTTAATGTAATCAGTGATTAAATTAATCCCTAAGGAGATTTGAGCTAGGTGTGGACTTATTATACTTGTTGCTTTATAATGTGGAATTAGTAATTATTATAATGGGAAAATTTATCAGTTGAATTTAATTTTCCTTGAGAATTTGGTTGTTAACACTTAAAAAAAAATTATTCCATAATTTTGTAACTAAACCTAGGTTGTTCATGGTTCTCAAGTGGGAGATTTTAGCGGGTGTTACACTTGGTATCAGAGCCATGGGTTCAAAGCTTGGACCCTTGGGCACACTAGAAAACTTGAGACATGAACTGTAAACCTAGCACACTTTTGAATCTAAGAAAACAAACTTGTTTGAAAATTGAAAAAGAAATGCGTATGAAGAAATATTACATTACTCTGTTCATTTGAACTACCAAAATTAAAATAATAATAAAATAATAAGTTGTTTGAATTGTTGTACTCACTCAATGGCATTTTTTCTAAACCGGGTAACTAAGAATGTCAAATTAAATTGATTTTTGTGAACTTCTAGTGTAGTGGAAACTTGGTTCCCCTTTGAAAATGTGTTGTTTTATAAGTCCTAAAACTTGATTTAATTGTATGATGCGTTAAAGCCGTTGTTGAGACCCTTCCTTATTGGAGTTTTTGAATGATAAATTGTATGGTGTGAATCTTGTGGTTGGATAATAGTGGTTATGTCCTCGGGTCGGGAAGATATAATTAGAAGTTGTTTAGAGCTTCCTTCTTTAGTAGTTAGGAAAGTTGGTTGGTTGTCGGCTTTTTCATTTTGTTACTGTATGGGAGAGTGGACATTAAGTTTGGGTGTCGTTTATGACCCAATCATGCACATGTGTCCTTGGAACTAACCTTGAGGAAGAGTACCCTTATTGGTGGCCATGAAGGGCTGTGAAGTGAATGTGGTGTTAACGTTTTGTATTTTACATTCGTAAACTTGTGTCATTTTATCAAGGACCAACATATTATTTTATGATTGGATTGAGAAGCTCTAAGGATCTTCTAGTTATTTATAATTTTGTGAGAATTTTTTGACTTTGCAATGTGGCTACTTAGCCACTTTCCTTGATTGCCAATATTTCTTGGACTTTATTTTGATTGGTGACTCGGAGCTCGTTATGTTGTTGGCTGCTTAGCTAAACGTTACAGTAGATTTCTTCTTGCATGATGATGAGTTGGTTCTATGCTACTTGTATTCATACATCTTGTCGTATGGGGATACACCCTAGGTGTCTTAAATGTCCTCTTAGGTGCTTAAAGTTATGCCTTGGTTTTAGATGCATAAAACCTTGAGTGTATCTAGGATCTTAGAGTGACCTTTTCATTACTTGACCTTGTTGGAAAGAGAGTTCATTGTGTTGTGCATTCTAGTTGGTAGCCTATTAGTAGTGGTGGTGATTCTCTTATAATCCGGTAAGAGCTTGAACCTTGTCAAAGTAGAGGTGTTTAATTGTGGGTTGATGAATTATGGTGGGATCGGTTTGCTTTTGGTTGGTTGTGGATGTTAGTGGAAAAGTGTTTGTCTAGTAGTGGCTTCTCTTTGATGGCATGCTAAGTTTTATCAAGAGTTCCTCATTTCATTATATTAAGTAGTGACTTGAGGATTGTATGCATCTTGGTAATTATGGTTAGATTTAATCCCATTCGAGTATTGTGTGTAAATTAAGTGTCTATTTTCCCTCTTGACCTATAAATAAGTCTACCCTTTCCTTAACTTTTTTTTTAGTTACTATGAATAATACTCTATGACCTATTAATTTTGGATTACATGGAGACACTTATGGATGCTTTGAGTCTTTTGGACCATGACATTGGTGATGATAGTGTAATTAGACCTTGATAATTTAATCTCGGTGGTATTTTATAATGTGATTCTCTTGCAAAACTATAACTCTTGGTCGTAAAGCCATGTTGAATAGATAGTTGATCTGTCTACTTACATTTGATGCTTTCTAGCGAGTATGTGGTGTTATTATAGTTAAAATATTTCCTTGTCATTTTGATTTCTTGGTTAGTGGTATCTTGTGGTAATATGGGTGTAGATTTGAAAACTTTCCTTGTCTTATCAGGTGAGTAAAATGTTTTTTCCAAAACAACAAACATTGTTAAACACTAGTAGATCAAGAAAAGTAACTATGCTTCCTTAATGGGCCTCCTTGTAAACTTATTTAGAGAACTTGTAGAAACCACTAGGAATTTTTTATGATACTTGTAATTAGTTGGAAAAAAAAATCTTAAAATATTGTTGTGATCCATGTTGGTTGATTGTTTCCTAGTTCTTACAAAAGTAATAATGTGTTTTCTATGTTGAATGTCCTTGTTTTCCTTAGAATTAAAAATGTGATGTGTTTATCTACCTCTCTCTCCCATAAAAGTGACAATGTGATATGTTTACCCTTCCTTCTCATTAAATTTTTAATTGACAAGTTAACTCACCCAAACATCATAAAACTATAATTGAGGAGATTTGGCCTTAAAGCTTAACAAATAAATTGGAACATAGAAAGAGAAAATGGTTCTTACTTTAACCTTGGTAGATTAATAGAAGAAAAAAACATGTAGAAGAATAGAAAAGGAAAAAAATTCCATCTACCTCCCTAGGAGTAAAATAAATATTTTTTCTCTTTTATCCTTTACTGAGAATGGTGAGATATCATGCCCTTAGTGGTCCTTATAACACAAAGTTTTGATGTCATAATAGGAGGAAGTTTAATTAAGAAAACTCATAAAGGAATGTGCTTAGCAAAAAAACTACAACTTTTGACTTAATTAGTTGAGTTATAAAATAAGTAAGATTTATGTGTATTGAGTGTAATGTTTAGTTGAACCTATAGTCTCGTCGCCTACCTAAAATTGTGAAACACTGGTGGATAGCAATATGTTCTAGTTACTTAGTACTTTCTTATTGATAGATGTATGTGCCTTTCTTGCGGTAGTTTTGGGTCATAATACCCTTATCATTCTATATCTCAACGAGTGTGAGTTGTGGTCCTTTTGGATTGAGACTTATTTGTTGTTTAAAAGGCAACCTTCTTACGTTTATCTTATCCTGGAGACCTAAGTTATTGTAATTTTAAGGCAACATATGTTAAGGATATAAAATAACTTTGGGAAGTCTTATTTTCTTCATATTTTCTTGGCTCACCTTGTTATTTTTGCCCCTTTTCGATTAGGATGGAAAGTGCAAGATGATGTTATTCACTTTTGATATGATGCACCCTTGGATTGTAGTTGGACCCCATGTTACTTGTTCTTCTCCCTAGCAACCTTGAGTGGTCCTTGGTGTTTCTTGTGCTCTCTTTATGGTTATTCCGAGCTTGAGTAGGAAATAAGATAAATAAATCCCATTGTACTATAATATATGGTACTTGTATTGATATGTTAGTTGCTAGGGGATATATATATATATTATTTTGCTAAATGGTTGACTTCTTTAGATTTGGTTGGTATGGTGTGTTCGATTCTTAAAACAAAAGTGTAAAAATCAGACTATAGGAAAACTTGTGGTCTTGACTTCAGTTGTATTACAATAAAAATTTAATTGTACCCTCTCGAGTTATAGAAGTGATTTCCTTGAATAGTTCATTGATTTTAAATGTTTTGTTGATTTAGGTGTCCTTTTTGATTAACCTCTTCCTATGTGATCCTCAAATTGTGGGACCTTGAGTAGACTTGTTCCTCATACAAATTTGGTCATAGTTGATTTTTGCTAGCCTTGTCTAGACAATGAACCTTGAAATCATGGCTTAAACTTAGTAGAAACCTTAACTTTTATTATTGTAGTATGTTGTATTCCTTGGGAAACTATGTGGTCATTCTCAAACTCATGGAATTATCCTTATTATTCCTCTACTTGGTGGTTACTCTTAAGACTCTTTTGAACTCTTCATGTTATATTGTTATGTGTGGTATCTTGGTTGATAGTGTAAATTTACTCTCTAGATTTAAGTGTTCATAGCCTTGCATGTAGAAAGTTTAGAACTCATCCCTTGCAATCTCCCTTCTTCTTGTTGAATTTCATTATACCTAACTTAGGTTATGTAGACCCACACTTGTTTGAAGCAAGCAATCCCATAATGGAGTGATCCTTTTTCTATTGCATTTGTTCCTATCTCTCTTTCCAGTGACTTCTAGGAGGAAGTCAAGTCTAAGGGGAGGGGGATGTAGTGCCCACTTCCCTTCAACACTTTTGATATTGATCATGATACTGCTGACTATATTATAGACATTATTATAGTTTTGATTTAGTATGGTGTTAGATGTCAGATCATGGATTATTGTTGACTTTGATTCATAAATGATGCATGATGATTGTTAGAGACATTTTATATAGATGTTGACATGTTGTTGGACATGGTCATATATATATATATATATATATAGTTATGAATGTTGTTTGGACATGTGATATTTAGATATATTAAATAGACCGAGTAAATTGAATTTAAAATTGATGATTATATAGTTGTTGATGAAATGTAAGTGATATTGTTGATTATCTGGATGTTGTTGTGATCCATATATATATTGATGATTTTAAATTATATTATATTCATTTGGATATTCTAATATGGCCATGAGACCAAAGGGGTATTTTATTGAGCGGGTTAAAAATATCACAACAAACATCGATGGATTGGAGACGAACCACATTGGAATTCTAGATGAATTCAACAAGGCCGCCATGGCAACTTGTATTGTTTGCGTGTGTGTGTTTGATTGTTAGGGATTCCCATGTGGGGGATCACCTTTAAATGTGACCAAGGGTTATGTGTATTTATTTATTTGATTCCTTTTATTGATGTTTGTATGTGTTTATTAAGTGATGTTTTATCCCTTTCATTATTTATTAATTATGGTAAATTAATGTGAGTAAACATGTTGTTAAAATTAATTAATAAAATTGGGACATAAGAAAGTAATTATTAGAGTTGTTGGCCTAAAATTAAAGTGTTGTAAGAAATGTGTAAGTGATGTGTAAATTAATTTTAGAGTATGAAACACTCCACCTCCTTTTGAAATTCAAATTTGTCCTTGGAGGCTGATTTTGGAAGCTTATGGGACAAGTTAATAAATTTCATGCCAACCTTAACTATTGTTTGAGGGTTTAAATCTAGCCTTTATTATACATTTTTGTAAGTCAAGTTGTATGCTTTTATTACAATTTCTTACATGCTTTCAATTTTAGTCATTATGAGGTGTGGGTTTGATTTGAGTGTGTAAGTAAAATTATCATTTATTCACTTGTTTATTTATTGTGCCTTGGATATTGAAGTTGACTTATGAGTTGGAGTTGAGGATGTGTGATGTGGCATCCCACATGGATCCACCTCATCCTCTTCTCTTTCCTCTTATATATATTCAAATTCCTATGTTTGCTTTTGGGGTTTTTTTTTGCTTCACTTTTATCACTTCATTTTTGGTGACTTGCTTTCGGTTTATGGAGCTCTTGCAAATTAGTAGAAATTTTTAGATTATTGCATACTTGTTGATTTTTGATCTCTTGGTTTGTTTTGCATTGGAGAGCTTGTTGTTTTGAACTTGGAACAAACTCCATCATGGAGAGGTAAGATCTTAGCTCTTGGAAATATTCTTCTTTTATGTATATGCATATGTGTATGGTTGAATGTTTGAATGTGTTGCTTTATTTGTTGGCTGGTTGGGTAGATGGCCTAGGGTGGGTGTAGGAGAAGACTATGGGGCATTTTCAGGAAGCATAAATGTTTTGGGGAGGTATAAGTGTGAGGGAGTTGGGATTTGGGTTCCACATTACAAAGAAATATCTTGTGTTTCTTTACTCGTTATGGGGTGCAGAGAAGAGGTTGGGGAGGCATAAGGAATTGTGAGGAATAAGGGGTACTTGGGGAGGCATAAGGGAATGTTAGGGATTTGAAATGATATATATTTTGGCTATTTTTTCTCAGGTGGTGATACCCATTACCCTTTGGGAGGCATAAGCAATATCCCCTATAGTTTCTTTCTCCTTTGGCTTGCATGATGAATCCTAAGTGTTGTTTGTTGTTTTGTTCTATGGTGGAAAACTGTCATTTTCTTTTGGATTGTGTTTTGAATGAGAAATATGTTTTTTGTGTTGTATAAGCCTATTATTACCATGAGTTGAAAAAAGAATTCCTATTACAATGTAGTTGGGGCTCGGGCGCCAATGAAGAAGGATGGCTTCTCCCTTTTCATTGGATTTCTTGGTTGGGTGAAGAGCATTTCCTTTCCCTGTTCTATTCTCGACCAAATGTGAGAATGATGGAAATTCATACTGCTATTATGGAACTGAGAAAGAAGACAGTTTGACAGTCCTTGTTGAGATCATTTCTTAATATAACCTTTTCCGACTTGAAGTGGATGATCTTGTATGTTATTTTTAATGGAAAGATGGTATGTATGGGCTATGAAAGTTGTAAATTGAATTGTGAAAGAGATATACTCTATTTTTCTTCTTTTGAAAGAATGTGAAAGAAATCATATTCTATATATTGTAATTGAGGAATGAAAGAAGAAATTGTAAAGGTATCTCTTTGAATCAATAAAGGATTGTATTACTTTACTCAAATGGCATTATTGGGTATTGAAATGTGATTGTTGAATGTATTTTGAAATTTTGTTGGAAGGATGAAAATGTGAATACGTATGGAGAAATGTCATAATACTCTGGTTTTTTTTTGAAATAAATGTTTTAGAAATCAGAATTGTAATTTGGAATTTGAATAATTTTCTTGTGTCAACTTACTAGATTGGGTTGGAATGAATTCATAGTTTAAATTTGGCAAATGAAAATAAATATATTGAATTTGAGCTCTGTTAGATAACTTTCATACTGGCATATTAATCAGAAATTAAACATAATGACCCTGCAACATAAAAAAGACAAAATGAAATATCAAATTTTATTTGTAAGGTCAAAACGACCCCAAACATACCAAAATACTTATGAAATTTTATAGAACCTTTCAAATCAAGCAAAGGCAAAATTGTAGACTTCTTACTATATAAAATTGATAAATTTTGAATGCAAATCAATCAAGTAAACTTAACCTTGAAATATATCCTAAAATCTTCCAAGTAAAATCCTCCATGCCTGTTTGGCAAGTGGAAAATTAATTAACGACAAATTTGAACAAAATTGATAAGTTAAAAATACCAGTTCACTTTCTAAGTGATAGAAAGATGTTTTCTCAAAATTAACCCTTTATACTTATTCAAAATAAAATTCCTAAAGTTTCTATGAAAAGAGTACATCGAGAGCTTTCTAGAAAGTCCTTGTTTACAAAAACCAAATTCCCAATTAAAAGTTATGGCCTTTTGAAGTTTTTACTTCATTTTAGGCTCAATATAATCTAATCATCGTGGAACCTGCAAAAACAAAAGAAATAAAAACTAGGAAAAAATCGCTTAAATTTTAAATGAATAAAATATTCTTAGGAAAATCATGCTAGCTAAAACTTTCACAAAAGGTGTAAAGTCATGAAGTTTCCCACCGCTCCGCTAATCCCCAAGCCTTCATTTTGTCTAAAAATTATCTAAGTCCAAAATTTAATCTGGGCAATTTTTCCTCTGGAATGCCACATACGCCAGCAGCCAATCATTGATCGACACGTGGCTTCATTCAGGCAACAGAGGCTCAAATCGATTTTAACCTTAAGTGATTTCAAAAATAAATTTGGAAAAATTTGTTATGTTTTCTCCGCTACCTCGTCGGCCCAGCCAGTAATCAGTGTGATACCACGTGGTGTCGGCGGAGTAGTAGATATTTTTAAGATTCTTTAGAAAAATTTTGGGCAAAATTTCTAAATTATTCTCGCCATCCTGCCCAAACCGCATGGCTAATGGTTAGCTAACATGTGGCATCTTCTCGCGTCGGTGGAGGCGCGGGTTCCTTTCGACCTTTTGCCCTTATTTTTGAATAGTCAAATTTTCCAAATGTTCCCCACAAACCCACTAACCCTTAGCAAATAAGGGGTCATTACATGGCCTCCCTGGGCGTCGGCAGAGGTGCGGGTTTAAAGTTTGCTTTGTCCCAAAAGGGCAAATGCGATAAATGTCTTCCCCTGCTCGCTGTGACCCGCATCGTTTGGGAAAATTTTTCTTCCCCACTCTGTCGGTCCGCTTTTCTCCTTTGGGTGAATTTTATCTCTAAATTTCGCAGGCCGAGTTGGGAAAATTTTCCTCCCAAGGCCCGCAAGCCCGTTCTTGGGAAAATTTTCACCCCAAGTTCCGTCGGTCCATAACTTGAGAAATATGAGGAGTTAGGAGGACTTATTTATATCACCAAAAGGTGAGGAAATTCCCTATCTAATGGGAATGTTTTTAGGAATTTTTAATTGCATTAATCATGGAAAAAATTCAAATTGAATCTTTAACCAAGTTCTGGGAGTGGGTAAGTAAGAATTTACTATGATGATTTTAAATATGTATTCTTTTCCCCCACTGTAATTAAACCTTTCTCTTGTCTTATATCTTGTGGAATTAAATACCTTACTCTGATATTTTAGGTATTTAATTGTTTTGGTCCCTTAACTCTAACATTTTAGTCAAGGAATATTTAGCTAAAATGTCAATGTAATCAGTGATTAAATTAATCCCTAAGGATATTTGAGCTAGGTGTGGACTTATTTCACTTGTTGCTTTATAATGTGGAATTAATAATTATTATAATGGAAAAAGTTATCAATTTAATTTAATTTTCTTTGAGACTTAGGTTGTTAACACTTTAAAAAAAAATTATTCCATAATTTTGTAACTAAACCTAGGTTGTTTGTGGGTCTCAAGTGGGATATTTTAGCAAAGTTACAATATATACATCAAACCTATAAGAAAGATTTTAAAATAAACATAAATAAAAAGGGTAGATAATATCCACAATGGAAATAGGGTTGATCTATATTTTTTTGCACAAAATACAATAAAAAAATATGTACAAACCCTTCCAAGATTCAATGGTGTTTATGGCTCCCCTCTTTCTTTTCTCCAAACCTACAAAACAAAAAAGAAATAAAACTAGGGCAAAAATCAGAATAAGAAGCTAACATAAGGATTTTTCGTGCATTCTAATCCAAGGGCCTAAAAAAAGTAAATCTAATGGATGAGATTTCTCCCTACAAATTTAAGTGATGAGGATTTTTGTGAGTATGGGAATAATTAAAATGGTATGGGTAATTGGTTGAATGGAGCCACTTAGTGGCTAGGTAAATTGATAAAATCTTGTGGTAGGAAATAAATAAAACATTGTGCATGGAAATTAAATAAATTGGCGCTCCTTTTCCCACCCCATTCCATATTAATAGAATATGGGTTGGGTAGGGCAGCGAACACCCTCCTCCCATTAAACTATAAACCCTACACTTATTCAATGGGCCGCATGCAATATAACAAACACAAAGGTTGCATACAAAACCGGTCACATCCGTAAATTCGTTGTGTATGTTTCCGTACTATTTTCATCAAACCAACTATTTATTAATATGAAACATTCTATATTTGTGTGTGTGTGTGTGTGTGTGTGTGTGTGTGTGTGTGTGTGTGTAAACACACACACACACACACTTTTAATACAAATATTTAGCAATAAATATATATATATGTGTGTGTGTGTGTGTGTGTATACATATCTACAAAATATATATATGGTTCTATTATCCACCTAAAATAGGTATATACACAATGTATATACATCAAACCTTTAAGAAAGATTTTAAAATTAACACAAATAAAAAGGGTAGATAATATCAAAAATTGAAATAGGGTAGATTTTTTTTTTTTTGCGCAAAATGCAACAAAAAAGGTGTATAAACCCTTCCAAGTTTCAATGGTGTTCATGGATCTCCTCTTTATCTTCTCCAAACCCGCAAAACAAAAATGAAAAAAAAAAAAAAAAGAAATAGGGCAAAATGAGAATAATAAGCTAACATAAGGATTTTTAGGGCATTCTAATCCAAGGGCCCAAAAAGACTAAATATAATGGATGCAATTTCTCCCTAAAACTTTAAGTGATGGGGATTTTTGTGAATAAGTGAATAATTAAAGTGGTATGGGTAATTGGTTGAATGGGGCCACTTACTTGCTAGGTAAGTTGATTAACTTTGTTGTGGGAAATAAATTAAACATTGTGCATGGCAATTAAATAATGAACTAAAAGGGATTTTTTTAAACATAAATATTGGTATGGGTATAGTTTTTAACCTAATGGGACAGAACTTTTAAATATTTGAAAATACCCTAACTAAGGGATATAACTAAATAGGAGACTTTTAAACCATAAATTAATTTGGAAAAAAATTAATAATATTTAATTATTAATTTAATTTTGACATCCACAAGATTGTGTAGACCAAGAAATAAATTAAATCGCAACTAATGTTTACTCTTAAAACTTTCAAAAAAAAATTACCGAATTTTTCCCAATAACTTAATAGGTTTTGCCATGGTTTTGAACATTGAATTTGTGTGGGTGTTACAATTTTATAGGTAACACTCTTATTCTCATCTTCAATAATAAAATAAATAAAATAAAATATCCTATACGATTACAATATGTTTCCAAAACATATCAACATATTCATTCTAGATAATATCCACATAATTTTTATTAGAGAAAGCGTGAGACGCGAGTATAAAGGGCAACAAATTGTGTGTGGTTATCAATAGGTTTATGCCCAACATAGTGGGAAGAACACTAAAATTTCTCAAATTCATTCCATCTCCCAAGTCTCTACCTTCCGATCCACGTATGAAGTCGAGGGTCAACTTCCATTCAACAACTCCTCATTTGATACATTGATATCATCATACACCACACCACATTCTACAAAACCTATTTAGAATACCTATAAATTTAAATTTCATGTCTTTTCTCCACCTTAAATATATGCCCATCATTGTGATGAACTCAAACCTCTATCACTTTTACTACAATAAGTATTCACATAACCATCTCCAAACTCTCATCTAATATGTTCTTATCACACAAATCTATGAATTTTGAATACATAATTTATTATTATAAATTGAATTTACATATTACAAAATAGATATGACTAAATCATTGAGAAAAAATTCAAACATTTCAAGAAAAAGTAAATCTATAGAATTGTTAAAATAAATGAAAAAGGACTTATAAAGTGTCCTTTTACTCTAAGCATTACGGACCAAAAAGTTTTGGGTACTAAAATTGATTACATTGAATTGACGCGATATGATATAGACAAAAATGAATTTTCTACTTTAAGTTAATGCTTCTAAACTGAGTGCTGCTAACTTACAACTATAAAAAATATAATGTAGTTTTAAGGGAATAAAATTTAAAATATTTGGGAACTACCAATGATGAAAAACATTGGCAAATTGATATATTTTAACGTACTTCTAAGGAGTTATCCCTGTCGAAGAACTCCTGCTGTGACTTCTGGCAAGGAGGCGTCTTATGATTTGGGTAGAGAAAACCCAATATTTTCAGCACCCACTGACTGTGAATGTGAATTTGAACTATCCCTATTGTGGTAAGACACTAAATTTGATATAAGAGAAACAATGTTAAGCATCCTTTCGAGCTCTTCTGCAGGACTGACCATGCCCAAAAATTCTCTGGTTAATTTGTCTCCCCATTTTCAAGGCCAACACATTATTAGTACATATATTCATTCTTCAATGCATCACCTGCTATTGATGTTGGTTTTGATGCCCGATTGAATATATCTAAATAAATTTTATTCTCCTGTAGCAAGAATCTTCTCCGAACTGGATGTTAGTTAAATAACTTTCGAAGAATCCACCATTGTCGCCACCTGTAGATAGGGAGTTCATCAAATAGTGTAGCCCATATTGTTATGAGGGTATAAAGCTCAGAGTGAGGTGCAATCATGGAGTCCATACGTCAGTAGGGATTGGAACCGTGGCGCGACTATAGACCTGAAACCATGTTGGATAAATGATCTTGATTAACAAAGTCTTACAAGGATAAACCTAGTCCCCCATGATGAACACATGTTTCTGAACCGACCATTAGGAATGTTGTAAACACTGGTGGGTTCCCGGTTGTAGCACTCATTCACGTGGCTTTCTAAAGAAAATATGTGGTCGACATATTTACCCTTTATCTTTAATTAAAGTGAAAAAATGTACAATCTGGGAGAATTTCTTCTTTAGAAGATAGATTTTTTTTTAAGAAATTATAAAAACATTTCTTCCTCCTCTCATCGTTATCTCTATAAACAATGATCGCAGCTAGATAAAAACCAAAGTGAAACATACCTAGTGGTTTCCACGGACTTTCAAGATTCAAATTTTTGTTGGATGGATATTCAAATTTGAATTTATATGATAAACATGTACCGTACTAACAATGCTTAGACATCGAGTAGAAGTTGAGGTGCTCAGGAAGAAACTGAATGCTAATAGATAGAAAGAAGATGGAGATAACAGTTGTTAATGGTAAACCTTCCACTCTGCCACTAAGAGAGAACGCAATGGCTAGATACACTCAAGAGTCGGGGGTTATTTATGGAAGCAAGGGTCATTTATAGAAATTCGCATCTTCAGGTTAGAAACGCTTAGGAGTCGGGAGTCATTTATGGAAATTTGTGTCTTTTAAAAACACACTCACTTAAAAAGAACACTATATTTAATGGAAGACCCTAACCATCACGCAAGTTCGTGATGGAGTCTACCAAAATGAAACCAATGACCTACATGATGTAAATCAAACATTTTACCACTTAATCATATGTATTTAATTCTTAGAAATTTGAAAATATTTGTAACACCGCTAAAACAACCCACTTGAGACCCAAGAACAACCTAGGATTAGTTAGAAAAAAATTATGAGATAATTTTTTTGTTTAAAAGAGTCTACAACCAAGTTATCAAACAATTATCGCAAGCAAGCTTCAAGCCCAAACATTATTAATAGCTTATATTTTTATTAATACGATAATTATAAAATATCACAAGGTCCAAACTTAGGGTTAGATTAATCAATTAGGTTAAGAGGGTAATTTCTCACTATACCACTCTCTAACGGGCTTAAAAGATTCAACTTGATTTTTCTCAAAATTAACACACTCAAAACTTCCCAAAAACTTTCCCATTAGATAGGAAATTTCCTCACCTTTCTGGTGATATAAAGAAGTCCTCCTAACTCATATTTCTCAAGTTATGGGTCGGCGGACCTTGGGAGGGAAAATTTCCCAAGAGCGGGTCTGTGGGCCTAGGGGAGAAAATTTTCTCCAAAGGTGGGTATGCGGGCCACGGGGAGAAAATTTTCCCCAAGGGTGGGTATGCGGGCCGCAGGAGAAAAATTTCTCGGAAGAGGAGTGGAGTGGGGCAAGGCTGGGGAGGAAATTTCTTCCAAAGGCATGGCCGATGAGCGAGGGAGACATATGGGATATTTTCCTACTTGGGGTGAAATGCCACCATTGCACCCACGCACCCGCAAGTCCGCAAGGGACACATGGCACCTCTTAACCCAAAGTGGGGAAGTAAGGCGGTGGGGATAAAATAATTTGAATGCCTAGAAGTGAAAAAAGGATAAAAATCACCCGCACCTCCGCCGACGCCTCGTGATGCCACGTGGCAGATCCTGATTGGCTGCGGGTTGGCGGGGCTACGGAGAAAAATTGAATTTTTTTCCAAATTTTGATTTCACAAGTGCCAAGGAAAAAAGGACTCACGCCTCTAACAAAGCCTCGTTAAGCCACGTGGAAGCCCCCGATTGGTTTTGGGTTGGCAGGAATTTTGCAAGAAACCTTAGAAAAAAATTTTTTTTTGGAAAGTAGAATTATTTTTTTACCCCAAATGAAGGAAAACTTGAGAAGGCCATAACTTTTGATTGGTAACTCGGTTTTTAGCAAACGAGGACTTTCTAGAAATATCACGACATCCTCTTTGCATAAGAATCATTAATCCTTCATTTTGATAATGTTTAATGGGTCAATTTCATGAAAATGACCTGCAGGATTTAAAAAGGTAGACTGACAAATTTTGACTTATAAAATTTTACTCAATTTGATCTTATTTCTCTCTCAACAAGTCAATTAGGCATGGGGAATTGTTCTTAGATGGATTTAGAGTGGATTTGGAAGGTAAGTTTGTTTTCTTGAGTTCCAATTTGAAAATTTACAACTTTGACAGCAAAACGATAGTGAAAGAGTTTGAGCCCGAGTTTGCTAAGTTTTCTAAGAAATTTCTTAAGTGTTAATGCCTAGATGAGTTCATTTAGATCTTATTATGTCAATATTAATGTTTCATTTTTTATTTCATTGTTGCAGGTTCGGTCGGTGCATTTTGGGTTGAATAATTGCCAGTTTGAAAAATACAAAACAAAGATCAAATTTTAAAGGGTCTATTTGCCATTTTCTACTTCCAAGTATAAGAATACGTTCCAATTCTAGTCCAATACATTTAGTTGATTCAAATCAAACTATTCAAAACCAAAATGCAATTCTGATTTCAAATTTTACACATTTCAAAAGATAGATCTTTGTGTTTTCCTCACACGCATTTCTTCCTTTTAAACAGAGATTTCAATATATTTCCTTCACACGTGTTTCCTATTTTCATTTTCCTTCTTATAACAACTTTTGAATTCATTCCCTGCTAATTTAACGTATTTATCTTCCTTCAATCAAAAGTAAAATAAGAATGCAGTTTCAATTCCTTTTCAAACACGTACTCTTCAAAAGCACAGAGGGTGAAATAATTCTAGATACATTTCCCACATTCAAACAAAGAGTTGCACAACATTTCCAAAGTCTGATTCCAACAATAATAACTTCATTTGGTTAAGGTAGAACAACTTCTATTCAAATTAGAATGATTTCTTTTACAACTTCTCTTTTGCAATGATCAAATACAATTTACAAGGATATGGATCTTTCTCTTTACATTCCCTTTTACAATACAAAATACAGAATATATCTCTTTCACATTCACGTGGGACTTTATTTCCCAAACAAGATAACTCTTCACTACAAAATATATTACATTGTCATCCACTTGAAGTGGGAAAGAAAAAAGGTTTACAAAAGAAGTTTCACAAGGGACTGCCAAACTCTATCTCCTTTCTCAGTTCCAGAACAACAACCTGAATATCCTCCATTTTCTTTATTTCAATTTGATCACAACAAAGGTAGGGGAAAGGCAACACTCTCCACCCAACCAAGACATCCAATGAAAAGGAGAAGCCATCCTTCTTCATTGGCCCCGAGCCCCAACCACAATGCAATAGGAGATGTATTTCAACTCATGGCAACAAAGGCTTCCACAACACACAAGCAACATTTTCACATTTAAAACATAGTCCAAAATAGAATGTAGTTTGCAACTACATTAAATCATGACAAACAACATTGAGGCTTCATCAAGCAAGCCAAAGGAGAAAGAAACTATCGGGGATGCTACTTATGCCTCCAAAAGGGAAATGGGTATCACCACCTGATTTCAAACCACCAAATTATAGTATATCAAAGCCCTGACATGCCCTTATGTCTCCCCCAAGTACCCCTTATTCCTCACCTTTCCTTATGCCTCCCCAACCTCTTATGGCACCCCATAATGAGTAAAGAAATGTAAGCTATTTCTTTGTAAGGTGGAACCCAAATCCCAACTCCCTCCACACTTATGCTTCCCAAAACACTTGTGCCTCCCACAAAATGAACCCCATAGTCTTCTCCTACACCATTCCTAGGCCATCTACCCAACATCCCACAAACATGCCAAAACATTTACAACAATATCAATTACATAAACAGAAAAGAAGCATTACAAGAGCCAAGCTCCTACCTCTCCATGATGGAGTTGTTCCAAGTTCCAAAACAACAAGCTTTATCCCAATGCAAGCAATCCAAATCAGCCCAACACAAGCATGCAACAATCTTCAAAGAAAATTCCTCCAAAGCAAGAGCTCCAAAACAGCAAAAGAATTCACCCCAAAGAGTTTCCCCAAAAGTGAAGCAACCCAAAACAAGGCAAGCAATTCAAATTTTATAGAAGAGGGAAGAGAAGAGGATGAGGTGGATCCATGTAGGATGCCACATCACACATCCTCAACCTCAACCCAAAATTCAACTTCATTCTCCAATGCATAATAAATAAATAGGTGAAAATATGACAGCTTACTTACATACTCAAATCCAACCCACACCCCAAAGGACTGAAATTAAACCATGTAAGAAAAGTGCAATTAAAGCTTACAATTTGTCTTCTCAAAAAGTATTATAAAAGTCTAATTTTAATCCCCAAACCATAGGTATGGTTGGTAGGTAAATTTAAGAGGTATGGGACAAGTGTAACTTGTCCCACAAGCCTCCAAAATCAGCCTCCAAGGACAAATTCGAATTTCCAAGAAGGTGGAGTGTTTCACACTCAAAAGTTAACTTACACATCACTTACCTATTACTTACACATTACTAACTCATTCTTACAACACTTTAAATCATAACCAACAACCATATTAATTACATTCTCATGATATCTTTTAATTAATTAACTTAACAACATGATTTCTCATAGTATTTACACACCATTTAACAAATAATGAAAGGGTCAATGCACCACAAAATAAACACATGCAAACATAAATGAAGGGTCCAAATAAAAGAAGATACATAAAATCCCTTGGTCACATTTAAAGGTGATCCCCCTTGGGGATCCCTAACAAAACAACCACACACAAACAATACAAGTTGCCATGGTGACCTTGTCGAATTCATCTAGAATTCCAATGTGGTTGGTCTCCAATCCCCGATGTTTGTTGTGATATTTTAACCTACGAAAAACATGAATACCTCCTTCGGCCTCGTGGCCATATCAGAACATCCAAAATAATATAAATAAAATTCCAAAATAATCTAGATATATGGATCACAACAACATCCAAGTAACCAACAAGATCATTTGCAATTTTACTCAACAACTATATCATCATCAAATAATTTTCATTTCTAGGTCTACTCACAATATCCAAATATCACATGTCTGAACAACATCCATAGTATAACCATGTCAAATAGTATATCAACATCAATATCCAAAATGTCTCTAATAATCATCATGCATCATAACTGAATCAAGTCAACAATAATCCATGATCTAACATCTAACATCATACTATAATAAAGTCCATAATCATGTCCATAATATAATCAATAATATCATGATCTAGTATCAAAAAGGTGTCAAAGAGAAGTGGGCACTAAAATATTAAATTTATTTTAATATACTAGAATACCTAAGACTTAGGGAAAACCATATTTAATGGTTACACATGTAAGTTTCAATCAACATTCTAAAATAGGTCTTCGGTAAAAATTAAGAATTTAGAAATAGGTATTTGGTTAAAATTGAGCATTTGAAAATAGCTCTTTGGTATCTGTAAGTTAATCAGTTGTCCCAAATAATTTTTCATTTCTATGTGAGCAACTTGAGACGCACTCATTGGTGTAACGTTTGTTAGGAAAGGTAACCTTATCTAGAATTTTCTAGACAAAATAGAAGTTTAGGAAATCAGAAACATCTAAAAATTAGAAGATTATGGATTCTTACAATCTAAGCTAGAAAAATCTAGCATATAGAAACTTCTGGATTCCCACAATTCAAGCAAGAAAACTCTAGAATATAGAAGCTTCTGGATTCTTACAATCCAAGCCTATAAATTTGTAACAAGACATCAAGTTGTGTAATCAAGTTGGATCAGAAAGCAATGGAGTGGATGTAAGTTGGATTGTTGAATAAATAAAATATTTTTTGAGTCCTCTCTTCTTAGAACGGCTATTGTATTTTTTAAATATTTTATTTTTGGCCTGTGTTTTTTCATGGTATCAGAGCTAGGAATTTTCTGCAGCAAGGCTAGACATTGATTTTTTTGTTGAGAGGCTGAGTATTTAATTTTTATTGAAGGGTGGAATATTGATTTTTTTTTCTAACATGGGTTCTTCAAATTAAGGATTGTCAATCCTCAATGAAATTGGTTTTGTAGATTGGAAGATTGCAGTAAAGAATGCATTGAGGGAAAAATCTTTGTGGAGGATTGTGAAAAAATAAATTGGAGAACCGAAAGCAGTGATAAAGAAAGGGAATTTTTGAAATATAAGTTGGAGCAAGCTAGAGGAATAATTGTTAAGGGATTGAGCCCAAATTTTAATGGAATATTTATTGATATTGATGATCCAATAAAGCTATGGGAAAAATTAGAAGAAGATTATAAAGATGCAGACATTGCTAGCATGTTTAGTATAGAGGAAAATTTGGTGAATTTAGATCCTACTGATTTTGAGAAAATGAGTGATTATGTTAATGAAGTTACATATTTAAATGCTCAATTGAAGAAAATAGATGATGAATATGCAAAAAAAATTTTAATTGATTTCTATGGTTGAGAGTAAGCTTCCCCAGCCTTATAAGGTGTTTAAAGAATCAAGGAAAAGGGTTATTCAATTAAATCCAAGTACTCCCCAACAAACATTTGATCAATTTTACAAATCAGTTTTAGATGAAGAGGTTCAACTCATTAAAGAAGGACATATTAAGAAAAATCATGTGTATGCAACTAAAATTTTTTTCTAGAAATATTGATGAGAAGAAAAATTGGAATAGTTGTAGTAAAAATTGAAAGAATGATGGATCTAACCATTTTTCCAAAAATGATGGAGTAGAAAAGAAATTTGGAAGAAGGTTGATTATTTAAGCAAGACAATTTTAACGATTTGCAAGTATTGTGGAGGAAAAAATGACATTGAATCTAGTGTTTTTTTTTCAATAAAGAAGAAGAGGGCCAATGAAGGAAACATTACAAGCCTAAGCAAGAAAATTTTAACGATGGGACGATGATAAGCATAGCTTAGGGGTGTGGCAATCTCCTTTAATAGAAAAGTTGGAATCAAGTATGGAGGTAATTTCTAAATCTGCATTGCTAAGAAAAAATGAATCTAGTGTTGCAAGGGGCGGGTGGAGAGGGGCGGAGTATGGGCTTTTATTTTGGAAAGGAAAAGTGAAGTATTTGAAATTTTTCAAAATCTTAAGGCATTACTGAAAATCAGAGGAAAAAGAATAGTAAGAGCTATCCTTCCTCTCAGCGCCAAGATAAGAGGTGAGTATGGGTACCTTGCTTTAGACTCCAATAAAGAATGGATTTTAGATTCCATATACCCTCAACAAAATGGAGCATCCTCTCATATGACTAGGGATAAATCTCTATTTATTGATTATGAAGAAGGCAAAAATTCGAATGTCATCGAACAAGCCTCATGTTGGGTATTTTAAAGTGTTTGGGTGTATTGGAAATAAAACGAAACTTTGGGTGTTTGTTCATGGGGAATGAATCAAAGGAGTTATATGATTTGGAGTAACTTTTAATGGAATTTTTTGAAAAATGTTTTATTGGTTTGAGGTGCACTACTTCTAATGATGACAATATTAAGATGATTCATTCAACATATTTCTCCAGCTAGTGATGATGAAGGCGAAGATGATTCATTCAGGCAAAAGACAAGGAGTATTGAAGAGATATATAGAGAAGGTCCACAAACTCAAGGAAGGAAGAGAATAGGTGCTCTAATGGAAACAAATCTTACAAATAAATGATCCATCTCATATGAACAAGCTAGAGGGAAGAAAGAATGGGAGCAAGCTATGAAAGAAGAATTTGATGCTTTACAAACAAATAATACTTGGGAACTTGTGCCTCTTCCTAAAGGAAATCAGTTGGTGGCTACATTTTCAAACTTGGATCGGGATCTATTACATGGAGTGGCAAAAAATAGACAACAACTTCATTGTCCTCATGTGAAGCAGAATATAGAGCAGCAAAAGAAGCAAGAAAAGAAGTAGTTTGGATTCAAAATCTTCTATCTGAGCTTGGTCTTCCACAATGTTTAGCTATTACTTTGTATTGTGATAATCAAATTGCCATACAAGTGGCATATAATCTAGTGTTTCATGCTAAAACAAAGCACATTGAGATCGATGTTCACTACATTTGGGATCTTGTTCAACAAACTATTGTCAAGGTCCAATATTGTCCAAGTGAAGAACAAATTGTTGATATATTCACTAAGAGTATGACTGAAGAAAAATTTCTGAAGTTTCGTGAAATGCTCAACATGTTAGAGGTGAACATTAAGGGGGGATAGTGTATAATGTTCCCCTCCTCTTTGTATATTTTTGTAATTTTTCTAGCCAATCTTAAGGGGGGTGTTAGGAAAAGTAAGCTTGTCTAGAATTTTCTAGACAAAAATAGAAGTTTAGGAAATCAGAAACATCTAGAAAATTAGAAGATTTTGGATTCTTACAATCTAAGCTAGAAAACTCTAGCATATAGAAGCTTCTGGATTCCCACAATCCAAGCTAGAAAACTCTAGAATATAAAAGCTTCTGGATTCTTACAATCCAAACCTATAAATATGTAACAAGACATTAAGTTGTATAATCAAATTGGATTGCAGCAATTGGAGTGGATGTAAATTGGATTGTTGACTAAATAAAAATTGTTTTGAGTCCTCTCTTCTTAGAACTGCTGTTCTATTTTTCAAATATTTTATTTTTGGCCCGTGTGTTTTTCAACGTTTGTGTGTTAAATAAGATTAGTCTTACAAGATTCTATTATGCATATAGTCTTCACCAACTCACCATATATAACTTTGCGTAAAAATCGTCTACATATAAAATTTACCGACTAGATGCGGTCTTCCTAAAATAACAGTTCAACCCTTACAAATCTTTAAAACTAGGAGCATAACAGAGAACAAAGGACTTCACCATTTCAAGAATCTAACAAATAATGTCTGTTCACGAATTACTACTTTCGGAATTGCATCATCAATTAATTATGTCTGTGATGATCCTCAGGAATGGGAATCAGATGATTGAACCAATCTCTCTAAAATGAAATACCAGAACAAAGCCGATACAACAATGCCACTCATAACACAGACGGTATTCAACCGACCTTCACTTCCTCTGTTTGCTTCTCTTAAGTTTCTCCGCTCTGTCAAGTAGTTTTTGTGAGACATCAAAATTTGACTACGGTCCTTACTTCTTCTACAACCTAGAGCTCTTTGTAGGATGATTAGACTGTTTCTCCCATTCACACTAGTCCCCATTATGTCTTCCAACTGCATGCTTAGTTCAGTGATCTTCAAACTGGTACTCTCACTATCTGAAATTTTACACTTTATGTTAAGCACGCAGTTCACTAGCTCACAAGCCAATATGTTGTGAGCAGGTAGTATGGAGCCAAAGCGTATTACAAAGACTTTATCAGAAAGCCAACGTTTCTGTCCAACCAAGGGACTCCAACTTGAGAGATTAGCAGCTTGCTCCGTTCTCCTGTTTATCAGAATCCAGCTTAGCTTTAAATTGTCTATCAACTTCCCCCAAAACATTATCCTTCTTCACCTCGTCCACAGACACAATTGTTGGCAACCCATCCGCATTATTAGTGTGATCCTCATCTTCCACATCCCAAAAATTAATGAGGTCAAGCCTGAAAGGGCTGTTATAGAACCACCCTTCCAAATCCCCTGGAGCAGGTATTCCCCACACAACTTGAGAATAGATGGTCTTATTCTTGTATTGCACATCAACAAGAGAGATAAAATCAGTTGGAGCAGCATCACAGAGCTTCGGCAGTTCACCGCAATGGGTATCCTTTTCAGATGATTCGTCATAAGCAATAAATGGAAAACAATTTGCATAAAAATTTCGAAATCCACCCAGTGAAGAAGAGATCAATTCTTTAACGCGGTCATCTTCCATGGAAGGCCACATAGAAGAACATGCCTTTTCCCATAAGCTCTCCTGGGTTGTAATGGAGGAAAAGTGTGAAGAAACGCATCCTGCATTTGCAAGTGTCATGCCATCCACACGGCCTAATATGTCTCTGATAACGTCACTGTTCAAAGACATAGTTTCCCTCACAGTTCGAAACCAAATTAGAATACACCGTCCAGGTTGGACGTGGTGGTTGATAAATAAACTTTAACGGTAGCAATTTTATGAAACAGAACATGAAGGCCTATCTCCGAGTTTCAATGTTGTTCAGGATCCCTATTTAAACTTTCAAGAGGTTGCCAATTATGGCAAGTACAATTATGGTTGTTTGAAATAAAAAAAACCTCACGTCAGACACCACTTTTTCACGTAATAATTTGTTAATCTAAAATTATGTTTTAGAGGATTACACACAGTTGTGAGGAATAACATCCCCACTCCAAACCCAAAACTGTGAAAATGCTCAATACTTTGGATTACATGTCTGTATTTTGTTTTGTTTGAAGTTCAAGTTGAGGTCATTAAAGCACATATCGGTCTATTTAAAGCATGACAGAACACGCTGCCCGAGACGTGGGAGACCACCTTTGTTTTATTGTCACTTAGAAGTAATGCAAACGGAAATACATAGGTATATTCGGGATTGACAAAAGTATTACCTTAAAGCATTGTGCCATTACCATATATTTACGCCGAAAGGAGTATTGACTGGGAGAAGACAGCATCCTCTCTGACAGCGCAGGGAAATGGAGGGACAGGATTTATAGGTTGACCGAGTACGGAATGACATCTTCCATACACGTGTCGAGCAAAGGACGTACTTGCAGGGGTGCAGAGTCGGACCAGCGTCATCGCGCCAACTGTTTCTACGTCACGGATTTTGCATTGATTATATGAGGTTAAAATCCACGTCTGTACGGGAAGACCCTTCTGTAGTTGACGTGTCCTGGACGTAAAGATGGCAGACATGTACAGTTTGAGATTTGTAGCGTAGATACCTATTCCCAGGTTTTTGCTGTAGTTTCGGAACGTGCACAGGACTGCAGAGTATGGTCACCCCTTCTCTGTCCATGGATAGGACTGCATGGTTTTATTGAAGCAGCCGTAACGAGTTTCTAATGTGTCTTCTGGTAAGGAACTTTGATTTTTGTCTCTCCCTCTGCATTTGGTGGGTATTGCTTGAAAGTATCTGTTTTCTGCGTATTGGGTGTCAAGATTTACTGAGACTGTGGAAGACCGTATTTTAGCATTACAGGTGATATTTACTACCATTGCCTGATAACTCTTTTGAATATTTCCTGTTGGCCTTCCAATAGCACTGAAGATGCTATGTATTGTCATTTCCACCATAATAATTTATAACATGACAATGGTTCTTTACATTATTGTGATCTGTCATATTCCTAAATTCCATAATCTTCAGTAATGAATGTGCAGCAACAAAAGCGAGAAATTGTTGCGGGGAAGACTAAGCTGGTGTTCGTCGATCGCATCCTACAGAATAAGACTTGAGATATCTGTTTATGGTTTGAGTCCCTTGTTGCTGATAGGTTGGCGGGCCAGTTATTCAGAAACATTTTGTGCAGGAGTTACTAAATGAAATTACAGCCCTTATGTTTAATTTAAGAGATAGTAGTGGGCATGCCCAGTTACAAGATCATTGTACATTCATGTGATTTTTTGAGCTTTATGATTTGCTCTATTAACATTTTGCTGGAAGATGCCGTGCAGGGTTGCTAAAATGGGAAGGGCTTATCTTGCCGGTACGTTCGAAGATTTGTTGACGTGGCAAAACAGTCGAAACTTTGAATAATGAAAACCGTGTGACGCCTTAAAAAAATATCATTACATATTTTCCATATGAAATCAGGAAGTGATAATATAATTTGACTTTCACGTTAAGGGAAAATGAATATTTATGTTAAACAAAAAGGATTTGGCCATAAGTGCTACGCACTTTGGTTTTAGTGTTAGTTCTTTTATTTTAATTTTTAATTAAAATTACTCGTAAGGTTTTTATTTATTCAAATATTTTTAATATATTATAGTTTTTAAAATTGTGTAGATTTTTAAATATATTGATTTTGAAAATGTTAAGCTACATATATTTTGAGGTGTTATTTGTTTTTAGATTGGTATTAACTTTTTTAATTAATTAGTGATAGATGTCCTCAATGTAGTTGTATTATTGTGTCCAGTTTAAAAGATATGTTTGGTAAAATATGATTTTAAACTTGACTTTATGTTTAAGATATTGTATTTTGTCAATCACAATTTTCAAGTAAGAACATGAAATTGATGTGAAATTTTAAGTTGAGACTACCTTATGATGATCAAATCAATGTCAAATTTAAAGTGGTCAATCAAGTACTAACATCTGACATATATTATAGTCCAATACCAACCTCAACTACAAACTTAAAAATAATAAACAATTGTTATCAAACAAATTTCTTTTATGAAAGAATAAAATTTTAATTAAAATCACATATAATGACGATAATCTAATATTGAAAAATACACTAATAAAGTCTTATTTAAACCAATAAAGAAAGTACACAAACATCCTAAAATATTCAGTTTAACTGATTAATAATGGATCATTTTTAGGTGTACACATGACAAGTTGATTTTAATTCTATTACTTTCTTGTGTAGAGTGACATTATAGGATGTAGTTTGGGGTTGGTGGTTGACTATACTATATGTGAGTGTGGTCACTTCTAATTCCATCCTTAAAATTTTCATTTATTTGACCATTACTACTAATTTACTATTTTTCTTAGAAACATCAAATAAAGAATCGTAATATCTTAGCCATATGGTGAAGTTTAGAACCCCTAAAATCTTTTTGAAGAAGGAAATGAATGGAAAAATTAATATTCAATCAAGTGTTTAAATCATTTGTGCTATTTTTTTGTTTGAGTTTAGCAATTGGCTTAGTTGACTATTTAAATTTTAACTAAGTTCAATTTTTATCTCGACCTGCATAAAGATTGATCTAATGTGATCATCTCTTCTAACTCATTCTAATAAGATGTTCAATGTTTCTGTATATTATAACTTCATTTCATGTTCTGTCTCATGACACCTTCTTGTTCCATTTTTGTGGGGATTCGATCTATTTCAAGCTATTTGCAATAGTCTTTGATTTCTCTGTAAGGCAATACTTGTAACGCCCACAAATCTTGCCCGCACGAAACTCAAGGCAAACCTAGGTCAACTAGAAAAATTATGGAATAATTATTTTTGTTAAACACACTCAAAACATTAGATTCAAGTTTACGATCATCACATTCTCGTGTCTAAAATTACATTAAATTAACATTATTAATTTTCCTTTAGATCCCCCTTTAAAATAAAATAATAAAATTAGTTAGTCTAAAGCAAGACTTAGGCTTCCCTATAATTTACTTTAATACAATTTAATTTCACCTTAATTAAATTTAGTTAGTTAATCTCAAGGGTATTGTGGTCTATTTAATTAAATAATAAAGTTCTATAATACCCACAAAGGGGTCAAAGTTGCATTAAGTAAAAAGGTCTCTAAAAGACACTTGGGTTAGGAAATAACAACACCCCCTACACATACTAGAGTGGCCCCAAAATAATGTCTACCCATGCAAATTAAATTTGAATTTCTCTCACCCACTCCCCACCTACTTTTTTTTTTTTATGGATGAATCTCATCCATTGGATTGATTCATTTGACCATTAGATCTAGGGAATCAACTAACCCTAAGAATGCATAAGAAAATTTGAGGAGGTGGAAGCCATGAGAGACAATCTCAAGCTCTTGGAAAGATGCACATGCTTATTTTCATTTCTTGTTATATTTACACCCTCTTCTAGGGTTGAATGTATTTATTTATTTTGTTTATCTCCTTATTTTAGCATTGGCCAAAATGGGCATAAGGGGATTTACCCTAATTTAGTGAAATGAGTGGGAGAATGTATATATCCCCAATTTATAGGGTATATATATAAACTCGGATTTGTATATTTTATATTTAATAAAATAATGTGAATAAAAATACTTATAAATACTCTTATACACACACACATATAAGTATTTTTATTCACATTATTTTATTAAATATAAAATAAAAAAATATGGGTATATAGATATATACATGTGTGTGTGTGTGTTGAGAAATTGATTCACCATGTAAAAGTGTAGAAACTTGCGGCCTCACACAAAGAGAAGAAAACGAAGTCAACAAATGAAGTGTGAATACCCGTGTTTGGGGTTTACAAGGATTAAAACCATTGGGAGGTTACATATTTGATGGAAAGTGTTTGGGGTTGGGAACTTGATAAAGCCCGTAAAAGTGTAGAAACTTGCGGCCACACAAAGAGAAGAAAACGAAGTCAACAAAATGAAGTGCGGATACCCGTGTTTGGGGTTTATAAGGATTAAAACTATTGGAAGGTTACATATTCTATGGAAAGTGTTTGGGGTTGGGGGGAGGCGGGAGGGTTGCCAACCCCGCCCCATGGGGTGGGGGTGGGATCGGTGACCCTTCTCCCAACCCTTTTCTTTTAAAAAACATGCATGCCATGGTTTAACCCATTCGACCATACCAATTTCTATGAGCTTAATACTATATTCTTTATTTTGTTTATTTGATAGTGTGTGTGTGTGTGTGTGTGTGTGTGTGTGTGTGTGTGTGTGTGTATGTATTAATTTATATATATATATATACACACACACACACACATATATTATATACACACATATCAATATTACACACACACACATTTTATACATATATATATATATATATATATATATAATAATATATTATATCATTATAATCTATATATTTATATATTATAAATATATGTATATAATTTATTTTAAAATATATCACAATAAACATCGAGGGATCGAGACCAACCACATTGAATTCTAGATGAATTCAACAAGGTCACCATGGTAACTTGTAATTTTTTGTGTGTGTTTGTTAGTTGCTTAAAATGTGACCAAGGGATTTATGTTTTCTTTTATTTGGTTCCTTTGTTTAATGTTTGCATGTGTTTATTTAGTGGTGCATTGACCCCTTTCATTATTTATTAAATGGTGTGTAAATATTGTGAGTAATCATGTTGTTAGTTAATTAAGTAAATGGGTCATGAGAATGTAATTAATAGAGTTGTTGGCTCTTGGTTTAAGTGTTGTAAGAGATGTGTAAGTTAATTTTGGAGTGTGAAACACTCCACCTTCTTTGAAATTTGAATTTTCCTTGGAGGCTGATTTTGGAGGCTTGTGGGACAAGTTAGACTTGTCCCACACCTCTTAAATTTATATACCAACCTTACCTATGGTTGGAGAGTTAAATTTAGACTTTCATTATGCATTTTTGTAAGTCAAGTTGTATGTTTTAATTGCACTTTCTTACATATTTTAATTTCAGTCCTTTGGGGTGTGGGCTTGTTTTGGAGTGTGTAAGTAAACTGTCATATTATTCACCCACCTAATTATTATGCATTGGAGAATGAAGTTGACTTGGGTGTTGGGGTTGAGGATGTGTGATGTGGCATCCTACATGGATCCACCTCATCCTCTTCTCTTCCCTCTTCTATAAAATTTGAATTCCTTACCTTGTTTTGGGGTTGCTTCACTTTTGCATACTTCATTTTGGGGTGAATTCTTTTGCTGTTTTGAGCTCTTGCTTTTGGAGAAGATTGGAGACTATTGCATGCTTGTAGATTGTTGATCTTGGACTATGTTTTGCATTGGAAAGCTTGTTGTTTTGGAACCTTGGAATAAAACTCCATCATGGAGAGGTAGGAGCTTGGCTCTTGAAATGATCTCTTTTCATTTTTCTTTGCACTTAGGAATGGCTGAATGTTTGAATGTGTTGTTTTATTGTTGGTTGGTTGGGTAGACTACCTAGGGATGGTGTAGGAGGAGACTATGGGGTATTTTGTGGGAGGCATAAGTGTTTGGGGAGGTATAAGTGTGGAGGGAGTTGGGATTTGGGTTCCACCTTACAAAGAAATAACTTTGCATTTCTTTACTCGTTATGGGGTGCCATAAGAGGTTGGGGAGGCATAAGGAAATGTGAGGAATAAGGGGTACTTGGGGAGGCATAAGGGCATGTCAAGGGTTTTGATATACTATATTTTTGGTGGTTTGTAATCAGGTGGTGATACCCATTTCCCTTTGGGAGGCATAAGTAGCATCCCCATAGTTCTTGCTCCTTTGGCTTGCATGAGGAAGCCTGAGTGTTGTTTGTTGTCTTTTATCTGTGGTTGCAAACTGTAGTTTTGTTTTGGACTATGTTTTAAATGTGAAATTGCATGTGTGTTGTGGAAGCCTATTGTTGCCATGAGTTGAAACACATTTCTTATTGCATTTTGGTTGGGGTTCGGGGCCAATGAAGAAGGATGGATTCTCCTTTTCATTGGATGTCTTGGTTGGGTGGAGAGCATTGCCTTTCCCTGCCTTTGTTGTGATCAAACTGGAAAATGGAGGATCTTCATGTTGTTGTACTAGAGCAAAGGAAAAAGACAAGTTTGATAGTCCTTGTTGAGATTATTTCTTATTGTAACCTTTTCCCACTTTGAAGTGGATGACCTTGTATATTATTTGTGATGGAAAGATGTTTTGTATTGGCTATGAAAGTTGTAATTTGAAATGTGAAAGAGATATACTTTGTTTTCTATTTTCTTTTTGAATGAATGAGAAAGAAATTGTATTATGTATATTGAAATTTAGGAATGAAAGAAGAAGTTGTAAAGGTATCTTTTGAATCAATAAAATATTGTATTACTTTTCTCAAATGGCATTATTAGGTATTGAAATTTGATTGTTGAATGTATTTTGAAGTTTTTTTTGGAAAGAGGAAAAAGTGAATACGTATGGAGAAATGTCATAATGCTTTGTTCTTTAGAAATGAATGTTTTAGAAATCAAAATTGTAATTTGGCATTTGAATACCTTGCTTGAATCAACTTAATAGGTTAGAATTGGTTTTGGAATGAATTTTTTTAAAACTTAGAAGATGATAAATGAAAATAGACCCATTCGAATCTGATCTCTGTTAGATAAATTTCAAACTCTGCAAATTAATTAGCAAATTGAACAGAATGACCCTGCAACATCAAAAAGACAAAATTAAATACCGAATTGGACTTGTAAGATCAAAATGACCCCAAACAAACTAAAACACTTAAGAAATTTCCATCAAACCTTTCAAAATGGGAAAAAGCAAAATTGTAGACTCCTTGTTGTATAAAATTGATAAATTTGAATTACAAATCAATCAAACCTTTTAACCTTGCAATCTATCCTAAAATCTTCCAAGTAAAATCCTCCATGCCTGTTGGGCATGTTGAGAAAGAGTTAATGGAAAATTTGAACAAAATTTATAAGTTAAAAAAAAAGACTAGTTCACTTCCTAAGTGACAAAACGTTTTCTCAAAATTTACCCTTCAAAACTTATCAAAATTAAAATCTTGAGTTTCATGTGCAAAGAGGACTTTGAGAGATTTCCAAAAAGTCCTCTTTTTCAAAAAAAATGAGCTTCCAATCCAAAGTTATGGCCTTCTAAAGTTTTTACTTCATTTTCGGGCTAAAAAAATAAATAATCTAACTATCAAATTTAAATTATTAAAATATTCACTAGTGGACCCAGTGGGTTAAAACCTGCCTTTTTCACTTTTTTCCCAAAGGGTGCAAAAATCATGAAGTTCCCCCACCCCGCCGGCCCGAACCTTCTTTCCTTGACAAAAAAAAAAATTCTAAGTCCAAAAATTTCTTTTGGAAAATTTTTTTCTCCATGGCCCCGCATCCCCCACCAATCATTGACTCGACACGTGGCTTACGAGGTCACATGGGAGGCGGATCCTTTTTTTTTTTGCCTTAGCACTTCAAAAAAATTTTTTTTGGCAAAATTCCCAAATTTTCCCCAATTTTCCATTTTCATGAGACCCATGGCCAATGGTGGTGGTGACACATGTCTCCACGATGCATCGATGGAGGTGGAGGGTGGAGTGTCCTAAAGCTTTTTAAGCTTTAAATTCAAAAGGAAACTTTTCCCAAATCTCTCCTCGACCCACCCTCATCCGCATCCAATGACATCTAACGACACGTGGCATGTGGTACACGGTGGAGGTGTGGGTGGTTTTAATCCCTTGCACCTTTTAATCCTTAAGAAAAAATGCATGTTTGTCCCACTAACCCGCTTCCCCACGTTGGCTTAGAATGTGCCATGTCCCTTGCGGCCCGAGGTATAATTTCATTTTTCAAGCAATGGAGTCCCACCAGTGGACTCGTGGCACATGGGGGTAAAGTTCACTTTTCACCCCAAGTGCCAAGAATCCAACTTTCCTCCCCAGCCCCTGACCCAAACGCCCTTGGGGAAAAATTTTCCCTAGGCCCGCAGGCCCGCCTTTGGGGAAAATTTTCTTCCCAAGGCCCGCGGCCCATAACTTGAGTTTTATAGGGAGTTAGAAGGACTTCCTTATATCTCTGGAAAGGGGAAGAAATTTCCTATCTAATGGAATGGTGTTTAGGAGTTTTTGAGTGTGGGAAATATGAGAAAAACTAGTTTGAATCTTTTAGGTCAGTATGTGAGTGGGTAAGAGGAAAATTACCTTCCTTATTTTCAATGTGTATTTCTAAAAGCATGAGTTGACCATTTTGGGGCCACCTTATGGGGCAAGGGAATGTTTTTCCTACCCCTTGTAATGAGAGCCTTGTTTTATTGTTTTGGCCCCTGTAGCCCTCTAAGTGTAATTAAGAAATATTTAACCCTAGTGTTAATTTAATCTGATTATTAAATTAACACCTAAAGGAAATTTAAACTATACTTGGTTAATTATACCCACTAATTGTAATGTGGTATTTTATATGTTGTTCTAATGGAAAACCTTATCTTCTTAACATGATTGACCTTGATGTACTTCCTTGTGTCAACTATTGCTTTGAGGCTTGTTTGTAGCCTCACCTTGAACAAAAAAAAATTATTCCATAATTTTTCTAACTAACCTAGGTTGTTCTTGGGTCTCGAGTGGGAGTTTTTTGGGCGTTACACTTGGTATCAGAGCCATGGGTTCAAATCTTGGACCCTTGGGCACACTAGAAAACTTGAGACATGAACTTTAAACCTAGCACACTTTTAAATCTAGAAAACAACTTTGTTTGGAAATTACATATTTAGTAAACATGGAAAACTGAATAAAACCTAGAATAATGAACTAACTCTCTTTTGGTATGTAGGAGGAGGGCGACAAGACAAGATGGGGTATTTTCACATAGACTTAGACTTTTCCACCATCGGATCATGTGTAAGACAAAGCCATCCTACCACATATTTTACAAGACACTCAGGATGTTAATGCCACCTTACGGAGGGACCGTAGGGAGCACGTTCTAGACATGATGAGAGAGCCATCAGATGAGGCGGGCACCTCCTCACACATACATGATGATCACAGAGATAGAGAACTCCCATGTGGAGTTAGCCAGAGCAGAGTCACCACAGAGGGGACAGGGAGACCGAGTTTTAGGGCACAAAGATAGGTCTCGAGCCCTAGGCTTAGAGATGGGCATGCAGAGAGGCCTAGGGGTCCCAGACCACCACCGCTGAGACCATATCAGGGAGATCCTAAAGCTTTGGCCATCACACTATTCGGGTGACATAGGTGGTTTTTAGGAGAGGCCTGGTTGGTGAGCTTGAGTGGGTGCTTCAAGCTCTGCCCTTGTTCTAGCAACATGAAAGCTCATGTTGTGATCCATCTTCTGAGGGATGGAGCTGGTGTTTGGTGGAGGACCGAGGAGTAGAAGCTCCACATTGATTCAGAGTCGGTCACTTGGGAGCTCTTTGAGGAGTGGTTTAGGAGTAGATATTTGTCATGGAGGTTCATACAATAGAGGATCGATGAGTTTCATGACCTCCGATAAGCATCTCTTATAGTAGTTGAGTATGAGAGTAGATTTTTGGACCTACTCCAGTATGTTGAGTACATGTAGGATGAGCAAGTGTGGATCCACAGGTTCATCTGGGGCCTGAATCTAGACATTGGAGGTGTGGTTGGATCCATTGCCCACAGACATTAGTTGAGGCCGTTGAGAAGGCCTATATAGCAGAGGAGACTCAGGGAAAGACCCAAAGGCTAGGCTAGACCAAGTCCGAGAGCCGCATCCAAGCAAGATGTAGGGACAACAGATCGAGGGGGTCAGCTCCTCCTCCTCATGGTGGATAGGGCTCATCATAGTCATCTTTAGACCACAACAACAACAGCAACAGTCCCACCCACCTTATAGACCTCCACAGAGATTTGATGCACAGAGGGGTCGGAGTATGGGGCCTCCTCCTAGGGGTCCCATTAGGACACAGGAGCACCTAGAGCTCAGTCAAGTAGGAGCTCACCACTAGTAGAGACCTCAGCAACAGTCCACCGTCGGGTCATCAGGATCCACAACACAACCCCTCTAGGGCACCGACTAGAGCTTTTACTCATGGGAGAGGATCGGGTGGTTGTTTTGGATGTGGTGTTGTTGGACACTTTTGGAGAGACTACCCATAGAACCCTAATAACAAGGGTAAGACACAGATCTCAGAGCCTACATTGGTGACTTAGGGTGTAGTCATCGGATCTATGCAGTGGTCGAGAACCGCCAGGATGAGCATCAAAGTACCAGTGATTGAGACCATAGGTAGCATTGGTGGTGTTCCTACCACCATTTTATTTGATTCTTGGTTCTTTTGATTCTTTTATTGCACCATCATTAGTAGAGAGTGATGCAGGCTAGTGGTAGTTAGGAAGGGTCATAGTTGGGATGTTGAGATGGCTTCTAGAGCCAAGATCTCTGTAGACTCCTTAGTTAAGGAGTGTGTAGTAGATTTGGGACCTTTTACCACTACCTCGGATCTTCGTATCCTTCCGTTGGGCTCTTATGGAGTCATCTTGGGCATGGACTGGTTATCTCTACACATAGAGCCAAAGTGGATTATTACCACAAGATCATATCTTGTACAGATGATCTAGGAGTTGAGGTAGTGATAGTTGGGGTCAGGAGACCCATTTCTATTCACACCATCTCACTATGCAGCTTAAGCGGTGTGTGCGATGGGGTTGTCAGATGTTTTCTATCACAATTAGTGACCGATCAGAGGATGGGTCTAGTGGACCATCACTAGATGACCATCCCATTTTGAGAGAGTTTTTTGATGTCTTTCAGGGGAGCTACTGGGGTTACCACCCCCACGTGAGATAGATTTTCATATAGATCTAGTTCCGGGAGCAGAGCCTATCTCACGAGCACCTTATCGGATGACTACCCCTGAGCTCTCTATGAGCTCAAGTTAAGCTTGAGGGCCTTCTAGAGAAAGGCCTAATTCATCCTAGTGTATCCCTTGGGGTGCACTAGTGATTTTTGTAAAGAAGAAGATGGATCCTTGTGGTTGTGTATCGACCACCTATCTGAACAAAGTAATGATCAAGAATCGTTATCCCCTTCCGCGCATTGATGATTTGTTTGATCAGATGAAGGGAGCCACAATTTTCTCTAAGATAGACCTTAAGTTAGGCTACCATCAGCTGAGGATTTTGGAGGTGGATATTCATAAGACCACCTTCCATATGAGATATGGCCACTATGAGTTCACAAAGTGGTACCTTTTGGTTTGACCAATGCCCCCACAGTGTTTATGAGTTTGATGAATGGGGTATTTAGGACCTTCTTAGATCGCTTCATGCTCATCTTCCTTGATGACATTTTGATTTACTCACGTACGCGTGAGGAGCATGAGGGCACCTTCGCCAGGTTCTTCAGTGTCTTGTGAGCAGCAACTTTACGGGAACTTGGAGAAGTGTGCATTCTTTTGACAAAGGTGTAGTATCTGGGCCACATCATTTATGGGGAAGGTATCATTGTCGATCCTTCCAAGATTTGAGCTATTATGGATTGGCCAACACCCACTAGTGTGATAGAGGTGTGCAACTTCATGGGCTTAACAAGATATTACAAGGAGATTTGTTCAAGATTTTCTCTAGATTGCATTGCACCCCATCACTTCCCTTCAATGGAAAGGGAAGAAGTTTGTTTGGTAGATAGATGTGAGCAAGCCTTTAGGACACTGAAGGAATGCCTCATGACAACACCTATTCTTGCAGTTTCCAGATCCACAAGGTGAGTTTTTCATTTGCATGGATGCTTCTTTAGCAAGGCTTGGAGGTGTGTTGATGCAGGAGGGCATAGTAGTTTCTTTTGAGTCTCACAAACTCAAAGATTATGAGCTCAATTATCGACTCATGATCTTGAGCTTGTAAGCAAGTTGTTCATGCCTTGGTTCATTGGAGACACTTTCTTCTTGGTAGAGATTCACACTCAGGATAGATCACTTGAGTCTTCGCCACCTCTTCACATAGCCCAATCTCAATGCTCTCGTTAGTGGCATTGGATGGAGTTGCTTTGTGAGTATGATATGGAGATAGAGCATGTGAAGGGGAAGGAGAATGTGGTTATAGATGCCCTTAGCAGAGATAGAGACATGTGGTTATGGCCACCTCAGTGAGCACATATTTTGGAGCAGATTCTATAGTAGCTTCCTCATGATAAGCTTCTACATTGCAGCTAGAGTAGAGATCGAGTCTCAGATACCCCTTGAGGGGAAGTTTGATGGTTTCTCATTAGAGGAAGATGGACTTCTCAAGCACAGAGGTCAGATTTATGTTCCCTAGAGATGGAGGCTTGAGGTAGGACATCTTGATAGAGGCACATCATGTGCACCCTATTCAGCCCATCCTGGGGTGAAGAAGATGCACGCTACCTTGAGACAATTATATCACTAGAGAGGACTTCATAGAGATGTGGCTCAGTTTGTGTCACTGTTGTTTAGAGTGCTAGAAAGTGAAGGCCGAGCATCAACATCCAGTTGGCCTTCTCTTTCCTCATGCTATACCGGAGTGGAAGTGGGACACCATTTCCATGGACTTCATTGTTGGGCTACCGATGTTGAGATATCACCATGACGCCATCATGGTCATGGTGGATAAATTGAAAAAGTGGCTCACTTTTCTCTCAGTGAAGACCACTTATACAACTAGTACAGTGGCATGGGTATATCTGGATGAGATTGTGAGATTGTACATGGGATTCCATGGAAGATTATTTGTGACCGTGATCCTTTGTATACTTCCCATTTTTGGACTACCATGCAGCATGCCCTCGGGACGAGGATCAATTTCAGCACAACATATCACCCCGAGATAGATGGATAGACTGAGTGGGTGAATCAAGATTTTAGAGGATATGCTTAGGATGTATGTTATGGATCATCAGTCTAGATGGGAGGAGTACTTGTACTTGGTGGAGTTTTCCTACAATAATAGTTTTTAGAGTTCTATAGGCATGGCTCCTTTTAGGATTTGTATGGCAGAGAGTGCAGGACACCTCTTAGTTGGGATAGGTTAGAGGACAAGGGTTTCTCTTGGACCAGCTTTGTTATAGGACATGGAGCAGTAGGTGGTTATGATTAGATAGAGACTACAAGAGGCACAAGGATAGGTAGAAGAAGTACGCAGATCAGCATAGGACCGACCATAGTTTTGATGTGGGCATGAAGGTGTTCCTTCGTGTTAGGCCACATAAGAGCCCTATCCATTATGGAAAAGGTTCTAAGTTAGCTCCTAGATTCATTGGTCCTTTTGAGATCTTGGAGCGTATCGGCCCTTTGGCCTACCATCTAGCATTTCCACCTAGCTTGTCTCACATTCATGATGTGTTTCATGTTTTAGTACTTAGGATATATGTTGCAGACCCTTCTCATGTGCTAGATTGGACATCATTGCAGGTGCAAGATCAGGGGTAGGTGATGGTGGAGCCCATCGCATTATAGAGCGCAGGACCCTAGGCCTTCGAGGTAGAGAGATTGATCAGGTCCGGGTGTAGTGGGATAGATATGATGAGATGAAAACCACTTGGGAGGATGCTACATTGTTACGAGTTAGTTTCCACATCTGTTCCAGTGACTTCAGGAGGAAGTCGAGTCTAAGGGGAGGGGATGTAGTGCCCACTTTCCTTCGACACTTTTTTTATTGATCCTAATACTGTTGACTATATTATGGACATTGTTATAGTTTTGATTTAGTATGATGTTAGATGTTAGATCATGGATTATTGTTGACTTTGATTCATATATGATGCATGATGTTTATTGGAGACATTTTATATAGATGTTAACATGTTTTTGGATATATATATATATATATATGGATGTTGTTAGGACATGTGATATTTGGATATATTGAGTAGACCGAGAAAATTGAATTAAAATTGATGATGATATAGTTGTTGATGAAATTGTAAGTGATATTGTTGATTGTCTTGATGATTGTTGATTCATATATATATTGATGATTTTGAAATTATATTTATATTCATTTGGATGTTCTGATATGGCCACGAGGCCGAAGGAGGTATTTTGTTTTTGCAGTTAAAATATATCACAATAAACATCGGGGATTGGAGACCAACCACATTGGAATTCTAGATGAATTCAACAAGGTCACCATGGCAACTTGTAATTGTTTGTGTGTGTTTGATAGTTGTTAGGGATTCCCATGGGGGATCCCCTTTGAATGTGACCAAGGGATTTATGTTTTCTTTTATTTGGTTCCTTTTTTTAATGTTTGCATGTGTTTATTTAGTGGTGCATTGACCCCTTTCATTATTTATTAAATGGTGTGTAAATATTGTGAGTAATCATGTTGTTAAGTTAATTAAGTAAATGGGTCATGAGAATGTAATTAATAGAGTTGTTGGCTCTTGGTTTAAGTGTTGTAAAGTGTTGTAAGAGATGTGTAAGTTAATTTTGGAGTGTGAAACACTCCACCTTCTTTGAAATTTGAATTTGTCCTTGGAGGCTGATTTTGGAGGCTTGTGGGACAAGTTAGACTTGTCCCACACCTCTTAAATTTATATACCAACCTTACCTATGGTTGGAGAGTTAAATTTAGACTTTCATTATGCATTTTTGTAAGTCAAGTTGTATGTTTTAATTGCACTTTCTTACATATTTTTAATTTCAGTCCTTTGGGGTGTGGGCTTGTTTTGGAGTGTGTAAGTAAATTATCATATTATTCACCCACCTAATTATTATGCATTGGAGAATGAAGTTGACTTGGGTGTTGGGGTTGAGGATGTGTGATGTGGCATCCTACATGGATCCACCTCATCCTCTTCTCTTCCCTCTTCTATAAAATTTGAATTCCTTACCTTGTTTTTTGGGGTTGCTTCACTTTTGCATACTTCATTTTGGGGTGAATTATTTTTTTGTTTTGAGCTCTTGCTTTTGGAGAAGATTGGAGATTGTTGCATGCTTGTAGATTGTTGATCTTGGATTATGTTTTTTGCATTGGAAAGCTTGTTGTTTTGGAACCTTGGAATAAAACTCCATCATGGAGAGGTAGGAGCTTGGCTCTTGAAATGATCTCTTTTTTTTTATTTGCACTTAGGAATGGTTGAATGTTTGAATGTGTTGTTTTATTGTTGGTTGGTTGGGTAGACTACCTAGGGATGGTGTAGGAGGAGACTATGGGGTATTTTGTGGGAGGCATAAGTGTTTTGGGGAGGTATAAGTGTGGAGGGAGTTGGGATTTGGGTTCCACCTTACAAAGAAATAGCTTGCATTTCTTTACTCATTATGGGGTGCCATAAGAGGTTGGGGAGGCATAAGGAAATGTGAGGAATAAGGGGTACTTGGGGAGGCATAAGGGCATGTCAGGGTTTTGATATACTATATTTTTGGTGGTTTGTAATCAGGTGGTGATACCCATTTCCCCTTTGGGAGGCATAAGTAGCATCCCCCATAGTTCTTGCTCCTTTGGCTTGCATGAGGAAGCTGAGTGTTGTTTGTTCTTTTATCTATGGTTGTGAAAACTACATTTTGTTTTGATTTTGTGTTTTAAATGTGAAATTACATGTGTGTTGTGGAAGCCTATTGTTGCCATGAGTTGAAACACATTTCTTATTGCATTGTGGTTGGGGCTGGGGGCCAATGAAGAAGGATGGATTATCCTTTTCATTGGATGTCTTGGTTGGGTGGAGAGCATTGTTGCCTTTCCCTTCCTTTTGTTGTGATCAAACTGGAAAATGGAGGATCTTCATGTTGTTGTTCTGGAGCAAAGGAAAAAAAAAAGTTTGACAGTCCTTGTTGAGATTATTTCTTATTGTAACCTTTTCCCACTTTGAAGTGGATGACCTTGTATATTATTTGTGATGGAAAGATGTTTTGTATTGGCTATGAAAGCTGTAATTCGAAATGTGAAAGAGATGTACTCTGTTTTCTTTTTTTGAATGAATGAGAAAGAAATTGTATTTGTGTATATTGAAATTTAGGAATGAAAGAAGAAGTTGTAAAGGTATCTTTTGAATCAATAAAAGATTGTATTACTTTTCTCAAATGGCATTATCAGGTATTGAAATCTGATTGTTGAATGTATTTTGAAGTTTTGTTGGAAAGAGGAAAAAGTGAATACGTATGGAGAAATGTCATAATGCTCTGTTCTTTAGAAATGAATGTTTTAGAAATTAGAATTGTAATTTGGCATTTGAATACCTTTCTTGAATCAACTTAATAGGTTAGAATTGGTTTTGGAATGAATTTTTAAAAACTTAGAAGATGATAAATGAAAATAGACCCATTCGAATCTGATCTCTGTTAGATAAATTTCAAACTCTATAAATTAATTAGAAAATTGAATAGAATGACCCTGCAACATCAAAAAGACAAAATTAAATACCGAATTGGACTTGTAAGATCAAAATGACCCCAAACGAACTAAAACACTTAAGAAATTTCCATCAAACCTTTCAAAATGGGAAAAAAAAAATTGCAGACTCCTTGTTGTATAAAATTGATAAATTTGAATTACAAATCAAATCAAACCTTTTAACCTTGCAATCTATCCTAAAAGCTTCCAAGTAAAATCCTCCATGCTTGTTGGGCATGTTGAGAAAGAGTTAATGGAAAATTTGAACAAAATTTATAAGTTAAAAAGACTAGTTCACTTCCTAAGTGACAACAAAATGTTTTCTCAAAATTTACCCTTCAAAACTTATCAAAATTAAAATCTTGAGTTTCTGTGCAAAGAGGACTTGAGAGCTTTCCAAAAGTCCTCGTTTTCCAAAAACTGAGCTTCCAATCAAAATTTATGGCCTTCTGAAGTTTTTACTTCATTTTGGGCTCAAAAATAATCTAACTGTCAAATTTAAATTATTAAAATATTATTCATGAGACCCATGGGTTAAAACTTGCCTTTTTCACTTTTTGCCCAAAGGGCACAAAATCATGAAGTTCCCCCCACGCCACTGGCCCGAACCTTCTTTCCTTGACAAAAAAAATTTCTAAGTCAAAAATTTCTTTTGGAAAATTTCTCCATGGCCCCGCATCCCCACAGCCAATCATTGACTGACACGTGGCTTATTGAGGCGTTGGCGGAGGTGCGATCCTTTTTTTTCCTTAGCACTTCAAAAGAAAATTTGGAAAATTCCCAAATTTTTTCCCCAGGCCCCAGACCCATGACCAATGGCTGGCTGACATGTGTCTCCATGACGCATCGCGGAGGTGAGTGTCTGGAAGCTTTACGCTTTAAAAGGAAACTTTTCCCAAATCTCCCGCCGACCACCGATCTGATCGCATCCAATGAACATCTGACACGTGGCGTCGTGATACACCGGTGGAGGCATGGGTGGGTTTTAATCCCTTGCACCTTTTTAATCCTTAAGGAAAAAATTGTTTGTCCCCACTAACCCACTTCCCCTGTGTTGGCTTAGAACGTGCCACGTGTCCCTTGCGGCCCGGGGTATAATTTCATTTTTCAGGCGCAGAGTCCCACCACGGACTCATGGGCGCACGAGGGTAAAGTTCACTTTTTTTTCCCCAAGCACCAAGAATCCAACTTTCCTCCCCATCTCTGCTAACCCAAACGCCCTTGGGGAAAAAATTTCTCCTAGGCCTTAGGGAAAAAAATTTTTTCCCAAGGCCCGCGGCCCATAACTTGAGTTTTATAGGGAGTTAGAAGGACTTATTTATATCATTGGAAAGGGGAAGAAATTTCCTATCTAATGGAATGGTTTTAGGAGTTTTTGAGTGTGGAAAATATGAGAAAAACTAGTTTGAATCTTTTAGGTTAGTATGTGAGTGGGTAAGAGGAAAATTACCTTCCTTATTTTCAATGTGTATTTCTAAAAGCATGAGTTGACCATTCTGGGGCCACCTTATGGGGCAAGGGAATGTTTTTCCTACCCCTTGTAATGAGAGCCTTGTTTTATTGTTTTGGCCCTATAGCCCTCTAAGTGTAATTAAGAAATATTTAACCCTAGTGTTAATTTAATTTGATTATTAAATTAACACCTAAAGGAAATTTAAACTATACTTGGTTAATTATACCCACTAATTATAATGTGGTCTTTTATATGTTGTTCCAATGGAAAACCTTATCTTCTTAACATGATTGATGTACTTCCTTGTGTCAATTGTTGCTTCGAGGCTTGTTTGTAGTCTCACCTTGAACAAAAAAATTATTCCATAATTTTTCCTAACTAACCTAGGTTGTTCTGGTCTCAAGTGGGAGTTTTGGATTCCCACCTCAAAACACCTCCAAAACACAATAAGTCCCCAAAATCTCTTATGCCTCCCTACAAATAAAATACGTCTCTTATTCCTCCCTCACTCTTATGCCTCCTCTTTTCTTGTCTCCCACAATGAATAAAATAACAAGATGAAAACAAGGTGGGGCATCTAACCCACTCCCTCCTAAATAACCAAAATAATATCTTATGCCTCCTAACATATTTCATCCCCATTTCACTATCTCATACACATCCTAAATACATTTCACTACCCAACAACATCAAGAAAGAAAACACATCCATTCAACACATAAACATACAAGAAAAGAGGAGAAAACAAGGGTATAAGACCTACCTTTCCATAAGCAAGACTCCACTTCACAAGCAAGTCCCAAATTCCTCCAAGTTCAATAAATTCTGAGCAATATTCAATTCCAAAATCACTCCAAAACAACAAGCATTCCAAAAATGAGAGAGCCCAAAACCAAGTGAGTAACCCCTAAAACTTCACAAAAATTCCAATAAATAGAAAAGAGGGAGAGGGAGATGATGTGGTTCCATGTAGGATGCCACATCATTTATTATCCATCCCACATCACCAAAGTCAAACCCATACCCCAAAGCATAATAAATTAGTGGTTGGGGAAAATACCACCCTCTTACACACTCAACCCAACCCACACCCCTTAAGGAAAAAATAATTACCCATGTAAGAAAAGTGCACTTGATTTCCCTTTTACTTCATTAAAACACAAAATAGGACCTAAAATAAGTCCCTCACATCATATGCTAGGTGGGTGGGTGACTTTAAAAGGTGTGGGACAAGCTTAGCTTGTCCCACAAGTCTCCAAAATAGCCTAGAAGGTCAAAATCTGAAATTCACAAGGGAGATTGAGTACACACAACCCAAAACACATTAAACTCATCCCAAACCAACACACATAAAATCTACCAACTCACATTTATTTCCCTTCTTTTAGTCACATATTAATTAGCACTAGGTAAACACTTTTAAATTAGCTTAAGAGGGGTGCAAAACATAATTAATAAAAGTGACTCCACATGCACATAAAAATAATTAACTCACAATTAAATAAAAACAACAAGACAAAAATTAAAACATTCCCAAGGTCACTTTTGAGGTCACCCCAATGGGAACCTCCTAACAAACTAAACAATAACAACAACATACGAAACACGTGTTGTCATGGTGACCTATTGCCAATACTCGATATTCTCTCACTATTGGTCTCCTATACCCCTTTGGTTTATTGTGTTGCAAAATACCTACAAAATTCAAAACCATACCTTTCTGGTCTCGTGGCCATATTAAGAACATCTAAATAATTAAGTACATATCATCAATTATCACAACTTAAACCAAGACAAGTAATTCACCATTGTTCACAATTCCAATTATTTCAATTTCATTACTACATCAACTAGAAATAAGATCATGACATCAATTACATCAAAAAATATCATATAATTAGAAAAGTAAATGCATTAGTCCAATATAAATTCAAAATCAACAATTCGATATATCCAGATATGCATATAATCCATCCTATAATCATGTCATTAGTCTAACATTCACATTGTCTATAAATTAAGTAGTCAAAATAACAATTTCCATCTGTCAATATCTAAACCATGATAGAAATGTCCAAAATGTAATCAATAATGGCAGAATCATAATCATATAAATGTCGAATAGGAGTGGGCACTACAATACTACACCTTGATAGATGGAGAGCAAGTTTTGATTTATCTACATTTATTCCCAGTGCCTTCCCTATTTGGGTAAGATCCTCTTCTTTGGCTTTGGATTTTTGGGAGAATGATGTATTGATAGGAATATCTATTAAAGATCTAGTCCATATCATTTCCATTGATTCATTTAGCCAAGAAAAGAATCATATGCGCCATATTTTTCTTACTGTTTTACTAGGTAAACGAAAAGTCACTTAAGGAACTGAATACTACTTTTTTTTTTGGACTCATACTGAACATGTGAGTATTTCTAAGCAAGCTAAAATGATGGATATTGAGTAAGCCATTTATGGAGTTGAAGAGATTTACATCCCGATTTTTACGGATGGGGTTAACACCTAGTATGATGAACCGCAACTGACTATGGTGACTCGGGACAACTAGTGCGTGGATTTCTAACGGGAGGAAAACAAAGGAGAAACTGAGGATACTATTTTGGAGGAATTGAAAGTTGAAGAACATGGAAATAGAATTTTGTGAGGAAGAATATATGTTCTTAAATGGAAAATATGAAATTGTTTTGGACATTGAAGAACAAGAACCAAAAATAGACATTATGCCACAAGAGATGTCCTTATCATTTCTTTCACAATTTACTTGAATGTTTATTTTCCTTGCTTGTAGATTGATGAGAAAATATATTTCTAGACTCCACCTAAAAACATAACTCTACTTGATGATTTATTTAGTTTAAATTCAAATAATAAATTTTCCTTTACAAGAAAGATTTCATTCAATACAATGAAAGGTATTCTTCAACAGAATCAAACATGTGGAAAATTACTTTGATTCTACTAGAATTCATAAATCTCTTCATGTAAGATATGCTCAAACTTTATAATTTATATAACAATTTATGTTTGTCACAACATAAGGTGACTGAAATTTTCCATTTCATTTCACATATGATCTCTCATTCGTGAACCCAAGAAAACAATATTTTGTTCCAAATTTAGTAGTTCCTTTGGAATTGAAGGCTTTATCCAATCATAGAGTACACTAATCAAGGTTTGGCTCACTTTTATGATGCATTCATAAGAATTTTGATTGCTTCCAAATATCATAAGAACCAACACACCCTATATTATAGTAAAGAACTTCCTAGATGCATGTTGATAAATGGGAATAAAATTTTCCTATTTAATCTTGTTACCATCCCACATGTAACGAAAGACAATGTATCTTCCAAATTCAACTTCAGCCATACAACAAATTTAAATGAAAATTCTCATGTCCCTGTTAACATTCTTCTTGTTAAATGAAATTTCTACACCAATAATAAGAAATATTTACTTATTTGGGTTAGCATCCTAAACACTACATGATTGTGCATCAAAGTGCTCAAATTTAAAGAGTTTAGGAGGGCATTAATTACATGTAATGAATATCCTCTCTCAACTTCTTAAGATTCCAAGTAAAAATATGTAGAATAGAGTTGCAATACTTAGGAAGAACATGAAGAATAATATGCAAGAATTGGCCACTGAAATCAATAAGCTTTATTTCAATCACCAGTGTTGGATTTTCATTATTGATCATGATTGTCTTGAATAGAATTTATGAAATTATAATAACCCTAAATCTCTAGCATAATAGATGATGAATTAAGAGAAAAAATCCTAATTGAGGAGCTTGGTGAATTCAATATGATAGAAGTTTGGCAACTCCTTTAACTCAAAACCTATTTCACTGATTTAAATTAATCCCAATTTTCCTAAAATATTTTCTACATGTTTATAAAATGCACTAAGGAATACTAATGGTATCTCAACGAAAAAATGCATTATTAGGTTTCATCACCACCCCATGAGTTATTTGAAGTAAGCACTCATCATGAACCTTACGCTCACACTCTAATGAGATGAAATCGCATCATGACTTTCTAAATTTAAAAATGTATGATCATCAACCTCTCTACTTTCTCCAAAGATTGGGAGCATGTATTGAAACATGAGTAGATAAATAATAAAAACTTATTTTTCTTCAACACACACACATGAACATCATCACAAATTTCCACAAAATATTGAATGAAGTTGCATGAAACTTCTTTCATCGATACATATTTCTAAAGATTTATTCGATGCAAATAAACAAAAAAATTATATCCTTCGAAATAATAACATATAAATCTAGTACTTCCTTCTTCCATTAGCTTGAGAATTGGGTCACCTATAACTCTCAAGTTGGTAAGTATTCCAACCATGATTTTTGTTCTAATAGAATCCAGTTGTAAGACAAGATATGTAATTAAAATAATTAAATGTGGTATTAATATAAAAATATTTCACTATAAAATTGGGCATAATTTGATTGCACAATTAAAAATATGATCTTTCGGAATATGTAACTTTTCTACAAAGCTCAATTCCTTCTTATTAGAAGTAATCCTCATAAATTAGAAGATAAGGAAATTATTACTCATGGGTATGATTTAAAACATCAGCTTGATCTTGTGGAGACAATGTTGAGGCAGACAATGCATACGTAATCCATGGTTTGTCCCTTTTGAGCCAAAAAACATTTGGTTTTAAGCTCATTTTTCTACAAATTGTGGAGAAACATTAGATTCTCTCGATTAAGAAAAATAAGCAACAAAATATATATATTCACAAGGAATTCCTTCTTATATCTAAATTTTATGAATCCTCTCATCCCATAATTTTTCTTTTTATTATGTGCAAAATGCATAAATAAAGAATTAAGTATATGAATTACATATAGCTATTTGAACTAGGTAAGTTTGAAAACTTAGAAAAATTTAGAAACATTAAATTAATAGTTTGAAATTATCTTTAGGAATAAAATTAATGATAATGCTAGAATTAATTCATTCAAGATGTATTAACGAAGAAAAGATAAAGAGTGTTAGTTGATTTAATACAAGAAATCCACAAAAGAATTTCCCAATCAAGAAATGATAACCAATTTCCTAGGAATGAGGTAAAATTTATTATGAATGAAATACTTTATTCTACTAGAAGCCATATGCTCATAGCTTAAAATGTCAAGCCATCCTGATTATAAGGGAAAAATGTAATGTTAGTGTGATAATTGGGAAGAATTGCAACTTGAGACCTCTTCAAATTTCCCCTTGTTTTTAGAATATAAAGTTTAGCTTATTTATAGGAAGCGTGAAAATTTAGGCGCATTTATCTTTATTTTAGATGATTAGATGTCATTTTGTATTTCCTTTTAAAACCTTGTCCCCAACATTGATAGTTGATTTTGTAATAATTTTATTAGCTTTATGGGTAAAGGTTCAAACTCGAATAAATGGGAATATTCTAGAACCAATGTAAAGGAAACTCATTTCGAGACTTCTAGGAAATATTTGAGTAAGTAATGTGTGACTGTAAGCATATCCTAAGAAAGTGGAGTGGAAGTCATAAATGTTTCTTTTCATGGTCACATTTACATCATAAACATGATCTTATAAGAAACAAAATGTATAGGAAAAATGATACAAATTCACTTCATATGTGAGTGGGTTAGAAAATAATTGATTAGAATTGTGAGAAGATGTAGAGGCACCTTGTTGTATTTGTAAAATTCAAGCTTATAAGGTATGAAAAAGAGTTTCAAGATCTTGTGTACTAGAAGAAAAATAATATGAACCATCCATGGGTGTATATGATATCTAGGAAATGTGTCGATTTATATGACATATATAATAACAATATTTGGGTTAGGCTATTAGTTACCTCAAAGATATAACAATTTTATATGTAGGAAGATCATATGTATTGATATTGTAACATGAGGGATGGGACAACCCGAAAATATATTCCTCTAATAGATTTTTGATTAGAAACAAGCTTTTACATGAGAAGAATCAGCACACAAAAATCGAACGAA